>PVKU01000003.1:0-368556 GCA_004027475.1 Anoura caudifer
TTTGGTCTAGTCGCGGCTGTTACGTAGTGAGGGGTGGAGCCTCAGGTGTTCCCCAGGGTGGGACAGCCCAGTCGCTGGGTAGTGACGCTGTATGTGGGGGCGGGGTCCGAGAGGAGATAATGGCGCTTGCTTTACTCACTCTCAGATTCCAGTCCCTTTCACCGCTTCCCCTTTGCCTGGATTATCTGCGCATGAATGTGGGACCACCCGGTCAGCCAGCTGCCTTGTGCGGCCTCACTGGTTCTGCACAGTTGCCACCTGTGCACCTGGGGGCTGCCAGCTGCTGCTGCCTGCAGGCCCGGTCCGCACCTCCGCTTTTTCCTGCCTCGACTCAGCCCCTCTTACCGGTCTGGATGAATTGTTGTTGGATTTCCAAACAGTTTGATTTTCTGAGTTCTGGTTGTTTTCTTGTTTCTAAATCTTTGTTGTCCGTAATTTTGGTTGTGAGAAGAGGCACAGTGTGTCTGCCTACGCCTCCATCTTAGCCAGAAGTCCCATTTTTTCTTTTTTGGGGGTCTGGTTGTGGCTGTTATGTAGTGAGGGGTGGAGCCTTAGGTATTCCCCAGGGTGGGGCAGCCCAGTCACTGGGTAGTGATGCTGTATGTGGGGGCGGGGTCCAAGAGGGAACAATGGCACTCGCTCAGCTTTCTCTCAGATTCCAGTCCCTTCTGCTGCTTTCCCCAAGCAAATTGGGCCCTTCTGGCAATGATTTCCATGTGGGTGGGCTTGTGTACATCCTCGGACCCTGTGGGTCTCTCCAACAAACTCTCCTGTGAGGCTGCTAGCCTCTCCCAGCACCTCAGCCCCCACAAGTGTTTTCAATTAGTGCTTTTAGGCTTTAATTCCTGGCACTGGGGCCCTGTGTTGCTCAGTCTGTCTTACTACCTGTTTTCACCTGGTTTATCTGCACGGGAATGTGTGACCGCAGTTAGCCGCCTTGTGTGTCTCTCTTGGTCTGCTCTTTCCTCCCCACGCCCAGTAACTGCTGCCTGTGTGCCTGGGGTGTGCCAACCACCTCCAGCGCATCAGGGACCACCATACATGCTTTTTCCTGCCGCAACCCCCCTCTGCTGGCTGCCGACTCCGCCCCTCTTACTAGTCTGGGTGAATCGTTGTCGGACTTCCATACAATTCAATTTTCTATCTGTTCAGGTTGGGGTTTTTTTGCTTCTATATTTTTGTTGTCCTTAATTTTGGTTGTGAGAGGAGGCACGGTGTATCCACCTACGCCTCCATCTTGGCCGGAAGTCTAGGAAGTTACTTTTCTGGATCTCAATTTTATAACTGTGTGATGGTGCTGTGTCACAATTCATTAATTTATTAAACCTCTTTAAAGAATTTGTAGTTTTAGGCATTGTGCTTACTCATGAAAATATCATAATGTGCAAAACAGTTATTGTCTCTGCTCTTAAGGAACATTCAGTTCCTTTTCTACTTGGAAATGTCGCCTTCTTTGATTCTGTGCACACTCAGGATGGAAATATAAAAACAAGTACATATATGGAAGTAAGCCTGTTGGACCATATGATATTACACTTGAGTGACAGATGCCGAAAGCCATGTTGCCTTCAAACTCATTTAATGCTGGCTGCTCTTCTCACTGTGTAGTTGATGAGGAGGGCCACATGAATGTATCTGTGTACATTACAAACTATAAATGTAAAGTGAAAGTGTTGTACTTTCTGATTTACCACATTTTATGCTTTGGGAACTAAAAGCAAAATACTGTGCTACACACAAATTCTAATATACTGCTAAACTTACTGACAATTAAGGTAGGACCTTGGTTTCAAAATCAATGCTACTCACACTGTGCCTGAATTTTGCCAGGCTCATTTCTGTCGTGGTAAGTGCTGACCAATGAAGAATGCTATTTCCAGACAAAGGGGCTGACACTTGAAATGTATTAGTAAATGGTGCTAGAAACAAGACATTTTGCTTTATTCACTGTCACCACCAAGCCGGCACACACACGCTGTTAGACAGCAATGGCAGGAAGAGGGCAAGCGGACCTTACTAACCCTCTCAGCTCCTCAAACAACACTTGAGGATTTCTGCTTGAAGGCCAGTCTTTCTAAGCTTGTGCTTTCAAACCTTGGGCTGGACGGATCCCAAATACTGAAGTAACAAATATTACTAAATTCTGTCATTTCCTCTACCAAAAAAGTGATTTTACTACTACTTCTGGTTGTGATGAAAGGTCCTATTGACTATTCATTCAAACCCTTAACCAAGTTATGGATGCAGTATTCAATGACTTCACTGCTTTTTCTCTGGCACTTTACCACACGCCAGGGCTTTCATCCACCTCCGCTAATGCGGCTCACAGATTACCGAGGTGCGGCCATTTTAACGGTGCGGTCTGTCCACATCCCCAGAGACGGGGGATAAGTGAGGCTGGCTGAGAAGACAAACTCCCATTTAACAACATGTACTGGTCTATATGCAGAGAAAAATAAACCTTCAAAAGTTAGACATAGTTTATTGATACATTACCAGGTTAGGAACCATGATAATTAATGGTTTTTTGATTTGTTATAAGTGGAAATGTAATAAAGCGATGGTGGAAAGACCAAAGACCAAATGAAACATACCCAAGAAATAGTAAGAGGTGGAAAAGAGCTGAAACAAAGAGAGGTTAAAGGTCACAAATTTGCTACAAGTTTCTTCCAAATGCTAGAAAATGGGCTTCCTGAATGAACTCTGAAACCTAAGGAAGTCTGTTTATAAGAAGTTTATTATCCTCTCCTTTTTAAATTGCCACAAGTTATACTTTTTTTTTTTTTAAATCAGGGAGCATGATACTTGCTCTCTCTGGATTTACAGTGGTTAACCTATGGCTCTTAAACACAAACACAAGTGTAATCTCTCATTTTCAAAAAGAATATAAAGTTACAGATGATACAAAATTACTAGAAGCAATCCATTTTTTAAACAGATGAATAAAAGTAGTTCAACATACTTGTGGCCTTGGTACAGTTAAGAATAAAGTCAGAGGCTACCTGGGAAGTGCTCCAAAGCAAAGACCAAGCAGATGAGAAACTAAGAGTCTGGTGTGGAAGGCTGACTTCAAATATCCCACTGCACATAGTCAGCCTCCACCTCTGTCCTGTTTTCAGAGCAAGCTGGGCTAGTCTTAGCACCTCTTCACACCAACTTGTGGCATTCCTATTGGGCGCTAAGAAGAAAGAACCAAGTGTACGTGTGTGCGTGTGTGTGTGTGACGCTGGGATTTATGAGGAAATCCAGGCATCTCAGTCCTAGCCTGAATCAGGAGTACGTTTCACCGGGAATCTTCCAACAGATTTCTGACCTAGGGTATAGGCGCTTAGAACAAAAAAAGAAAGAAAGAAAGAAAATAGGGCAAGGAGAGAAGAACTCTGAACTCAGATCAGAACTCAGTTGTACTAAATGAGGCCAATGTTACCAACAGCCTGACTCCCAGGCTCTGGACCCCATTATTCATGCTCTCTTTTCGACGTTGCTGACTTCATATGGAGATGCGCCCTAATTTACTTAGACCTCTTCTTCCTTAGTGTACTCTTAGTCCGGTTGGGTCTTGACCAGTTCTAGGCACTGCCTCTTCCATGGTTTGATGACTGTGGTCAGGAGTATGAGCCTGGCAGCCTTGAGATTAAAGTCCTATTTCTTAGACTGAGATACTTTTCTGCCAAAAATGGAGGGAAAGCGCCAGCTGTGGGAAGAATGGCACATGAAAAGATGAGTCGCGGGCCAGGGACTGTGAGCAGGGCACTTGCCTGGAGTACAGAACAGTAGCAATAATAAAAGCAGCCCAGCTGAGAGGGCATGAATGCAAGGTTATAAAGCAAGTGACCAACCGACTTGGACTGCAAACCAGAAACTGGATCCAATGGCAGAAAAGGAGAAGAATCTTAATAAGAACCAAAGTAAAAAGTGAACTATTAGATTGAGCTTGGATGACGTGCAGAAAGGTAAAGATGGCACCACATCAAGGAGTGATTCTATGTCTCTCAGGGATGAGAAAGGGAGTTGTTTAGTGAATCTTCAGACTCGTACAGATAAAGGGCAATTTGGGCTCACATAAACAAAAGAAACACGAATCTTGCTGTTTCTATAAAATGGAAAGCTCTGGGGACACATGTCTTTAAGCAACAGCTAAACCCTGGGTACTCCTCCATGTACTCTTCCAATTGGAAGGGTTTCCACATAAAAAACAACACACTGAAGCTGAACTTCCTTTACAACTAGAGAAGTTATGAAGTGTCTACCTCTTGAAATAGAGTCAGGTATGCTAAAGAAATGCTGCATGTTTCTTTCAGGAAAATGCAAACCCAAGCCAGCATCCTTTAAGTCTTCCCATGGCATGTGGAACGACATTACTTAAATGAGATATTAACTAGCACGATACTGAGAGAACCACAAAAATCCAATACAGGTTGGAAGGCCTATGGGGTTGGTCTTTTCTTGGGTCTTGGCCCTGGGTCATATAATGAGAAGACTATCAAGGACTTGCCAAAGTCGCTAAACTTGCCCTCCACAAACAACTCCCAATGCAACACGAGCCCCTCTTGGAGTGGTCTGGGAGAGCAAGCCGTGTGAGAAGAGAGCCATTACTGGTCAAGCTGCAGAGGCAAAGGTTATAAAGCCCACATTCAAGTACAGTCTACTAGCAAGTGGCAACCCAGTAATGGGCTTCTGCGTTTAATGGGAGGATTCCAGTTTGTACCCATTGCTTCTTGGTAGTATTTATAACGGCAAAGGATAAACCTGTGGCTAAAAAAGGACTTTGTATTAACACTGTAACTGGTTAACTAAAACAGTCAACTGTAGTTGTATGTGGGAAGTAGGAGAAAGAGGAACTACTTACCTGTGCTATGTTTTTGTTCAGAAGATAGACACCGTAATCAAATTGCAACTTCTCCCCTCCTTTTGGGTATAATGGAAACCTAAAAAAGGTAAAGTAGGATCAGAAGTTTTCCAGCATTTGGGTGGTGAAACAACCTCAAAATTGTTGAAAAAGGAGGAAGTTTTTTGATACAGTATGAACATCTGCAGACTCAGGCTAAGTCAGTTACAGTCATTTCGACCTATTATCTTAGCATCTTCACTACGTTTGTTGAGTTAGAACAATGGCTGCTGTGCTCCAAAGAAAAAACTGAGCAGGTCTTGCAACAAGGGATTGCTGTATTAGTGAGTGACCCCAAGGGAGTTGGGGGGGTGGGTGGTGGTGGTAGAGGGATTGAGAAAAAAAGGGGGCTGGGTGGGGAGAGAGAGAAGGAGAGGGAGAGAACTCATGGGCATGAACGACAGTGTGGTGACTGTGGGGGCAGCAAGGAGGAGGGCTGGTGGAGGTGGAAGAGGGTATGGGAGATAAACGGTTATGGGAAAAAGTAAAATATAAAATTAAATTAATAAAAGACCCACTGACCCCCAGAAGTTAAAGCCACTATGTTTCATATTTACACATCATAACCATACCACACTAAGATTAAGACCCTAGAAATTTTTTCCTCTAATGCCCTGGACCCAGCATCTCAACTTCTACTAAATGGGAAAGGAAGAGTAAGGAAAAAAATCAGACATGAGAGCAATATGTACAATTTTTGTTTCATTTAAGGTGGCCAGTCAAATCAACAGCATTAATATGAGTAAAAATTCATAAAAAATCCATTCATATTCGCAGTGGTGGCTATTTGGATGTTATGTCTCCAAGGCAATGTACTCATGCCACAGAGTTCTCATAAGACTTTCCATTTTAACCTGACTCACAGAAGCAACAAAGGCAAGAGATCTGTGGATCTTTATAAAGATAATGAGTTATTTTAGGGAATAAGTTTCCATCACTATTTCCCTTTTCCTACCCCTGCAAATGAAGAAAAGGTTACAGTATACCTACTTAGTCATATTTTCCCCTGATTCTTATGACCAAGCATACGTCTTACCTTCTCAAACTAATTTCTCTATGCTATCTTACTGAAATAAATGGTAGGTGATAATTACTTCATATTCTTAATTTCATTTGCTGAGGAAAAGACACATCCCATATAGCCTGGAGGATATTGTTTTTTAGGGAAAATAGAAGAGAATTTAAGAGCCTAAGTTCTCGAAAGTTGCTGATTACATAGTGTCCAACAGGTAAATCTGTTGTGCTGTAAATTTACAGGCACTGGGGAGTGAGCAAGGTCATGAACTATTTTTATTCCCTACTAAAGGAACATCAAATGCTTCACACACCCATCAAGAAGATACAGCTTTGTACTTACTTAAAGTAGTAAAAAATAATTATGATATATGGTTTGGTCCTAAATTGAGATTCATAAAAATGACAGCAAAGCAAATTGAGCATAAACAAGGGGCAACACCAGGCTTTTCCAGGGTACCTGAGAATCCGTCAGGTTTGTGTTGGGTAGCTTGCAGAGAAACTACCTATTTGGAAGGACCTAACAACAAGGGGGCACTTTGGAAGAAATCTACTAGAGCCCTAGAGCTCTGTATTTTGTAGTTGTTATTCTAGAAACCATCACATGTGGACAGTGCAGAGTTCTCCAAATCCACACCTGTCTCCACTTCCAAATTATACACACACACACTGTATCGAAACTGTTGGAAGAGTAAACTGACGTAAGCATGCATTGAGGGCCAGGCCTCTGTATTTCTGAAACACTGATTTCACAGCATTAATTTTTTATTTTTACTTTCTATAAAAGCAAACAAATTTTTATTACAGTAAAAATTTTTATAGAAAGTCACAAGGAATGTATGCAACATTGAAACAAATCTAGAGTAATTAGAGCTGAAGGTTCAGACAGGGCAATTTTAAATCAGATCAAATACTAGGACAGAGTTCACATCTTAAATTGCTTTGAAATTCTTAAGTGGTCACTTAAGCGGCATACTGTTCAAGTTGAACAGTATAATATCTATCACTGTTACGTATTCATCGTGCTTTGCAAAAGTGCATGGATTTGTATGTTTATTAAGCAATGATAAAAAAGGAAATCTATTTTAAAAGGTAAAACCTGTTATCATCAAGACATAAGACAGAAATCAAAAGCATCTTAATACAGATAGAGAACCACATTAGCAAACCACAGAGGGTTTAGATAAGCACGTGATCTTTCAAGTACAACCAGAAAAAGGTCCTCAGCAATGAAAACGGGGCTCATTAAAGGGGAGTGTTATATTAAATAACTGGAGGAAGAACTATACATTTCCTGTTATCACACTCTTACAGAAAAGGCAATTAAAATGAGCAATATTAATTCTTTCCCAAATTAAATTATATTTCCAAACTGTTTAAAAAATTCATGGACTCTACGTGGCAAAAATCAATAAATTAGTAATACATAGATTCTGTGTGAAGATGATTTAAAGCTCTTTAGTTGAAATAATCTAAGTATGAAATAAAGAATTATGTCGTAACTACCCAAAACCTAGTCTGGCCCGGTCGGCATTCGACGGAGCAGAACAGCAACCAGGGGACCTGCTGCTGACACCTGCTCTGCACCGGGGCCCACCACACCGAGAGATCCGTGTTCAGTCCTGTTCGCTGCTTTTTAGGACGAGTACACGGATAAATAATGGAAACTTTCTTATAGCTTGTGTTTCTTATAGGTTTCGTAATCTTCTCATTTGACTATAAGAAGCATGCAGTGCAGTAGAACGGTCCAGTGTTTTGTTATTTAAAAGAAAATGCCTGGCCTTGGTCACCTACTTAATAGATGAGAGATGACCTCAGTATCAGGTGTTTAATTATAAATTCAGTATTATTTCTATTGCCTCTGAGTCATCCAGAGACACAATTTTGAGAGAAATGATGGAAGGAATCAGAGGAGTTTAGCCTGCATCACAGAAGTCTCAGGGATAGCAAGTAAAGTGCTTTCCAAGAGAAAAAAAGGTTGGTTTTGTTCTCATGGCTTCAAACAGAAAGAACAGGAGTTAAAGGTAAAAGTTGCAGGAAAACTGATTACACCACAGAGTTAGTGCAGATCCAAAAGCTCTTGGATAGAGAAAGCCAATCAGAGACTGGCCAACAAATAACGGACATGTATTCAGGGGTTTGATGGGCTGAATGGGGGCCCCCAAAAGATATGTCCATATCCCAGTCCTTGGAACCTGTGAATATGACTTATTCGGGGGAAAGGGTCTGCAATTAAGTTAAGGATTTTGAGATGAAATCATCCTTGATTATTCAGCTGGGCTCTACATCCAGCAAGTACATCCTTATAAGGGACGCGCCGAGGAGGGACACCGAAAAGAGGAAGTCATACGCAGCTAGAGGCAGAGACAAGAGTTACACAGCCACAAGCACAGGGAGGCTTGAGCCACCAGAAGCTGGAAAGGACAAGGCAGGTTTCTCCCCTTGTGCCTTTGGAGGGAGTGTGGCTCTGCTGACACCTTGACTTCAGACTTCCGGCCTCCAGAGCTGTGAGAGAATCAGCTGCGGCTGCTGCAAGCCACCAAGTCCACAGTGGTTTGTTGCAGCAGCCCTGGAAACTAACACGGGGGAACCAAACACTGGGTGACCCAGGAGACTAGACGAGGCATAATACCTCCTCCATCTCCAAGATTCTATAGTTCTAGAAATTACCTAGCAAAACTAAACGTGCAGGAACCATGAAAATAGTACAAGACTATAATGATGATGGGCACCAGCTAAGGCTGCAAAACTGGCCAACTGAAGTTAACGGTATGCAGGGAAGATTCCTGCTCTCCAAGTAGAAAATGTTTTAAATTAAATTTTAATGGGTATATGTGCATATATGTATGTGTATATGTATTACAATTATTTTATGTGTGCGTACATGAAAATGAATCTCAGTTTGGGGAAAAATGTAAAGGAAACTTATCTTGGATCATCCTTCCTTAAAAAGATACAATTATTGTAAGTGCTACCCGCTCTTAAATGGTAAAATCTGGCTCTTTTACAAAGGACTACAACTTGGTGACAGTTTCTTGCTTTCTTTCATCTTCGAAGCCCCACATCCAAGTTTGGTTCTTTGAGGGCTCAGCTGGGGATGAGGATGTGGCCGCAGTCAATTCTGAATTTTGACTGTGCGTACTCAGCTCCCTCCTGCCCACAGCAGCGGAGCAATGTGACCCTGCACAGTTGTACGTTGCGAGGCTATGACTTCAACTTCAAACTCATTTTTTCAGTCCAGGTTAGTTTTTGACTACAACTCAGGCTTAGAGTGACCTCCCTTTTTACCCACTTTCTTCACCTTTTATGCATGCAGTGATTCACCGAGTCAACAAATTATTTTTCCTGTGAAACAGTTTTATCTCTCCGTTCCCACTGCCACTCCGGAAAATTCTTTGTTGTTGTATGTGCTGTAGGATGTTTAGCAGCATTCCTGTCCTCTACTCACTGAAATACAATATTATTATTCGAGACTTTTTTAAAACCATATCACTTCTCAGCCCTGCTTCCTAATCAGTCAGTGTCTTAAATTTTAACCTCTCTGCCCAGCTTTCAAGGCCTAACTGATCCAACCTGTCTGCCTTATTTATTGGCGACCTTATTATGCTCAAGAAGTTTCCTCACAGTCTCATGGACACACCAACTTCATCTCTGTCTGCCTTTGCTCACTTCCTGGAAATGCCCATCTTTCTTTCTTCCCGCCTGGCAGAGTAAAAGGTACTATGTTTCACATCGTTATGTCTAAAGAAAAAAAACCCACATTTTTCTACTAAGTTGCATATCACTAAAGCTTTATCTCTAATTCATTGCAAGTTGGTGATAATGCACAAGGCAGGCCATAGGCATACAAGATGGAAAATGGCTGGGTAGAGTGAGGGAAAAGGAAAAGGAGGTACAGTCCAAGAGGTGGCGGGTCCAGATCACGCAGGGTCTTGTCAGTCACAGCAAGGACCTGGCTTTTACTCTGTAAGAAGAGGGAAAGCTCTGGAGGATTCTGAAAAAGAGGAGAGACATGGACGCTTTGGCTACTCTCTGAGAATAAACTTCAGGGAAGCAAGAAAGAAAACATGGAGAGGCCACTACAAAAACCCAGGCAAGAGAAGAGGGGAGTGTGAACCAGGATGGCAGCTATGGAATGGTGAGAAGTGGCTGAATTCTCATATTCTGAGTTGCTGACAGATCTCGTATGAGGTGTGAGAGGTGGAGTCAAGGATAACTTCAAAGTTTTCTGGCAACTGACAGAATGGAGTTGTCATCTTAATTTTGATAAAAGCACAGGTGGCATTAGAATAGACAGCTAGGGGTTGGGGTGAGGAGCACTGTGTGAGGCTCAGCACTAAAAGATCAGGCTGGAGCGGTCAGCAGGCGTCAGGATGCGCAAGGGCCTATGCGCTGTGCGACAGCTATCTAGAATATATCCTTAAGGATGAGAGAAGATTTTTTTAAGCATGGCAGTGTCAGGATTGGGCTTTGTTTCTTAAAAATCAGTAGTAAATTAAGGGGAACAAGACCTGGTTAGGAGGGTGTTTCCATGATCCAGGCCAGAATAGTGATGGTTTTGATTAGGATTCCAGCAATGAAGAGGGACACATATGAATAGATATGAGCTATAATTTGTGAGCAGAAGTGAAAGGACTTTGAGATATATTAGTTCTGATCGTGGTGAAGAGAGAGGAATCAAGCATGACCCTTCGGTTTCTCAACGGAGTGACTAGGCAGACGGTGGAGTCTACGATCTGAGATAGGGAACACTGGGGCAACAGCAGGTATATGTATTATACATGTATATGCTTATTACGTACAATTTTACCGTATACAAAGTTAGTAGAGGAATTTGGGGTGGAAGTATCAACTACTTTTGTAACTCCTTTATAAGGAATTATAAGAATTTAGATGGAAGCTGAAGCCATAGGTAGGAATGAGGGGGCCTAAAGAAATGGTAGAGAAGATGGCAATGAGAATATGCAGAGGACAGGGAAATGCGAAGGACGCACAAAAGGGCTGGTCAGAAAGACTTGAGGAAAACTGACTGTTTCACCAGAAAAGCTCAGAGAAAGTGTTAATTTAAGAAGGAAGATATCATCAGTAGTCAAATGCTGCTGACAGGTCAAGCAAAACAGACATGAAAACATGTCTACTGGCTATAATTACCTGAGTTCACTGGGAGGTGGCTTTGGTAATATGGTAAACACAAGTTGGAATGAAGTAGTGGGAGGTGGAGGAAGCCTGGTGTGAGTTCAAGAGTGACTGGGAGTGAGGAAAGGGAGACGACAAGAAGTCTGGCACGAAGAGGAACGCTCAGGGGCTGGAGGGCCTCGGGGAGGCACAGCAGAAAGAGCGCCCTGCGGAGATGGGAGGGGAGAGGCTCGCCATCCCGTAGGGAGAACACAGGAGAAGGATTTGCCTTAGGTGGCAGGTGGGACAACTCTCCCACTGTAACAGGAAGGATGAAAGAAAATGATCACTGTGGATAGAGTTTATTTACTCAACAAATTTTCACATATGCGCCAGGTATAGTGCTAGGTGGTAGAGATATAAAGGTGGGTAAACACAGATAATGGAGCCTGAAGTGCAGTGGAGTAGACAGACATTGCTCATAGAACCCCACTAACAAATAAAGAATTTATAAATTAAGTACTCTGAAGGAAGAGAACACCATTCCAGAAAAGAGGCAGACGAAAGACTGAGAACCAGGGAAGACTCCTGGCGGAAACTGACACCTCAGCTGAGATTTCAGAGGGGGGCAAGAGCTCAGGGAGGGGCACTCCCATGAAAGGAAGCAGCACGGTGAAGGCCCCGGCAGGAGGAAGTGTGGCGCTCCAAGGAATCGAAAGAACAGTACAGTCGGACTGAGGGGACTCGTGATGAGAGACAAAGCTGACAGAAAGGTGGATTGTGCAGGGCCTTCTGGACCATGTCAAATCATCGTCTGTTTGTTCCCACTAGGAGAAAAAAATGGAAGGACTTGAAACAAAGGTATAACTTGCTCAGATTTGCATTTGATACCTTCTTTCTTAAACTAATCCTTTCTCTTTCAACTTTCCTGGCAATGATTGATTTGCATTTTGAAAAAAAGTAGGCTGATTACAGTGGAGAACGGTTTAGAGAAGGTGAGAGTAGCTCATTGCAGTAATCTGCGGTGGCTTGGACTAAGGTGAGGGCACAGTGAGTGGGAAAAGGGACACTAATCTGGAAGACTTTTAGGAGATAAAATCGTAACATTTGGTTATAGGTTGGAAGTGAAAGATGATGGAGAGGATCATGAGTGACTCAATGTTTTGTTTTGCCAAATGAGATAGAGGGTTGATCAAATGGTAGAACAGTTTGAACAAAGAAGTATAATAGAGCACTTCTGCTGAGCACTGCTGAACCCAGCAGCGGTCATTAATCACGAATTTATAATGATGCTATTGTGTGACATTTGCTTGGATGCAGCAGGTAGAGAGAAAATAGCAGGGCCATAAGGATAACACAAAGTCATAACAGTGGGCAAGACAAAGGTGGAACAAAAATAATGAGCCATAATAAAATTTGAACTGGATAAAGAGGCCTTTCAGAAGGTCACCGAGAGAAGCAATACACAGATGACTGAACAAAGGAGCTGAATGAGGAGAGGCAGAGTAAAATGCCTGAATCCAGTTTTGAATGTGGACCGAGATGGTGACATGATTCAAGAGTGCAGGCACGGGAGTGAATAAACATGACGGAAGGCAAGAGGTCGTTGGTGACAAAGATCAAGAAAACGAGGGGCCAGGGAGTCTGATGAATCATCCACTTGTGTGTTAAAGTCATCTGTAATAACAAGAATTGACGTAGGGAGAAAAACCATTCGTCTGTCCTGCACGCTCTGTTCCTTCTGTTTCTCTGTTGCCAAAATACTTGATGAGTAAAAGAGCTGTAACTGAGAGAGAGACTGGTAGGCGAAAGAGTGGTATAGCTGAAGGGCGTCTGTCTCAAATGAATAAGGTTTTTGTATGTCTGCTTTACCAACAGAGAAGAGAAGAACCTAGAAAAAAAACAAGGAGCAAGAAAACCACAAACTCAACTTCTGAATCTGAACACCTAACATACAAGAAAATTAACAGCTGCCAATGGTAAGGCTTCAGGAAAATGGGGTCCTAGTGGAAAATTCAGGTTCAGATAGGGCAAGAGGTAGGCTGACCTCACTGAGAAAAGCCTGAAGATATAGGACAGTGACTGGTGAGGCAGGTGCACTTTCAGGGGACTCAGCTGAAAGACTGGTGGGCTGGGTCAGCATCAAGGCAGTACAGGGCGTTTTGAAGACAATGAAGATAATTATAAAAGGTTTTGGGGTGCTTGACAGAAGGCTGAGGTATTCCCATCTGATCTCTATTTCTCTATGCAGTCGGAAATGAGGTGATTTACGAATGAAGTTTTCCCCTTTCACTCTGGACGTGGAGAACGTTTGAGGCAGGCACGTGGCAGGAGAATCAGCTCTCTAGGATCTATCAGTCCGACGGAAACAGAGGACTATGAATTTACAGAGCTACCATCTTTCCAACTGTTTGGGTTTTTCCAGTAAATAAGCGGGGCACAGGTGAGAATGACGGGATGAGGGTGTGCAGAACACTGACAGGAGCACGCCATTGCTGGGGTAGGACAGCAATGACAGTGGCCTACCAAAGGCAGAATAATGGTGGCAATCTGTAACAGGGTACATTATCTGTAGAGATTTAAACAAAAATCTTTGGATTAAAAATTGGTCTTTTTTTAAATACAGATTTATTTTTAGAGAGGGGGAGGGAGGGAAACAGTGGGAGCCAAACATTGATTGGTTGTTTCTTTCATGGCCCCGGCAGGGGAACTAGCCCACAACCCAGCCATGTGCCTTGATCAGGAATCGAACTAGTGACCTTTCGGCTTGCGGGACAACGCCCAACCCCCTGAGCCAACTGGTCAGGGCAAAAATTGGTCTTTTTTTTCTCATTACCACTGTGATTAAATAAATCTAAATAATGCCAGTGATAAAATATTCCTCCCAGAAAAAAATTTCTGTTGGGCTAAGTTCTAAAGAATTGCCACTGTGACTGTTTAATTTCAATACACATGTAAGCTTCTAATTAGGGTGTTTTCATATATATATTCTAATAAGCATTTTATCTACATGGAAGATAATTTACAGAAATCCCAATTTGTTGGGAACAGCCCAACAAAGTGAACTAAACTACACACTTTAGTTTCTACTAAGTTTTGGATGGTTTGGGATCTTCCCAGCTGGCTTTGGGCACAGTTTATGTCTCCAAAGTGGCTGGTACTACATAATGCTGTGTTTAAGCAGTAAATTCAAAATAAACAATAATAGCAATGTGCAATTTTACTTTTTTGAGTTAAATTCTTTTCTGGAATAGGGTTTCAGATAAGGTTATTCAGATATAAAAATATTTGAAAACAGCCTTGAACAAGGTACAGTGAAATACGAACCTTTAAAATTGTTCCCTGCAGATGAGCACACAAATTGTGTTCAATAAAAAAGTAAATATATATATTTTTTCAATAAAAGAAAATTTTCTGTTTTTCTTTTTTTTGGTGATTATTGTATGTTTTATTTCATGATCATTACTGAAAATAATTTTATCACATAGAGAAAGAGGTGTTAAAAATGATCCATTCTGCCCTGGCTGGTGTGGCTCAGTGGATCGAGCACAAGCCTGTGAACCAAAGGGTCTCCAATTTGATTACCAGTCGGCACATGCCTGGGTTGTGGGCCAGGTCCCCAGTATAGGGCGTATGAGAGGAAACTATGCACTGATGTTTGTCTCCCTTCCTTCCCCTCTCTCTAAAAATAAAAATAAATAAAATCTTGAAAAAAAAAATCCACTCCAAGTGCCAAAAACACTAGGTACAAGTCACTGAGAAATGACTTTGAATACACATTGGGAAACACAGAGGGTATCACCTGCTCTAGACCCAGAGGTATGGGAGGTTAAGACAAGAAACTTTCCTTGGGAAGGCTCCAGGGTAAGTGATACTGTGATACACTGTTAGGTGAGCCAGTTAGTTTACCTCCAACTAGTCTATCCTACTGTTGTATCCATGGCTGTCTAGGAAAGAGTTGAGGATGTGTACATTATGATTATTGAAGGGGGTTTCAGAAAGCACAGAGGAATGATAGAGTAGGGAAGAAAGAATAGAGATGACAGACCGGAGGAGAAGCAGCAAACAAAAAATAACAATATGGAAAGAATTCATGGGCAGAGGTGACAGAAGTCTTCATAGGAGAATCGGAAGAGAGAAAACAGCCACAGTGTACTTCCTGCTGCTCTCAGGACCACAGGCCACGCCTACCTGGCTAGCAGGTGTGGCCGAGGCCCAGATCTGTAAATGATAAAAGTATTCTATAAATAAATGATAAAAAGTATTCATTGAAAAAAGAATGAAAACAGAGAGAATATATAATAGGATATTATATATGCCAGCCAAAAGAGATTAAGTTTTATATGATAGATAATAAGATGCCATCACAAGTTTTTAAAGGAGAAATCATGTAATGAGAAGATTTACATCAGATTATTCACTTTGTCAATATTAAATATAGTTCTTTAGAGAGAACTGTACTAAAAAGAGAATGGAATTTCAAGGAAATAAAATTCCAAATAATTTCAGTAAGGAAGTTAAAAATAATTCCCATTTTTTTTAAATTGGTAAGGTGCCGGGTTGTGGAAATTGTTAAAGAATTCAATATCAATTTCCTTGTTGAAACCTTCCAGTTTTTCCATATTGTTTTGGTAACTGCTGAAAAATAATCTACAGGCTACTTTCAGTGAACAGGGTAAAATCAAAGGATGGAAACCATGTCTTTTTTAACAGTCAGTTTTGAACAATTCTGCCAAGTAAATCAAAACCGCGTGGCATGCACTGACGGCCATCCTGTGTTTGCCCAGGCTGACAGTACCCATTTCCCACAGGAGTCTGTATACACTGAAAACCCCAAACCCCTACAATTAAGCATGCAAGGTGCAAAAACCCACCATATTGGGAAATGCCAGAAGTGTTTCCATTTAGAACATGAATTAGGAAGAAAAATCATCCACCATTCTAAATTTTAAAGATAACTTCACCAAGTGTGCATATAATATAGCTTTGCTTAAACATATCAGTGCACCTAACATTCTCTGTAAATCACTTACTTATCAGTGCTGGGAACATAAGAGGTGCTCAGTCCTTAATACAAAATTATTTATTTAATTACAATACCAATTTCCGGGGGGAGAGGAAGAGAAAAGTAGAAAGGAGATTTACATGTAAAAATTAAGGCTCTGAGGTCAGAGAGGTACAGGCTCAGACCTCAGCTTCGCTACTTACTTACGATGTAAACTTAGAGTGTGTACCTGTTTCCGCATCTTTAAAATGGGTTTAATAATACCAATCTTTCAGGATTGCTGTGAAAATTAAACTAAGCAAAATAATCTAAGACCCAGCACAGATATATTACAGTAGGCATTCCATTGCTGATATTACTACGTCTTATCCCACCCCCCATACCTATCTTTAAATTCCACAAGGAGAAATACCATTTTTTATTTATTTTGCTGCCTCCTAAAATTACAAAGCATTCTTATGCATCTTCCACTTTCTACCCTCTGTTTCAATTGTCTACACAAATGTCTTACTTCCTCTATTAGAATGTAAGCTCCCTGAGGTCATGAGTGTCAAGCTCAGAGTAGGTACTCAACAAATATCTGCAAATAAATGAATAAATTGAATTAAAGAATAATTGAAAAAATAATTTAACATGTAACAAATATCTAAGTGATATACAGCCCTGTAAATTAAAAAATAATAATACATGTTAAGATTCAAAAACCTTTTCATCATTCTTTCTTTCTTAACTTTAATATGCCTAGACGTCCAACTTTTATTTTTAGAATTGCTCAAAGGACCAATTCTTTTTTTTTTTTTTTTTTTACAAAAGACAAATTCTTTGGTAGGGAGAAAATTTCTAGCTACAGAAAGCTGTTTGCTGTGAATTACTAGGAAGTCGCGCCCTCCAGCACTAGAGCGAAAGGGCGTGAGGAGTGCCAACACGGCAGCAGCGACAATGACACCGATACTGGGCACTGTACTCACCGAACACCTACCATGCAGCAGGTATTACTATTAGCGCGCACATCCATACCACACTAGCAACTGCCCTATTGGCACTATTCTTGAGGTGGCCATGGTCACACAGTCTTTCCTAACACTCAACCTTGACCACCAATCCCACCGCACCGCACTCCACCTCAGCGCTGTGCTGAGTTTGGGTTAGTTAGTCCTCTCCTGTGTGTTCTCAGAGCCCTTCACAGTCACCGACACGGCACATTTTACCCTGTGCTGCAAGTGCTTGTTTATTCCTTTGTAGCATCTTCTACAAGAATGAAAATTATGAGCCTGTATCTTATTAATACTGTACTCTAGTTCCTAGAGCACAACGTCTAGAAAATATTTATATCTAGAATGGAGAAAGGAATAAATGTATAGAGTGGTGAAGCTAGAATTCCAACCCATGCCTGTTTGACAACTAATCCTATGCTTAATTCTACACTGTAATAATCCCATTTTGTAAATTTGGATTATTTTGTAAACCCCACTTATTCAAGACTTCTATAAAAGATTTATGGGATTTCTTCATCCTACAAAGCACACATTCACGAATCAAATTATTACCATTTTGTCAACTGATTTGATAAGCTGGTACCTTAAAAACCACCAAATGTGGCTTTTATACAACAACATTTTGGGTTTAGTGCTAAGCAAAAAGGCCAATATTGTCGACACCAATAACTATAGACCTTATTAAAGCCCAAAATGTAACTTCTAAAGTTCTAATAACAGTATCATATGCATTTATCACTCTCACAACTTATATAAACAAAAGTGGACAAAAGATTTGGAAATAAATCCACAAGTTTCTGAAATATCCACTTAATGTTAATAAATTGATTTTTCAATAACTGTGTGTATAAATCTAACTGCATAAGCCTTCTAGGTTAATTTTAGATCATCATCAGAAAGCCTAAAAACTTCCTACCTGCTTTCTAGATGTCAAAGCTCAAAATCACATACATAAGTTTTCTGGAATGAATATACTGTCTAGGAATTCCACATATTCAGAATATATACGAGAAAGACATATTTCAATTATGAAATTGCAAAAGGAATCACCTCAACTCATCATTTTACCCAATTTCCGAGCACGATAAGACAACTTAAGAGGTCCCTAAAGTTACTCTGCTTATGGGCGGACTTCACAGGAGGAAGAATCTCCGAGGATCACTGATCCGACAGAAAGCAATGCTAACATCTTGGCTGTCATAATCAATCTCCTCTAATTACCAACAAGTTTTTCCCATTTCTGACCAGTCACTAGAGCTGACCTCTGACAAGTACTTACAAGTCATCGAAATCTCATTTTATTTTATAGCTTCATATTTGTTATTGGGCTAATCTTTACCTGCTCTACATCACACAACAGCTTAAATATTTGAATGGCCCAGCAATAAATTTCCATGGTCCCCCTGGGTCAGTCAGATGTTAGCTGTTAAGTAAAGCTAAAAGGATCTATGCTTCATAAATTTCCTTCAGGGTCCACATTTGCTCTTACAGGCCAGGCTTTCAAGCCCAAACATCTTTATAGCTATGTGCAGTGATTTATTAACTCCTCCTTGTTTTTATCCAAAAAGATCAATCACATATGTATCAATAAGCTGGTGTGCTGGTGACTGCTTTTATTGTACATATAAGCACCTGCCTTTAATACAAACTTGAGTCTAAAGCTTTTGTAAGCTCTTGCTGGATTTTAACAACCTTCACCTGTTTCTAATTTGGTATAAAACATATGGTTTAGCTCTGCTATGTAGTTCTAAGCCAGCCTTTCTTCTTATGGACCCAACAATATAAAAGAAAACAAATTCAAAGCACAAAAACCTAAATTTGGAGGATGTTACACACACACACACACACACACACACACACCAGTTACTTGCCCAATTACTTCTGAAAACCACTTTTAACAAATAACAGGAATGAATTATTTTATGGTTATGAAATTATTACATTTCTTTGCAAACAACTAGATGTGTCCTACATGACTCTCGAGAGTTCTAAGAATTATATTCAAACTGCAAAAATTAGTGTTTAATCTCAGGATCTCAAAAAAAAAAAAAAAAAAAAAAAAAAAAAAAAAAAAAAAAAAAAAAAAAAAAAAAAAAAAAAAAAGGTAACAGCCATATCTAGCTGCCTGAGGTCAGGAAAGAGAGTTTCTATCTTTATATTCAGGAATCTACATTTGGCCATGTAAAACCCAGATTTTCTTTCCCCTTCCCTTATCCTTCTCTAAATTAGACCAAAAGTCTAAGAGTCAGGATGCCAGCAGAGAGAGAACAACCTAACCCAGCATGGTAACGTCGATACTAAATTTAGGAGTGTCTGAGCGATAGGGCAGGGAGGAGTAAATCCTGGGGAAAAGATGACTCACAGAACGTCTAGGAAAGGCGGAGAAGTCAACACAGCCTCCCACAGCTCTCCCTGACTTCTTTCCTGCACACATTTACTTTTCCAGTCCTGGGGGGACAACACTGGCCACAGCTGGTATTTAATCTCCCATTCAAATTCCTCTCATCCTTTGAGACCCAATGTAAATACGCTGTCCATTCTGGAGAGTTCCCAAATCAGAAATGATGGTGCTTCCGTAAGATTTATCAGTATTTATGCATCATCTAGAAGCATGTACTCACATCAGGCTTTGTTTCACAATGGTGTGTTTACATGTCTCTCCCGTACAGTGATCTAACTCAACGACCATTGAATAAATGTCCACTGAATTGTATTAAATTGGTTTACCAATAAAAAGGTTTTGTAAAAATGAAGCACACTTAAAAATTAGTAGTTATTTTTAACCAAAATAATATATGTACAGGTTTAAAAAGTCAGTTTACATGTTTATTAATACCTTCTACCTCAATTCCTCACCCCAGAACCAATTATTTTCAACACTTGAAGCTGCTTTTTTTCCTTGCCATTGACCCTCCATATCGCTCACAATATCTTATATTCCTGTTTCTCACTACTATAGTTTTAAAAATAATCTATTGACAACCTACTGGGGAGAATGAGGATTTATCTCTCTTACACACTGCTTCTCCACCTCGTCCCAAAGCATCTGTGTTTCCCCTTCCTCCCGTTCTCTCAGTAGGGTGAACACCGCAGTTTCTATGTAAATCAATATGGAACAGGGACGTCCAGTCAAGATGGTGGTGTAGGTAAATGCCTTACTGACCTCCTTTCACAACCACGTCAAAATTACAACTAAGCAACAGAACAACCATCATTCAGAACTGCCCGAAATCTGGCTGGATGGAAGTCCTCCAACAGGGAATTAAATAAACAGCCACACTGAGAATGGTTAAGAGGGGCAGAGACACAGAACAGGCTGGATCCATAACCACGTGTGGCGGATAAATATTGGGAGGGATATCTTGGCTGTAGAGGTCCCCCATGAGGAGCGAGGGGTCCCAGTCCCATACCAGCCTGGCCAGCCCAGGGTTGCAGTGTTAGGAAGAAAAATCCTCACAACTTCAGGCTGCAAAACCCAGCGGTACTGAGAATGAGGGAGATGGAGGGCTTCTGGGTCCCTGGGAGTTCCGCTTAAAAGGGCCCGCACATGAACGTATTTGGACTCTCTCCCTCTGAGCTTCAGTGCTAGGGGCAGTAGCTCGAAAGGCACCAGAGACATATGCGGAAGAAATGAATTGTCCAGCATTGGGGCGAGAGCTGAGAAGGAGCTTTCTCTCAGACAGAGGCCACTGTTCCTTTGAGGAGTCCTCCACGTCACAGAGCCAGTAGGCAGGGATCACATCTGACTCCATGAACCTGGCTCACGCTGTTTCCCGCCTTGGTGATTCCCTGAGGCCAACTTTTGGGTCTACCCAAGCTGTTTCCAGCGGCTTTTCCATACAAATGATCTTAGTTCATGCTTCAGATTTTTCTAAAATCTCTCAAACAAGCAGCGACTGGCCTCAGCCTGTCCTCAGCCTGTCCTGTACCTCTCAATAAATGGCCCCAGGCCGAGCACTACCTGCAGCCAGCCTCAGTTCACAGAATGGCCTTGCCTGGGTACTTCCAAGTCCAACACAAGTAGAAGCCATCTGCAGATGTTTTTTGTTTTTGTTTTTTAAGATTTTATTTATTCATTTTTAGAGAGAGGGGAAGAGGAGGAGAAAGAGAGGGAGAGAAACATCAATGTTGCCCTTTACACACCCCGTACTGAGTACCTGGCACGCAACCCATGCAAATGCCCTGACGGGGAATTTAACTGGCGACCCTTTGGTTCGCAGCCCACGCTCAATCCACTGAGCTACACCAGCCAGGTGCAGATTGTTTTGTGGTTCATGCCAGTGGCCCTGGGCAGAGCACAGGCAATGGCTGACCTTAGTCTGCACCTCCTAGGAAGCCCAGAGCCAGCACACCCAGTGGACAGCATCAGACTATGTTGAAGTACCACCAAACACCTCCATCCAAACACCTCCATGAGCAACACACTCAAGGGGCAGATTCAGTGGGCACCAGGGCTGTGCTAAAATAAGTCTTTCTCTATGGGGTGGGCCCCTATGCCCCTGATCCTCCACAGTGGTCGGTGGTCACAGCCAGTCCTTGTAGCTGATCAGCCTGGGGGTAAATCCCTCCCATTGACATGCCAACAGCAATCAAGGCTCAACTATAAAAGAAGGGTGTACAGAGCCCACACAATGAGCACACCTCAAGTGCCAGCTTAGGTATCAGACAGGCTGTGCTACCGAATATTACAGAACACCTACTATATTAGGCCACTTTACCAAGCCTGGGAGACATGGTAGCTCTACCTAATACACAGAAACAAACAGAAGGAGGCTGCCTAAATGAGAAGACAAAGAAATATGGTCCAAATGAAAGAAAAGATCAAAACTCCAGAAAAAGAACTAAACAAAATGGAGATGAGCAATCTATTAGACACAGAGTTCAAAGCATTGGTTATAAGGATGTTTAATGAACTTAGTGAAAACTTCAACAGTATAAAAAAGAACCAATCAGAAATGAAGGATACATCAACTGAAATGAAGAAAAATTTATGGGGAATCAGCAGGAGTGGATGAAGCCAGGAATCAAATCAGTAATTTGGAATACAAGGAAGCAAAAGACACCCAGTCAGACCAGCAAGAAGAAAAAGAATCCGAGGAGAAAAAAAAAAAGGATAATGTAAGGAGCCTCTGGGACAACTCAAGCATATCAACATGTGCATCATGGGGGTCCAGAAGGAGAACAGAGAGCAAGAAACTGAAAACCTATTTGAAAAAATAATGAAAGAAAACTTCCCTAACTTGGTGAAGGAAGCAGACATACAAGTCCAGGAAGCACAGAGAGTCCCAAACACGATGGATGAACCCAAAGAGGCCCACACAAAGACACATCATAATTAAAATGCCAAAATTAAAAGCCAAAGAATCTTAAAGCAGCAAGAGAAAAGTGGTTAGTTACCTACAAGGGAGTTCCCATAAGACTGGGAATTGATTTCTCAATAGAAACTTTGCAGGCAAGAAGGGACTGGCAAGAAGCATTCAAAGTGATGAAAAGCAGGGACTACAACTAAGACTACTCTACTGAGCGAAGCTGTCATTTAAAATGGTAGGACAGATAAAGAGCTTCCCAGAGAAGAAACAGCTAATGGGGTTCATCATTCCCAAACCAGTATTCTATGAAATGTTAAGAGGTCTCCTTTAAGAAGGAAAAGAAAATTTAAAAACGTACAATATATATCAACAATTGAATCCAAAAAAAAAAAAAAAAATGAATAAGCCAAACAGACTCACAGATACAGAGACCATTTTGATAGTTGCCAGATGGAAGGGGCAGGGGTTTGGAAGGATGAGTGATAAAGGTGAAGGGATTAAGAACTACAAATTGGTTGTTACAAATAGTCATGGGGATGTAAAGTACAGCATAGGGAATAGAGATGGTAATTATCTAATAACTATGTATGGTGTCAGATGAGTATAAGATTTATTAGGATGATCAGTAAGTTGTGTGATATCTAATCACTGGGGTATACACCTGAAACTAATATAATAATGCATATAAACTGAAATTAAAAAATAAAAAATTATTAAAAACATGCAACATGACAATATAACCATGTAATGATTATTTTGAGCTGAGCAATATAATGTGTAATATTTACATATTTTTTCTTTTAAACTTGGTTCTTCCTGGAGTTATAACTAGTTTCTTCATTTGCTTAATTTATTGATGTAGCTCTAATTCATTCCCTGATTCCCTGAAAGCAATAAAAATCACCTCTCAATATAATTACATGCGTAAGATAATCTATCCACTTTGCTCTTTGTAAGAGTCCTTCATCATCCTACTCTTTAGGCCAGCTGAAGGATCGGCCTTCTAAGATTTCCCTTCACAATCACCCTGAGATCCCTTCTTTTCCCCACATGATGCTTTCCTCTTCCTTGGTTTATTCCCTTGTATTAATAGAGCACATTTTCCAAGAGCTTCCTAGGACAGGTGCATAGGTAGATTTTTTTTTTAGGACTTTCATGTCTCAAAAGTCTTTTTCTTCCCCTATATTTGATAGTTTGACAGCTATACAAATCTAGGGTTATAGAAGTAATTTTCCACAGCATTGGAAGGCATTGTTCCATTGATTTCTAGCTTTCAGGGCCGCCTCTGACCAGTTAGATATCATGACTCCTATTCCTTTCCACGTGTTTTTCTCCCTCTGCAAGCTTCCAGTCTTTTATCTCTGGCATTTCAAAATATCACTGGTTCTTTCAATCCGAACTCAAGTCTTTCAATTATTAGAATTTTCTTATATTATTTCTTGGATTTCCTACCCTGTTTTCGCTGTTCTTTTTCTGTGCTGGCTCTTATTTGGATGTTGGATCATCAGGTATTTGAGGAAAGCCTCTCATTTCTCATCTTTTTATTTTCCATCTCTGCCTTTCCCCCCTAGATTCCCTCAACTTTACCTTCTATCTTTCTGTCCAATTTTTAGTATTTCATCATTTTTATCTCCAGGCTTTGTCTGTCTTCTAATGAATGCTCATTTTTAATATCTTGTTTTTGTTCTTGGATGTAGTACTTTCTCTTGTCTCTTAGAGTATATGAAAAATCTTTTTTTTTCAAATTTTTGCTTTTGATTGACCCTTATATTCTTTCTTCCCTCTACATTTCTTATTTGATCATTTATTTTGGCTTCTGTATTTTATGAGAGCGTTCTCCCCAAATATCTGATACTCCTTGGCTGACCATTCTTAAAATTGAGGCACAAAAGAGCTAATTGAAAGCTGCATGAATAGGACTGCAGTTTCATTGGGGGATGTACAACTGTGGAAGTTGTGTTTTCTCTTAGATCAATCGATTTTCCACATTCTTATCAATTTTGTCTTTCAGTATGTAGGCATCTACCTAATACCTCTTCGGCTGGCACCTCTGCCCTCGGTTTTGCTGGCAGTCCCTGAATCCAGGGTTAGTCTGGTTCAACTTCTTCACAGTAAACCTCAAGGATCTGCTGTTGCAGGGAGAAGCAGCGGCATGAGGAGGAGTTGCTGGGGCGCCCGGACTTCTGGCACAAACTTCCAGCCATGCCTGCCTCATCTGCAAAGATACCTAGCCCCCAGTTCTGCACTTTTCTGAATTTTTACAGAATGAATCCGCTTGCCTCTTAAAGCTTTCCCCGCATGCAGGCTATTAGATTTTAGTTTGTCTAGTTGGCTAAGTCAGCTGCTACTCCTCCCTCTGTTTTCCAGGTTTCACAATTTTGTTGCAATCTCTTCACTTGAGGTTGCTTCTCATATTTTATGTCACTATTGGTTTATGCTTTTTAAATTTCAATCCCTGTATTTTTATTTGAGTGCCATGTAGGAGAGAAAAGATAAGTATATTTGTTCACTTAGAAGTCTGAAGTCCATTAATGACGGTTAAAATAGCACCTTTTGCTTTTCTTTGTGTCTGGCTCTTGCACCGTGCCTTACATGTATTATTTAATTTTTAAAACAACTCTTTGGCAGAGACTGCTGATTGCCACCCAATACCCATTCTATTTTTATGTGGTTGACAGAGCCCCTGAAGTCTAGTAGTCTACCCAGGAGAACACATTTCTCAGTCTCTTGCGGAGGCTGGAGAGTAGATAAGTCTCCGTTAGAGGAAGGAGCACCCATCTTCCTTCTACATGAATAATGACTGACACTCCAACAACCATCTTGGAGATGAGGACCACACCCTACAGATGGCAGAGCAGAGAGCTCGAAGGAGCCTGGGTTTTCTGAAGCATTTAGGGAACTGCAATTGAATTACTGATCCCTGGATTTTTATGTGTGAAAATAAAATTTTATTAGTTGAAGTCATTGTCAATTTGTTTCTACAGGCAAACTCCAAACTGATACTATTTCACCAAATTGAAGCTTGGAAAGTGACTTGCCCGAGGTTAGGGTGAGTAGGAGGACAGCTAACTCAGGTGTTATACCAAAGTCCATATTTTTAACCACAGGCTTTCTGAAAATGATCAGATCTTAGAACCACATACACATACATGTCATAATTTGAGGGTTGGGTATGATTACTATCCCAAGAAAAAATAATAAAAATTTAGGAGCCAGAGTTCTGCTCATTCCTCTACCAGAAGCAAGAATTATTTATTTTATGAATTTTACTTAGCTAAATGATGGGAGCAAACATGTTTTTGAATCATGTAAACGTGGTTATAAAAGGTTTTCATCAAATCTGGATACAATGCTGGAGGTGATCTACTTTAAAATGTAGACTTTAACGCAGACATATAGGAAGTGATTTCAAATGTATGTCCCAGCAAACATCACACTAGCTTCCACACAGTGAAATCCCAGTGCATGTTTATTAAATGAATAGAAATTGGTTCTTGATTCATTTGCTGAGAAATATTTCCCAGTCGCCCTCAACTTAAAGTAATCATTCCCACATCTTTGTTCTTGATGTTTATACAACTCATCTGGCATCCGTTTCTCTCTTTTTATTTTTAAAGATATTTTTAAATCAAAGAATGAGCAAATAACTCTATACCCACTGCCAACACTTGATATTATTTTGCATTTTTAGTTAAAATAAATAAAACATTACAGATTCTTTAAAGAGAGTCTCCTTTATTCCCCACCTCTACACCACCTCCTTATCTTGGCCATGCTTTCAACCTCGACTGACAGACAGCCCAAATCAACTGATTTAAATGAGAAAAAGAATGGACGCAAACTAGTTCCAGAATTGGCTAACTCAGGAGCTTAAGGATCTTCTCAAGGACACAGGTTTTGCCATCTTTCCACCTGCCAACCTTAAAGAACTGTTTTGGGCCCATTCATGTTCATACAATGGCTGCGACACTAGTGGAAGAGGGCAGACTTTCTCCTATGGGTCATGCACGTAAACTTTTTATTAAAGTACAACATACAGACAAGTGCAAACCCACTGACTTTTCACAGAACATTCCCATAAAACAGCATCTCAGATCAAGAAACAGAATATTACTTAGTAGCACCCCAGCCACGTCTGTCTCGGTGCATAAAAACCATTCCCCTAAACATACTGCAGAAGTAGCCAGAACTGTGCCAGAGTTTATGCCTAACCCAATCACTGGTGAGTGGAACGTGGAACGAGATAACCATGATTGCTAAAGAACCAGTTGTAGTTTATTCCCTGGGGCTGCAGCTGCGGCCCACCTTCCACATAGCAAGTGAAGAGAAAGGACAGTTCACAAAACGGTGCTCTGCTGATAAAAAGGAAGCCAAGAATGGCTGTGGGCAGACAACCAACCGCATCTGCCACAGCCTCTCCCACAGGCCACCAGCTCTGTGTACCTGGTGAACATCTGTGTGTATCATTGTTTACGCTTTTAAAATACAAATGTTTATATAAATAGTAATGGACCATGCACATCATTCTGCAACTCACTTTTTCCTCGCTAATGTTTTTCGAGAGCTATTTTTTGCTGATACATATATCTAATGCATTCTTTTGAACTCCTAATTAGTATTCCTTTTTACGGTTATTTCATATTTCTTCACTCCTTTAATGACTGAAATTTAGGTTGTTCCTAATTTTTTCTATATTTTTAAAAATCCTCACCTGAGGATATGGTTACTGATTTTAGAGAGAGAGGAAGGAGTAGAGAAAGTGAGAGAAGCATCTATGTGAGAAACGTTGATCAGCAGCTTCCTATATATACTCAGACCAGGAATCAAACCCACAACCTAGGATTGTACCCTAACCAGGAATTGAACCTGCAACCTTTTGGTGCAGGAGTTGTTGCTCCAGCCAACTGAGCCACCTGGCCAGGGCTAATGTGTTTATTTTTTCACCAATACAGATAATGATATATTTAACATCTTTATAAGCCCTCTGAGCAAGTTTCTCTAGTATTATGTAGTTTCTAAGTACATCCTCATTTTACTAGATTCTGCCAAAATGTTGCTGTGTCTAACCCTACAGAACAAGGTGTAGCCTTGGAAGTAAATTTCTTGACCTCTCCTTGACAACAGCATCAATCTCATACTACTTTTGTGATAATTAATTTACAACAGTACCTGAATCATAGACAGAGCAACTATAATTTTCTTAGTGGTTAAAACTGTTATTAATTTTTATATTCCTAAAATAGAGTACAGAGCATACTCTCATCTATTGTGGGTTTTTACTGTGTTCAATAGGCTAAGCTGGAACTATTTCCCAGAACATCATCGCCTATACAGATAGAGGCTAGAGCTGAATGAAAGTAAATCTGCATGAGATGTGGGAGACGGACGTGAAACAGCAGCATTACACTCTGAAGCAACGGTGGTCATCACAGTAAGCCACAGACACGTAGGCTGCCTGTACACTCCCCTTGCTCTTCGTGCTCCTGTTCTGCAGCTAGCTCTTGTTCCCAACCGCTGGCCCTGCTGACAAACTGTGGCTCCAGGCCCACTACCAGATGCGATGGCATCCGTCTTCCAAAGATGTCTCCACCTGCTCCCCTTTGGGGTTCCGCTCAGCAGCTGGATAGACCTTGCTTCCTACTTGCAGGCCCTGAGCTGTCCACCTGCAGCGAGCTTCTGGAGGGCTGGTTAGTGACTCTGATCCTCCAAATCACCCTCCCAGACTCTTCTCCAGCTCCTCCAACAATTGGGTGGTAACTCAGTCCTATAATAAATTCCTCAGAGCACTTTCCTGGCTGAAATCTAACTGAGGTAATATCCTTTCATAATTTTTCAGTTGAGCTGTTTCTCATAGCTACTGAACCACAAAGTTCTTTATATTGTTGGGATTCCTTCCTTCCTCCCATCCTCCCTCCCTCCCTCTCTTTCTTTCTTTTGCTATTTATGTGCTAAAGTTTAAACTAAGTTATAAAAGATAACTTTATTGTATCCTGGCAGAAAGAATGAGCATTATTGTGATTTTCTGGACAAAAAAAATCTCCAAAAACCATTTGGATATCCTATTTATTTATAGCCAAACTAATTTCTCCTATACTTTCATAAAATTGATCAATCTTCCTATGGCTGCAGTAATGTTTATGATCTCCTTAATGTCAAATAACTTCCCTTAGTTCCTAACTGCCCACTGATCGTTGTTCTGTTTCCTCACTATTTCAATTTTAACACTGCATTTTTATTTTTAATATATAATCTTTATTATATTTTTACTATAATTTAGTCACCGTATGGCCCCCTCCCCTCAGCAATCACCACCCTGTTGCCCACGTCCAGGAGCCCTTTACACACTTCTGTTTCTTTGCTCGGATCTAACTCTCACTTGCACACTTTCAGTCAGCCGCTATGGGGCAAAACCCTCCCGTGTGGTTGTTGGCAGAGAGCATCTGGTAGCCGCGCATGGGGGAAAACAGATTTATAATATACTGTAAGAGATTATTTCAAATTCAAAACAAATTTAAAGAAAAACATTACAAATAGTGTCACAACAAATCAAGAGTAGTATAAGGCATAGTTAAATCAGATGTGTGTGTGCATCTATTTATTTAGCTCTTTTATGTCCTTCATTATCATTTTATAATGTTTTATATTTTTCATCGATAAAGGTCTTTTAGAGTTTTTATTAACTACATGACTAGGTACTTACACTGTGCTTATTGCCTATTTGGTTACATTGGAGTACAGAATCTACTCGATTTTCATGTGGATCTTATAGACAACAAATGTGCTAAATTTTCTAATTATGATAGTTTGTAGATTCCCTCACATTTTAACATAACCTTCATATCTACAAAAGACAATTTTGTCCCTTTATTTCAAATATTCATATCTCATCTCTTTTCTCCATATAATTATGTAGACCAAGACCTCAAGTACAATGTTTTATTATAAACAGAGTAACTGACATCCTTATCTGCTTTCTGATTCCAATGGGAACAGTTTCACCATGAAGCCTAAGGCTTACTATAACCATTAATAACCACTCTCTAGGTTTTTAAGGAAATTCCCTTCTGTTCTCCACTTTAGAAATTTGTTCACAGTATGTTCTCAGGATTTTTTTCTTTCTTTCCTTCTTGTAACCTAGCATTTTGGTTTTTTAAATTAATTTATTTTGTACTGTATATTTTTCCCATTACCATTTACTCCCCTTCTGCCACAAACACCATGCTATAGTCTATGTCCATGAGTCTTTTTTCCTTTTTGCTTGATCCTGCCGCCCTCTACCTACCTATAGCTGTCATCCCGCTCTATCTATAAGTCTGTCTTTATTTTGTTTGTTAGTTCGATTTGTTCATTAGATTGAACATAGCTTATTTCACTTAGCATAATGTTCTTGAGGTCCATCCATGCTGTCACAAAGGGTAAAGTTTCCTTTTTCATGGCCAAGTAGTATTTCATTATGCAAATGTTCCATAGTTGTTTTATCCACTCGTTCTCTGATGGACACTTGGGCTGTTCCATTACTTGGAGATTGTAAATAACATGCAATGAACAAAGGGGTGCTTATGTTCTTTCAAATTAGTGTTTTAGGTTAATTCAGATATATTCCCAGAAGTGGGATCTCTGGGTCAAAAGACACTTCCATTTTTATTTTTTTATCTCCATACTGCTTTCCACATTGCCTGCACCAATCTGCATTCCCATCAACAATGCAAAAGGGCCTTTCTCCATGTCCTTGCATTTTCGGTTTGTTGGTTTATTGATGATAGCTATTCGGCCAGGTGAAAGGTGATATCTCATTGTGATTTTAATTCGCATTTCTCAAATGATTAGTGACGTTGAGCATCTGTTCATATGTCTATTAGCCATGTGTATGTCCTCTATGGATAAGTGTCTACTCAGGTCTTTTGCCCACTTTTTAATTGGATTGTTTGCTTTTTTTGGTGTTGAGTTTTATAAGGTCTTTATACATTTTGGAAGTTAACCCCTTTATCAGATGTACTGGCTAATTATGTTCTCCCATTCTATAGGTTGTCTTTTTATTTTGTTGATGGTTTCTTTTGCTGTGCAAAAACTTTTTAGTTTGAGGTAGTACTATTTGTTTATTTTTCTTTTGTTTTCCTTGCCTGAGGAGATATATTGGATAAAATATTGCTATGAGCAGTGTCCAAGATTTCACTGCCTATGTTTTCTTCTAGGATTTTTATGGTTTAGGGACTAACATTTAGGTCTTTAATCTATTTTTAATGTATCCTAGTGGTGTAAGAAGGTGGTCTACTTTCATTTTCCTGCGCATATTTGTCCAATTTTCCCAACACTGTATATCGGATAAACTATCTTTAGCCCATTATATGTGCTTGCTTCCTCTGCTGAATATTAATTGACTATAAAGGTGTAGGTTTATTTCTGGGTTCCTATTCTGTTCCATTGATCTATGTGTCTATTTTCATATCAGTGCCATGCTGTTTTGATGACTATGGCCTTATAGCATAGTTTGATATTAGGTACCATGATTCCTTCCACTTTGTTCTTCTTTCTCAGGAACACTGTTGCTATGTAGGGCCTTTTTTGGTTCCATGTAAATTTTTGAAATATTTGTTCTAGTTCTGTAAAACACATCATTGGAATCTTGACAGGAATTGTGTTGAATCTATAGATAACTTTGGGTAGCATGGACATTTTAATGATGTTAATTCTTCAAATCTACTGCCAACATCATACTCAATGGACAACAACTATATGTGTTCCCCTTAAGATCTGGAATAAGTCAGGGATGTCCACTTTCACCTCTCTTATTCAACATGGTACTGGAAGTCATAGCAATCAGAGAAGAAGATATAAAAGGTATCCAAATTGGAAAAGAAGAAGTAAAACTGTCCTTATTTACAGATGACAAGATAATATATGTAGAGAACCCTAAAGATATCACTAAGAAACTACAAGGACTGATACATGAATTCAGCAAAGTAGCAGGATACAAAATTAATATCCAAAAATCAGCTACATTTTTATAAGCCAATAATGACCTATCAAAAAAGGGAAATTAAGAAAAGAATCCCATTTATAATTGCTTCAAATATAATAAAATACCTAGGAATAAATCTAACCATGGATGTGAAAGACTTGTACTTAGAAAACTAGAGAGAACTTTTGGCCAAGATGGAGGGGTAGGTAGATAAACTTTGACTCCTTGCACAACCAAAACAAGGACAACAGCAAATTTAAAAACAAAAATAAGCAGAACTGCCAGACAATCAAACTGTATGGAAGTCCAACAACCAAGGAGTTAAAGAAAAAACATCCATTCAGACTGGAAGGAGGGGCGTAGATGGGAAGCTAGGATGGAGAGGACCCATGGCAAGGCAGTAGCTGGAGGACTGGGCTGGTGAGGTAGCAGCTGCAGACCACACAGCCCCACATTTGCATGCCTATAAACAACTGGGGTGTGAGACAGACCATGCAGGCAAATAAAGAGTCAAAACTTCTGGTGGTAAAAACCTATGGGGGTTGCAGCAGCAGGAGAAATTCCCAGAATCACAGGAGAGTTTGTTGGAGAGACCCACAGGGTCCAAGAACGTACACAAAACAACCCACCTGGGAATCAGCACCAGAAGGGCCCAATTTGTTTGTGGGTAGCTGGGGAAGTGACTGAATGCCAGCTGAGAGCTGAGCAAGTGGCATTGTTCCCCCTTGGGCCCCTCCCCCACATACAGCACCACAACGCAGTGACACGGGTAGCCCCACCCTGGCTGATACCTAAGGCTCAGTCCCTTACAACATAGCAGGTGTGCTGAGACAAAAAAAAAAATATGGCCCAAATGAAAGAATAGATCAAAGCTCCAGAAAAAATACAACTAAGCGATGAAGAGAGAGCCAACCTATCAGGTACATAGTTCAAAACACTGGTAGTCAGGACGCTCACAGAAATGATTGAGTATGGTCACAAAATGGAGGAAAAATGAAGGCTATGAAAAGTGAAATAAAGGAAAATGTATAGGGAACCAACAGTGAAGGGAAAGAAACCGGGACTCAAATCAACGATTTGGAGCAGAAATAAACATTCAACCACAACAGAATGAAGAAACAAGAATTCAAAAAAATGAGGAGAGGCTTAGGAACCTCTGGGGCAACTTAAAATATTCCAACATCTGAATCACAGGGGTGCCAGAAGGAGAAGAGGAAGAGTAAGAAATCAAAAACTTATTTGAAAACATAATGAAGGAGAATTTCCCCAATCTGGCAAAGGAAATAGACTACCAGGAAGTCCAGAAAATTCAAGAGTCCCAAAGAAGCTGGACCCAAGGAAGCACACACCAAGGCACATCTTAATTACATTACCCAAGATGGAAGATAAGGAGAGAATCTTAAAAGCAGCAAGAGAAAAGGAGAGAGTTACCTACAAAGGAGTTCCCATAAGACTATCAGCTGATTTCTCCAAAAAAACCTTATAGGTAAGAAGGGGCTGGAAAGAAGTATTCCAAGTCATGAAAGGCAAGGGCCTACATCCAATATTGCTCTACACAGCAAAGCTGTCATTTAGAATGGAAGGGCCGATAAAGTGCCCTTCCCAGATAAGGTCAAGTTAAAGGAGTTCATCATTGCCAAGACCTTATTATGTGAAATATTAAAGGGACTTATCCAAGAAAAAAAAGATGAGCAAAACTATGAGCAGTAAAATAATAACAAACTCATAACTATCAACAACCGAACCAAAAAAAATAAAATAAAATAAAACCAAAATGAACTAAGCAAACAATTAGAACAGGAACAGAATCACAGAAATGGAGATCACATGGATGATTATCAGCAGGGAGCAGGTCAAGGGAAGAATGAGGGAAAAGGTACAGGGAATAAGTAGAATAAATGGTAGGTACAAAATAGACAGGGGGATGTTAAGAACAGTATAGGCAATGGAGAAGCCAAAGAACTTATATGTAGGACCCATGGAGAGGAACTAAGGTGGGGGAATGATGGTGGGATGGGGTACAGGGCAGAGGGGAATAAAGGGGAGAAAAAAATGGGACAACTGTAATAGTATAATCAATAATATATATTTTTAAAAAGAATATTATAAGCCACTGAAGAAAGAAATTGAAAAAGACAAAATAAGTGGAAGCATATACTATGTTCTCAGGATTTTTCAATCTCCAAGTGTCTCCTTTTTTGTTGTTATTGTTGTCATAAATTTTCTCACTGCATGTTTTACTTAGTCATTAAAAAATTTGTCTTCCTTTCCTTTCCTTCTCATTTCTGTTCCTAGAATTCCTACTAGATATATGTTAACACCTTTCAGCCCATCCTCTGTGCTGCATTCTGGGTGATGTTTTCATTTCTATTTTACTCTTCACAAATTCTATCTTTAAGTGTGGCCACTCTACTATGTATCTTACGAGTTTTTTATAAATAATTTTCCTTTACCACTTAAAATTTTCTTAAATAACTACTTTTTTGAGTTACAACTGCCCAATTATGTTTTGTAAACTCCCATTTTTGTTTTATAATTTCCTTCTTTATCTTTGAGAATTCTTAATATACCTAAAAGTCTCTCTTCAAATTATTGTTTCAATTTCCTTGGGTGTATATTCTTCTATTATTTTGTTTCCCCCACCTTGTCCTTAGATTTCCACTTTGAAATTTTCTATCCCAAGCTGTTTATAAAAAGGTTAAAGTGGAAAAGAGTTAGGGGAGGAAGTCATAAGCAATTCAGCCTTCTGTAAGTTTATGACTCCTAGATGGAGATCATAGACTGGGCAACCCTTAAGTGCATCTATGGTCAACGTGTTTGTTAGTATCTTATGGGAGTTCAAGCATCTGGAGCACCATTGAGGAAAGAAGGATATTTTACTCAAAAGACATCTGGTGAATGTAATGATCGGCTGAGTCCTTGAAAATCCTATGTTTTTCTAACAAGCTCTGCTGCTGCTCTATGTGCATGTATGCACGCCCTCAGGCACGCCCACACATGACAGTCATGACAATGAACCATGCGTGCTATTTCTAATTTCATATCTGTTTCATTGGCTAATTTTGAATGAATAAACACTATTTATTGTTTCTCCAGATTAATTTCGTCAAACAAATAGGTCCTGATGTTAGCATATGTTTTCAGGAAATGAGCATGGGGTCATTGAAATTTAATAATGTTATTTTCATTTGAAAAGCTAAAATACTAAGATAAATATTCTGAGCAAAGTAACTTTTAGAATCGGTCCAAAAAATTTAACATGTACTTTTCAGTCAATTATCAGGCCTTTATTCTTAATAGCAAAATGACTGTTAAGACCAGTCCCAAACCACCTACAACCAATCTCATCTTTCTCTGTTCAAGATCAGATTGTCCTTCTTGCTCTCCCCGGGGGAATACCTAACAAATCTGATGTGTTCATAAGACAGGGGCATGCCAGGCAGAAACGGAGTGCTACTGAATGATACAAGGCAATTTTTGTTACCTCTCAAGTGGGATAGTAAGTTTAGGTAATATGTTAACTTTCTCAGTTTATGTCTGTTCTAAAAACATCTAGCATAAAGTCTATTGATAAGGTAGACAGTACCAATCACAGAAGTTATTTTAAATTAATTATTCATTTTAAAGAGAAAAAAGATTGTTTTACTTACTGATGGTGGTCATTACTGTATTCTAAAGCTCTAGAACAATGTCTGTCACACAGTACACATAGCACACACTCACTGAACGTTTGATGAATTGCTGAACAGGTTAGGCAGGTTCGTGTGTGCATTTGTAATTCTGACACCATAACCCTTGATTTTAAATTAGCATTTAATAATACAAAACTGAGTTAAGTGTCTATTCCAAATCTTACACTAAAAAAAAAAAAAAAATAGGTAGGTTCCCCCATAAAAATGATAAAAATGGGAAGAGAAACATCTTTCAATTCCATGTGACCAACCTGTGTCCTCTTAGAATGAAATAGATCAATCATTCCCCTGGAAATCTCTAAGCAAAAATAATATGCTATTTACTAAATTCCTTTTCAACCAACTTATGAATCTCCCATTTTATGGCTTATGCAAAATCATAAATAATATAGAATCTAAAAAATAATTTAAAAATTCTTATATTCCTTCCATGGAACACTGTTTAGCAAATTCAATACTAGGAGGTGGCTTCTAAAAAGTTTTTCCTCTAATAAGTAATTTTTAAAGCCGGAAATGACAAATTTATGCTACTGCACACTCAAAAATAAATATTCCCTGTATGGAATATCTTACAACAGAAGTTGTCTCAATAAATTCATTCATCATCTACACATTTAAAAGTGTTTTAGTATAGATGTCAATCAAATTCCAAGAGACCTGTCATTCCTCATTACCTTACCAACCTTATATTTATACAAATTAAAATAATAAAATGCTCCAGTTGCTTATTGGTGTGTTTAATTAACTTGAGCAGTAAATTCCTATAACTAACCACAGTTAACACTTCTCGTATTTCATCACTAGACTCTCCACACCATGAACTTGGGAGCCATCTTTTATATTAACAGGAGTTACTAACAAGCAGCATGGGAAGAATTAATTCTTTTGTAAGTCTTTTTAAAAGGTTTCCAATAATATAAATTACTAGCACTCAAAATTGAAGGCATTATTAACATCAATATTTGCTCAAAAGGAAATATAGAGAACTACTATAAATTTAAAACCAATCAAGAAGCAATAGCTGGTGTATAAAAATTACATGAATTATGAGAAAAAGTAACCACCCACATCAACTCTGTGTTAATAAAGCAGAAAGCTGTTTACCAAGAAACATACATTCTAGCTCTAAAGGAAGTAGCTTAAAAAAAATGATTCACAGGAATGGGGACTTAGAAAGAAATACTAGTGCAAAAGGATAGAGGCACATTTCAAAACTTAAGACTAGCTATATAATTGGGAATAACTCCAATACAGAATAATAAAGGCACCTAAGAGATAATTTGTTTATCTATACAATACAGACACAATGCATATTTGTAGACTATGTATATGTAAAAGCTACTCAAGAGTCTAGCATAAAACCAGAAGTGAGGTAGTTAGGTTAAGAAAGGTTTGTGAAGATTTTACTGTATTCAAATTGCTCTGAAATAGATGAACTAATCAAAAGTCTCACAAAGGATGAGAATTCTTTTCCACTCTATGCTCACCAATTTGATACTTAAACAGGCATCCTATTTTTTGCCAGGGTAACGAACATAAAAGTTATCTCCTCTGGTGTTAATTTGCCTTTTCCTGATTACTAGTGAGGCTTAGTTTTGTGTTTTTTGTTTTTTTTTAATGTTATTAGACATTTAGTGTTTGTGTTTCTGTAACAGCTTTATATACTATGCCCATATTTCTATTGGGTTGATGGTTCCTTATCTTGATAGATAAAGGTTTTCCTTGGATACTGACCCTTGGATAATCTATGTACTATAAATAACTTGTGACTTGTGGCTTGCCTTTTCATTTAGTTGTTTTGTTATAAACCAGTTTTCTTTAATGAAATCAAATTTATGAAACTTTTCTCATATTATGGTCTGTGCATTTCTGTGATTATTAAAAAGATTCTTTCTTAACTGAAAGCCATGGACTTTTCCAAATCTAAAAACCTTTCTCCCATTTCCACTGGAATGAAATAAGATCAGAAAGTACAGGCAGAAGAGAAAGAAATTAATATTATGGTTAATATGTGTATTTGTTCTGTGTACAGGTATTTCTGAGTGAATATTACATGCAATAATTTCCTATAAGTTATCTTTCAGCCGTCGTATTTCTCTGAAGTCATTGTCTTTGTTTTCAGGTAAGTGCAGAGCGGCTAGTGAGCGAGACTAACTGGCTCACGGTGTGTCTGACACTGAAGTTCTTTCAGAAGAGTGGATGCGAAAGCCACGGTGTCTCCTTTCCTAAGCTGGGTTTTTATTATTTCAATGCAAATATGATTTAGCCTGTTAGCTACTTATATATGGAAGCAACTATATGTTTAAGTCATGTTTATTATAACCATTCTGTGATCTAAAACACTTTATAAAGATATGTTACTATGCTCTGAATAAATGTGTGTTATATTAACTACTTAAAGCTAATCATCTTTGAGAGTAACCTTTATGTAGACTAAAAATTAATTTATAAATGTATCCTTCTTTTATCTATACCTAAAACAAAATCACTGAGCAACTTCAGGTGAGGTCTCTTACCAGGCAAAGGGAGAAACTAGAGGCTTTGGTCATAAGAAAGGTACAGCACCTGATTTTTGCCAGTGTGTATGTCCTGTTGCATCTAGCCTTTGCTCGGACAGCTCCTAATCTTCCACATCAGCGGCTCAGACATTTAGGGACCATCTCCTGGAGCAGGCATTTGCAGGCAACCCTCAACTCAATCCCATGCTGATCTTGAACGTGGCCCTTAAAATGCTGAGTGTGACTGTCTGCTGGCTTGCTGCGCACTCTGGATGCCACTTCAGCAGATGAGTAATTCTATCTAATGCCAGCATCTTGTGCAGTGACTAATATGTGTGAGTCCTCAATACATGGTTTGACTTTGTCATGATATAACCCTTTTGTCATTTAAATCTCTTATGATTTCATGATATATAAATTAATTCTCATACCAATTTTTCATTTCAAGGAATTACAGGAGAAAAACCCTACAAAAACCAACTGATGCTTTAATCAGACTCAGAAGTTAATAAATTTGGTGATCTTATTAATCGTATGTTATAATAGGGAGAGATGTAAAAATATGGCAGTGAGTATCTGCCATATTTTAACTAACTGGTTAAAAGAATGACATAATTTGTTTCACAATAATCCTGGAATAAATGTCATCACTAGAAAATCGTCTAGAAAACTATTATAAAATACCTTGGGAAGTTAAAATAACTTCACATCTACCTAAAAATAATTTTCTTACTCTTTCCATCCATGTATATCTTTAGAAAACCAAATGATTCCACAAATCACCTATTTCAAACTCTCTGGCTAGATATAATTATCCTCGTATTCCTCACTGTTGCCTACCAAAAAACCCAAACGTATAAGAATTAAAGGATGGTGCTGCTTCCAATGTGACATCAACAAAATTAAACCTCACTTATTAAAGTGAACGACTGTTTCCTATCAGAACCCACAGCGTCCCTGCTGCCACATGATGCACTTTAGCAGACTGCAGAAAGCCGGTCCGTGGGCCGCTTGGGGAGCTCACTGAAGCTCTGGGGGCCTCCTGTTGAGAAACATGGACCTCATGTATCCTAATAATGCAACAATCTTTAACCCATGACACAGCCCACTGTTAACTAAGTAGAGGCGTGGGCAAAAGTAGGTTTATAGTGGTTCACATGAAAAATAATACAATGATTAATAAACTATAATACAAGAATAAGCTGTGTTTCACATACTCACAAGTGTAAACATATTTTTGCCCATTCCTGTATATTATTCCTCTGCCCCTCCAACCCTCAAGCATTACACTGAACTTCTCTTCTGATTTGAGTGTACTGCAAACCAGAAAAGCAGTGAAGTTCAAGTTGGGGTCATGTGTCAGAGTCATCTGGTTTTCTTTTTTACCCCACTGTCCCATTACATTACTGTATTTTAATTTAGTTGGTTGCAGAAAGCTGAGATGACAACAATACTAGGGAAGACTTCCTCCTCCAGATAATAACATCAGCACCGTAAAAGCGCACTTCATTAAAAAACAACACGCACAACAATATGCTTCCAAGTGTCAGCGATGAAATAGCTGCACAATTACTTGTGACTCATTTTCCACATTCCCTCCCTCTCAGTGGAATGCCTAATCTTCACAAGGTGTTCATTTCCTGTCTCACCCAGCAACCCCCTTCTGCAGTTTTATTTTGTTGATCTCTCCTGCCTAAATTTCCATGGGGATTCCTCATTTTAAAACATGATCTTTGCTCTCCCTCCTGAACACAACCCCATCAGCACTGTTGCCTGTGCCTTGGATTACAACAGGCGGAGAAGTTAATAGCTTGCCGTGGTCCTAAGAGACTATATGAAATAATGATTGGCCAGAGCATCTAGAGTTAAAACTATGAGCTACAGTATGCAGCGTCAGATTACCTAATAGCATCTGCAAAAACTGAACATCCCTTTTGTTCTCCTGTTTCAATTCAAGGCATTTTTTATTGAGTATCTATACAATACTAGGCTCTCTGCCAGGCAAGGGTGTAAATAAATCCAAATAAGATGTAGTTTCTATACTGAAAATATTTCAGACAAGACAAATAAATTTAATATACCACTTGTATCACTAGGCTGTTGTTAAAATGAAATTAGTATATATACATAAATGCAATTCATTTCTGAGATACTACATGGAGACAATTGTTGATAGAATTACGGAAGGCCATAGGAGTACACCAAACTAGGGGAAATCAAGTTTAGATCACAATGGAAGGGCTTTATGTTCAAACAATATTTTGATCCTAAAGAAGGCATTCCAGAGAAGCAGAATAGTATGGACAAAGAGTATTATCAAAGTGGGAAATGATGTGATGTGTTCAGGGGGAAAAAAGTTTGACTGAGCTTAGGTTATGAACTGAGAGAAAACTAGGGCAGGACAAAAAAAAGTAAGTAGCAGGCCAAGCCGGGAACTACTTAGTTGGAACATGCTCTACGTTCCTTTTAAGAGTAAGGGCTTCAGCATTCACTACATGATAACTTCTGAGATACAGACAGTTAGGCAGTGATCAGCCAGAGTGGCTGCAGCGACAGAGACAAGCCTTCAGACCTGCAAATTCTATCCCCTGAACTCTGGGAAACTTCATTAGTCCTCTGTATTACCACTGACTGAAAGTTGATGTATCTCATGGCATTACTACAAAAGGAAGCCTAGTACTATGCCACTGGGTTGCATTTAAAATTTTCCTTAACCTTTCCTTAGGCCCATCTTTCCTTTGAGCACCTAGAAATAGTAAAAGGTGACATGGCTGCCAGGAATCCTGTTGCAAAATTTAATGTACGCACCTACCTAATATTTGCAAAATTTTATTGAGCATCTTCTATATGCCAAGCACTAGGCTTCATTTCATCCTCATATTGATGTAGTGGAAAGGGTATTATACCAGGTAAACTAAGACTCAGGGAAGACATTTCCACAGTCACTCAGTAATAAGAGGTAAAGCCAACATAATTCCAAAGTCTTAAGTAAGTAAAAATAGGAAACAAACTCCACCAAGTGAAATAAGCCAGGCAGTGAAAGACAATTACCATATGATCTCACTTATAAGTAGAATCTAATCAACAAAACCAACAAGCAAGCAAAATACAACTAAAGGCATTGAAATAAAGAACCCACTGACAGTAACCAGAGGGGAGGGAAAGAAGGGGAAGGGATGTCAAGGAACAGGTATAAAGGACCCATGGAAAAAGCCAAAGGGGGGAAGGAGTACGGGTGTGAGGTGGGGGTGGGTGGGGCGGGGGAAAATGGTGGAGGGAAAATGGAGACAACTGTACTTGAACAACAATAAAAAAATAAACAAAAATACATAAATAAAAATGACTCAAAACCAAAAATGTCCACTAATTTTAAATAGATGGATGCAAGAAAGAAGGAAAGAGAGGCATTTTGCATTGTACCTTTTAGAGAAGAAAAAAACTGTCAAGTGAACCAACTGATAAATGAGATTTAAGTAATTAACATTTTCAATGAGAACTTAACACAGTGACTCTGCTTAACACAGGGGGACACACATCATGTCATTTTTCCCTGGGGTGCTTTCCCTGAATCATAAAAAGGAGTATTTCAGACACATATTCAGACCCATTTTGATAAGCACATTTCTTCTATCTCCTAAATGCTCGCTTAAAAGTACCACACTTACAATAAGCACACCATCTTCTGGGCTTTCCTTGCTCAGAGAGACATATAAAAGTGAATGCTTAGTTAACTTGTTATATAATCTCCCTTCATCTTTCAACCTGCTTTCTCCCCATTTGTGAAATGAAAAATTAATCCTATGACCTAATTAATATCCTGTCCGGTTCTAAAACACAGTAAGTCTACAATTCTGCATGAACATACATTATTTTTCATCTTTATTTCTGCCCCACAGTGTACCCTTAGGTAGTTATAATGGAGTTGGACTATAGCCTTTTGGGAGTTTTCCCACAAACAGAGATTTTTCAATTAGGTCACATTCCTGTAATCAAATGGAAAATCTAAAAGAACTAATACTTGCATTAATTTCAGTAGTATTAATCACCTACCCTGAAAAAACATTTGTTTGATTATACTTTTAAGTTGCACAGCAAAGAAAAGCAAACCACCAAAGCGTTCATCTGGTCTACCCACTGCCTCAAGCCATTCCATTCACTGTTGAGTTTAAAGGTGTGAGGTTGGGTTTCTGGTGCTCTAAATGCCCACATCTGGGCAAGGAGCTATAATAACATGAAGATGAAAGGTTGTAAGAAATGTTCAGATTTACAGGATAAACAGTAGAAGAATGGAAAATCTAAATCTAAGCACAATGAAAATCTCCCACTTCTGGAAGGAAGTCATCAGATTTAATTGGACACCATGAAAGCAAACAGATGCTAATTTAGGGAAAACAGCAACTATTTCTGAATTCACAGCTTGATTAACAAACAGAAGCTGAGACTTTTTATAGGAAAAGAAATCTGTAATCCTAAACCTAAGATGCTGTCAGCAGGTTTTAAGTATGCCTTAAGCAGGTAATAACATAAATGAGGAGTCAGAATCACAGCAGCCTGCAAACATTTATGTTTTCGATATAAGCCTTATGCCAACAAAATCCCAGGTGCCAGTCACTATTTCTACAGAGAATTCACTTCTTATACAAATAATGTTCAAGGTATTCTAACTACTTCAAGAGGACACCATTAGAAAAAATTCGCATTCATTTATTCAAGCATTCATTTATTCAAGAAGGCAATACTGCCGGGCCAAAGAGGCAGGCGGAAGGGACACAGACAGGGGGTCAGTCTGCTCACCGCCACTCGGCATATTCCTTTGTGTCTTCATTCCTGGCAAAATGCAACCTAGCTACGCTGAAGGGAAAGCTCCACAAACATTAGATATGCCAAGGTGGCTGCAAAAAAATAAAAAATAAAAGACTCAAGCCACTAGGTTAGGGACCCAGCTGCCTGGCCAGCCACTTTATACACAAATGCGTATGACTGCCACGACCTTTACAACACCCGTCCCTTGTCCCTTCTCCCATCAACATCACATCCACTCGCAACGGCTGTGACCCAGACCCAACATTACCTGATCTTGGATGCATCATAATTTCTTTTTGTATTCCAGTTTCTGTCTCTTATAAAAATTAGAATCAGTCAGGTAAAAAAGGGTTTGTTTTTTTTCCCAAGATCATCCATTGGAATAAACATAAATACAAAAAAAAATCAAGAAAATGGGAAAGCAGCATTAACATTTCTCTAGGTTCCAATAATTCCACTACAGCAGAAGAGCTGACCATCTTTCAGGGATTTCTAGAAGCTGTGCATTGGACAGGCCAGGAAGTTTCAAAGGAGCCTGCCAATTATACCCCTCCCTGTTTCTCCTGAGAATAAAACAAAACATTTCAGACATCTTTTGAGGGCTTGGAAAAGCCATATGCTCTGACCAGCTCCATCCTAGTTCAATGATTGTTTTACTAATCCATTCTGAATGTATTATCTAACAAACAGTTAAGTAGCACAATAGCAATGACTAATATATTTCATTTAAAATATCACTTTAAAACCTACTTTTCAGTCCTCAGTGAAAGAAGAAATAATGGGGGAAGAACCTTGCAGCTGGACTCTGGTTACATTCCTTCGTGTTTTGCGGTCTGAGCCTTAAAATGAAATGCAGCAAAGGTTTCAGAGCTTCCCTTTACAGCGTGCAGGTGCACAAGAAATGACTTAGGCAAGGCAGCAGTCCAGACCGTGTTCCAAACAGGCCAGACAAAGGAAAAAAACGAGTCCCCCAGCCCCCAGCAAAACCAGCTAAACAGGGCTTTGAACTCCAATATTTCACGTGCCAATAGCCAGATGAGGAAGGTAATCAGAGAGGGCAGAGGCTGAGGATTCCTAGGTCTATCACACTAAGTGTAATTTGTTCAATGAGTCATTCAATTCCTATTTTCCATCTCCCATGAAGACCTGATTCCACGTAATAACGTGGAAAGGTTTACATCAAAACTGACATGCTCAGGAGAAAAAGAAACCATGTCTAAGCTCTTTCAGTGATCCAGGCTAAAACAAGATTGATTCAATCAACGAGCACAATCAATAAATGTATTTTTATTTATATATTTATGAATACATCTATGTTGTTCCAAAAAGGCTTTGAAGTATTTTACTAAAGTGCATAGAACCAGCCAAAAAATGGATAGTTCATAACATCTACAACAACGTCAACTGTGAAATGCATCATTAAGCTTATGCACCAGTAAGATAAATGCTATCAATCCTAACATGACATGCCATTAATTGTAAGCTGCATTTCATTTTTAGTAATATTAAAATGTCAAAATATGTATAATAGAATCAATAAAATACAACATGTATTTCTGGAGAGGGGGGAAGACAGAGGTAGAACATAAAATTATTTCACAAAACTGCAATTCCTGTGGTTCTACTGGCTGCCAAAGAAAAACGGGTAACATAATCACCTAAATCTAGCTGGCCTTCCCAGAGTGCTTAGGAAAATCAATCAATCAATAAACAAATCATCACTACTACTCACACTGGGCACACTGCTTGGAGTTGTGCACAGGTGAAGCTGCTCCTTCACAAATTAAAGAGTGCAGAAGAAAGAGTATTTATCATTTTGAGGGACTCCCTTCCTTCAAACTCCCAAAGGGATTTTCCTACATAGCTAATATTTTAAGTCAGATCATCATGCAAAAATGTGATTAAAACCTGGAGAGATAATTCTATTAATATGGAACCTCAGGAAGGTTGGGAGGGGTGAGCATTCTTCACAAGATTGCACAAGGTGCTCTTTGTCAGAGACATATCTGGTCATGGTGCTCTCGTATTTAAAATCATCTAGAGTTTCCTTTATCCCCCATAAGTAGTTTTTCATCATTAAACAAACAAATGGATTGATGTCAGTGAAAATGAGGGACTAGGTAGATCTAAGGACTTGTCCTTCCAGAGATAATATTTTTTAAAAAATCAAGCAAAAATGGTCAGCATCAACTTTGCCAAAACTCTGGAAAGTAGGCTGTCAAAGGTTGACAACAACCAGGTGAACTCACTGAATCAAGAAGGAAACTCAAAATCCGGAGGGAAGTTTCAGAGCATTTTTACTTATCTTGCTGCCAACCCCTCTTGAGCCTGCAGTAATCTCGAAGACAGCAGCCTACAAGGGACCCTGATCCCTGTTCTTGCTTATTAAAAAAAAAAGTTGTGTTCGCCTGTTCTGACTTGTCTGGGGGCCACCTGGAGAACCAGTGCAGGGTGGTGGCCTTTGTTTTGCCTGGTCGGAACTGCTCAGAGGCGAAAGCAGAGCACTGTTCAAGAAGCATGGCAACCAACCAACAACCTCGTTGTGCAGAAGACTAAGGTAGAGAAATACAATAAGCTGTCTGTAAAGCTTGGGCGGAAAAGCTGGGGAGAGTTTCTTTGAGAAATTAGTGCATTCACAAGTGCCTGTATATACTGAGGAATACACAAGTTACTCATATGCACAGAACATGATGCATGCTCAGAAAAGACCTGAGAAGACCCTAGGCTTTCACCGCTGGCTGACAGCTAGTCTAGCTGCAAGCAAGCACTGAAGGTTAAGGCCTCAAGGTTGAAATGAAATGAAAAGGAAAAACGACACAGTTACACAAAAGTATACAAAGGAATAATGACCTCCAATAAAAGTAACTACATAGAGTACTATAGGCTCATAATGTATTGTATAAAGATATAATTTTGTCACAATAACAAAGCTGTACAAAGAAACAAAGATCTCCAGTAAAAGTACCTACACAGAGTACTCTGGGCCTATAATGTATGAAGATGTAATTTGTCACAATAACAGCGACATAAAGATGGGAGGACCGGCGGAGAGGAGCAGTCTGTGTATGTTATTGGAGCTAAGTTGGTATCAATTCAAACTAGACTGATAGGAATATAAGATGCTAATTATAATTTCCAGAGTACAATAAGAAAATATCTTAAAAATATACTGAAAAGGATACAATAAGGTAATCAAAATGGTACACTACAAAAAAAATCAATTAAGAAAAAAAGTCAGTAAAGAAGGAAATGAAGAAGCAGAGCAGAAAACATCTCATACAAAAAAAGGGGTAATAAATATGAAAAACAAATAGCAAAATGGCATAAGTCCTTTCACACCAATAGTTATAGTAAGTATAAATACTGTATTTTGCCATGTATAATGTGCACTGTTTTGCCCAAACTTTTGAGGGGAAAACAAGGATGTGCATTATACATGGGTAGTACTAATTCATATTACACATGGGAATTAGTACTAAAACTGTGGGTGCACGTTATACACGGGAAGCACATTATACACAGCAAAATAGGGTAGATTAAACTCTCCAATCAAAAGGCAGAGACTGGCTGAATGAATAAAAGAACATGATCGCTGGCCAGTGTGGTTCCTGTAGACCGAAAGATTGTGAGTTCAATTTTTGGTCAGGACACATACCCAGACTGTCGGTTTGATCCCCAGTCAGGACACATCAGAAGACAACCAATCAATGTTTCTCTCTCTCTCTCTCTCTTCAAAGCAATGAAAAAAATGTTCTCAGGTGAGGATTAAATAAATAAATAAATAAATAAATAAATAAAACCAGAACATGATCCAACTACATGCTGCCCAGAATAGACTCATTTTAGATCCAAAGACACAAATAAGTTCAAAGTGAAACGATGGAAAATATTGTATATTCCATGCAAACAGTAACCCAAACAGAGCTTGGGTGGTTATACTCTATCACAAATTGTTGCAAGAGGCAAAAAGGGCGAACTCATCAATAAGAAATAACAACTAAAAACATATGTACCAAATGACAAAGCCTAAAATACATGAAGCAAAAATTGATAGAAATGAAGAAACAAATAGTCCTACAATAATAGTTGGAGAGTTTAATATCCCACCTTTAATCATGGATGACAGAAGATTAATAAGGATACAGAGGACTTAACAACACCCAGGGGTGTCCAACCTGCAGCCCACGGGCCGCATGCGGCCCAGGATAGCTATGAACGCAGCCCAACGCAAAATCGTACATTTACTTAAAACTTTTATGAGATTTAAGTTAGGAGATTTTTTTGGTGCGTGATTATGTGTCACAATGTACTTACTGTGCGATGCAAGACAATCCTTCTTCCAGTGTGGCCCAGAGATGCCAAACGGTTGGGCACCCCTGGGTGGAAACTGCCTGGACCAACATGCACACACAGACACTGCCTCTAACAACAAGGGAACACGCATGCTCCTCGAATGCATGTGTAACATTCTTTAGAAGAGACCACAAAACAAGTCTTAATAAATTTAAAAATACTGACATAATAAAAACTACCTTCTCCATTACAACGGAATTAAACCAGGACTCGGTACAAAAACTAGAAAACTCACAAACGTGTGAAAATTAAACTCTCTTAAGCAACCAATGGGTCAATGAAAAAAAATCACAAGAGACATCAGAAAATACTTTGAGATGAGTGAAAAGAAAAACACAACATACCAAAATTTATGAGATGTGCAAACTTCTAGGTATGAATATTGACATTAAGCAACATTTACAAATAACCTCACTTTACATCTAAAGAAAGAGAAAACAAAGGGCAATGCCAGCAGAACAAGGGAAACAGCAAAGATCAGAGTGGAGACACACAAAACAGAGAACAGAAAAGCAACAGAATCAACAATACCAAAAGTCAATTTTTAAAAAAAGATCACCCTAATTAACAAATTTTTGACTGGATTAAAAAAGGGAGGGGCATAAATAACTAAAAGAGAAATAAAATTAGAGACATTAAAGGCCTTACAGAATTGAAAAGAACTGTTAAAAAAAATACTATGTACAACTGAACTAATAAATTAGATAACCCAGGTGAAATAGATATATTCACTCAAATAATCTACATTGACTCAAGAATATATAAAACATGAAGAGACCTATCATAAGCAAAGGAATTGAATTAGTAATCAAAAACCTCCCAACAAAGAAAAGTCCAGTACCACATGGCTCTGCAGGTAAACTCTAACACTTAAAAGAACAATTTACAGCAATCCTCAAACTCTTCCAAAAAACAGAAAAGGAGAGTACACTTCCCAACCTGTTCCATGAGGCCACTATTACCCTGATACGAAAGCCAGAGAGAGAAATGATAAGAAAACTACAGACCAAGATTCCTTATAAATATAGATGCAAAAATCTTCAACGACACACTATCAGACTAAATCCAATGGCAAATTAAAAGGCCTTCTTTTTCTTTTTAGAAATAGAAAAGATGGCCCTAAAATTCATATGGAATTACAAGAGCCGTGAATAGCCAGCACAGTATTGAAAAACAGCAAACTTGGAAGATTCACACTTCTCAGTTTTAAAACTCACTGTGGTACTGGTGTAAGGACAGACATACACACCGTGGACTAGATATGAGAGCCCAGACATAAGCTATGGCTAACTGATTTTCAACAAATGTGCCAAGGATATTCAGTGGGGAAAAACAGCCTCTTCAACAAATGGTTTAGACAACCGGATGTCTACATACAAACAAATGAAGGTGGACCCCTGCCTAATACCATATACAAACGGTAATTCAAACTGGGTCACATATCTAAATATAAACTATGAAAAGATAAAACTATTACAAGAAAACAAAGGGGTTACTCTTTCATGACCTTGGATTTGACAATGGATTTAAATATGAAACCAAATGCACTTCAAACAAAAGATAGAATACACCTAGTCAAAATTTAAAACTTCTGTGCATCAAAGGACACTACAAAGAGACAACTCTTTTAATTGCTTCTTACTTACCTCATTGACAAGAGAGCATGCATTGACAAGGTTTACGGGGATGGCTGAGCACTGGGTATCTGACATGGGACAGATGAAATTAAGAGCACTTTATCAGTCACGTAGACTCACAGCCCAGGGGAGGAAGACACCGCAAGCCATGCAAGGTCACATGGGGGTTACGAATGGGAACCAAACATGAAAATTAAACAGAAATTGCATTTAGAATCCAGTTGGAAGACTACAAGAGAGAACTCTCATGCCTGTGCCATTCAACACACTGCTGCCCCAACAGGAGCAGAAGTCCCTCGAATCTCCGATAGGGAGTGATGCTAGATGGCTGCCTCAGCAGGAGAAAGAAAAGAGTCCTCCTTGTCCAGTAACAGCTCAACCAGGGGAAAACCGCCCTAACTGAGCCAATGAAAAAAATCTCTATACTTCAGTCTTCCAATTTCTTCCAAGGGACTCTGCATTTACAACAGTCCCTCCCAGGCCCATTAAACAGAGCTCCTCTCCTTTGTTTCTCTGCACTTACACATGGTTCAACATTACACCACGTGTCCTAAACTGTGGTTCTTTGTTATACTTGAATAAATCCACTTAGCTGGAGAAGTATCTGACTGTTTATTTAAGGTCAACATTATTGAACAACCAGGGGCTGTGAGAGGCAGGTTTTGTAGTACCAAAAGGATGTGGTGATGGCTGGTTCCTATGGGAGAAAGTGATTGGTTTGTCTCCGTAATTTCCTAGATGGCAAGGAACTGAAGTTCACTACTTGGGAATCAGCAGGAACCACACCTGCTTATTGGTGGATAGGGAAGGTCGTTTGAATAAGGGACCTTGTCCACAGGAGCAGAGTAGGGTGGGACCACTCAAGGCCCTCTGGTTTCACCAGATAATCAAGGTGGCAGATAATGTTGACCTTAATTTTACGCCTTACACTGTAACAACCCAGAGAATGGGAGAAAATATTTGCAAATGATATATCTGATAAGGGTCTAGTATACAGAATGCATAAAGAGCTTACAACTCAACAACAAAAAAGATGAACAACCCAATTAAAAAATGCGCAAAGGACTTGGATAGACATTCTCCAAAGAGGTATAAATGGCCAGTGAGTGCATGAAAAAGTGCTCAGCATTCATTAGTCATTAAGAAATACAAATCAAAATCACAATGATATACCACTTCACACCAGGGAATGTACACTGGTGTAGCTGCTGTGGAAAAGTTTTGTGGATCCTCAAAAAATTAAACATAGAATCACCATAGGACCCAGAAGTTCCACTCTAAGGTACACACACAAAACAACTGAAAACGGATATTTAAACGGATACTTCTAACTGAATGTTTATAGCAGCACTGCTCACTAGCCAAAAGGTGGACACAATCCCAACGTCCATCAACAGATGCATGTCTAAACAAACAAACTGTGGTATGTACATTCAATGGAGTATTATTCAGCCATAAAAGTTAATAAAGTACTAACTATGCTACAATGTGGGTACACCTTGACAATATTAGATTAAGTGAAAGAAATCTTAACCCAAAGGTCACATATTGTATGAAGTACCCATAATTAGTAACTCCCCAGTGACGGAAAGTGGACCACAGCTGTCAGGGGCTGAGGAGATGAGGTGCTGGGTGAGGGAACAGGCAGCGACTGCTTACCGGTAGCAGGTTTTCTCAGGGGGTGATGAAGTGCTTTGGAACTAGAGAGAGTTGGTAGTTGCGTACCACTGTGAATATACTACGTGCCACTGAACTGTGCACTAAAAAATCAATTTCATGTGAATTTAACCTCAATTTTTTAAAAAGAGGAAAAAAAGAACAACCCATGTCTCCTTCTTTCAAATATATACATTTCAGGCTCTCTCTAAATGTTTTTAAAATTAAAAAGAATACTTGGGCACTAAACTGATAAATCAGTATCTTTAAAAAGGCACTGGTTTATACCACAATGTGCTCCCCCACCACCCACTGCCACGCCGAGTCATTGTCTCACCAGAGACACCACCAAATCATCCCACTGGGGCACGCCTCCTCTTAAATATACTGGGGGACATCCATTTCTTCATGCCCATGAACATGACAATTTCTTATTCTACAACGGTGGATCTCAACCCTACTGCACATAAGAATCACTTCCAGGAACTTCAAAAAAGTTAACTCATACCTGGGCCCCGTCAACAAAATTAGAATTTCTGGGGGAGAGGCCAAGAATCTGGCGGTTGGGAGCTCATTTTCAAAACTCCCCAGATGACACTGATGTGCAGCCGGGGTCGTGAATAACTTACCTTGAATATTCTGTATGGCTTCCCTTTAGCCAAGTGTAAGGCTTTCTGGACCCTGATCAGTCACGCTTCAGTTTTGGGAAGTTGTGTTTTTCTAGAAATTTATCCATTTCACTTGAATTTCAAACTTATTTATATAAAGTTGATCATAAGACTGTATCTTTCAAAGTCTGTATGTCTGTAATACCATCTTTTTTTCTTTACTTATATTAGCATATCTTGCCTCTCTTCTCTTTCTAAATAGTTTTTCTAAGGGCTTATCAAGTTCCAGTTATTTCAGAATAGAACTTTTGCCTGTATTATTTTTCCAACATACAGCTATGTATTTAATTTCTGCTTTTATGATTTCCTTCATTCTACTTTCTTAGAACTTAATTAACTTTTCTTTTTCTAGCTGTTTCAGAAGGAGACTTAGATGATTAATTTTTAAATCTTTTTTTTCTAACATATGCATTTGAGGGTATAAATGACCCCCTGAGCACAGATTTAGCTGCACTTTACAAGGTTTCATATGCTATATTCTTGTTATTGTTCAGTTCAAAATAATTTCAAACTTCCTTTATAATTTCTCCTTTGATACTGTTTACCATCCATACATTTAGGGATTTTATTATTGATTTTTTGGTAAATTCCACTGTGGTCAGTAAACATAAAGTGAATTATTTTAATCTTTTTGAAATTTGCTCGGGACTGGTATAATCTATTTTAGCAAATGTTCCATGTGTACCTGAAAAAAATGTATATCCTGTAACTTTGGTGCAATATTCTTTATCTATAACTTAGATCAAGTTTATTCATTGTACTGTTCAGGTCTTTTAGATTCTGGGGTTTTATTTTTTGTTTTTCTACCTTCTAAGTAGTTAATTCTAGTTTAATGAAAGAAAATTTAAAGTCCTCTGCTATGACTATGGATTTCCTCGTAGTTCTGTTAACGTTGGTCTACACATTTGTAATTATAATTTTAGGTATATATGTATTTAGAATTAACTGTATTATCATAAAATGTCCCACTTTATTTAAATTGCCTTAAGTTTCCCTTTATCTGATATCGCGTAATTCTACTAGCTCTCATTTGGGTAATATTTCTATAATATGTCTTTAGTCACTCTTTTATTTTCAATGTTGCTGCGTCCTTATATTTGAGGTATCTCTTGAAAGCAGAATAAATTTGTTTCTTTTAATTGGCCTGATAATATTTATTAATAACATTTACACTTAATGTAATTATAGGATAAGTTTGGGTTCATATCTACAAATTTACTATTTGTTTTGGGTTTGAAATTAATGCTCATTTTCCTTTCTTTTCTTGCCTTCTTTTGGATTAATCAAGTATTTAAATACTTGTCCATTTATCTCTATTAATATTGTTTTGCTTGGACAAAATAACTTTCAGTGGTTATGAGATTATAACATGTACTCTTGATCTATTAGAGTCTAGCATAAATTAGGATTTTACCACTTTTCAGATAATGATATAATCTTTAACTCCATTTCAACTTCTAAACTTTTTTGTTACTTATGCATTACAATTCTGTATATATTTTATGTATACGTATATTATATTTAATAAGATATTACTATTTGCTTTTAGTTCAAAATTGAGATATACTCTTTGTTTCTTCTTGCATTTCAAATTTCTGTGCAAGATTACTTTTATTTTGGCTTTAGATATTTCCCTTAGTTTTAATCAGCTGATGTGCATTTTTCTCAGTTTTGACTGTTTGAAATGCTTTTATTTTGCCTTTATTTTGCAGGATCTATTCAGTGAATATCAAATACTGAATTGGCAATATTGTTTTATAGTACTTATAAAATGTCACTGCATCACCTTCTGGCTCCCAATGTTTTTATTGAGAAGTTAACTTTTAGTTTTATTATTGCTCTTTAGATGCTTTATCTGTCTTTTTTCTCTAGGTACTTTAAATATTCTCACTTTGTATTTGGTCTGCAGCTATTTCACAATAACTTCCCTTAGTATTTTGGCTTCATACTTATCTTCTGTTGTATTTAATGCTCCTTGAATCTTCAGTTTGATTTTTTTTAATCAATTTGAAAAATTCTGTCATTAACTCTAAAAATATTGTGCTTACCCTATGTGCTCATTCTCCTTCTCTGAGACTCTAATTATTTGTCTTGTATATTAGTCCTTTTGGTTGTGTCTTACGCATCTGGCACTTTTCTATACAATTCACCTCTTTTGCTTTTTTATGCTTTGGCCAGGATATGATCTACTGACCTACTTTCACCAACCCATTATTCAGATATGTACAACCTCCTGTTCAGTCTCTTGTCCTTCTCCTGGTTGTCTTTTTGACAAATCTTCTACTTCTTTCATTTGCTGACTAATGGGAAACAGGTACTACATGAATATTTGCAGAGTTGTTATACTTGTCCTCAGAAAAACAAATTAAATTTAAATAAGTCAATTTTGCTATCATTAGCAATTTTAACAAGTACAGGAGTTGGTCCACTATCATCTAAATGAGTGACTACCTTCTATTTAAAAAAAACAGAGCTTTACAAAGAATATATAAAAATTTCCACACTCTAGGTCACATTTTTTATTTTTAATCTATTCCATGCTTCATAGTAGCTTGATGCTAAAAGTATATTTTAAAGAGATACTTACTCTCTCTCCTTTTCTGTCAGCTTGTCATTGATATTGTCTTTGATTGTTGACCTAGACCCCTTATGAATGACAGGGTATCTGAGGGGCACTTGCAGGAAAAAGGAAATCATGGAGACCAAATGTGCAGTGTAACCAAGGGCAACAGCGATGCTTCCATCATCTTTGGCTGTAAATTAAAAGCAGAAGAAAGCAACTGTTTACCTTACAAATAAATGTAGCTATGAGATCATAATAAATCAATTTCAAAGGAGATTTTATTAAGAAATAACTGGTAAATAAAATATCAATCTTATCTAAATCACATAGCTTACATTTATAATTTTAAACTCAATTATGTATTTATATTATAAACTTACTTCAATTATATGAATTTTATATAAATCTAAACACATTAATAAGACTTAAAATTTCATTTACTATATTTAAAACTATTTCCCAATAATTAATGTGGTGAGATTAACATTTTATATATATCTAAAGAAAGAATTCTTAGTACACTCAAATATCCATTACTTTCTTTCCCAGCATTTTTAAAGGCAGAAATAATACTTGAGTCTATTACATAATGTGAAAATTAGTTACAGAGGTTTAAACATAATATACTATGTAAGCACTGCACATTTATTCATTAACAACTTATAAGCAATATAGTTGTATTGTTATACTACTGCACAACATTATTAATTCTAAGGTGAAGTAAAATAGCATAATCCTTTATGGGGTATGTTCTCAATATTAATAAAGATAGTGCTGCATAGATAAGTGTGTGAAGTTTGAAACACAATAAGGAGGAAAACCATTTTAAATTGTGAAAGCAAAAAAGTAAAAAACCACACTGTTAAGATATCCTGCTTATGCAACTTAGGTGGAAGCAACTGTCAAAAAAAAAAAAATGCATGTATCTTACAGTCAAACGTAAGCAACTGTTTTTTAAGAAGCCACGGAAAATTACATTTTTAACTCACCATCCAGATTTCTGCTACTGCCTACTAAGTGATAAATAATCATTCAGGTATGCAAAACTAAGAGTAACATAACAAAAAATTTAAGCTTGACCCAGTGGGAAGGAAAAAGTAACTGCTTGGTGTACAATATTCCTAAAATACTTTAAACAGTTCACATACAAACAAATACGAGTGCACATACACTAGAAGATTTAGTACATCATCAGGAGCACCTCCAACTAAAGAAAGGCTGAAATGATTGTGATGACCTTGGCTTGTATTTCCTGATTTCTAAGGGTACCTTGAACTTTAACTACTAGCAATATTTTTCACATTCTTCTTTTACATTTATAGTCAGTTATCTAACTTTATCCTTCTATTGTAGGGATGCTGTTAGAGCCACCGAGTTGTCGGGAACTCTGCTCCCGTGACTACCACAGCAGACTCTCCATTCCTCTTTGATCGTATTACAAAAACAGGTAACTTTTATTATCTATTTTTCTTCCACCAGGAATTGACCACAGTACTTTATTTACGACAGTCCTTCCTTCATTACTAAACTGGGCACCAATGACTAGACTGGGCATCTTTTACATGCTATTTCATTTATTTTACAAGTAAAGAAACTAAGATGCAAAGAAGTTAAGACACCTGTCCAAGTGACCCAGCGAGGACACTGCTTGGCCTGGCATTGCCTCTGTCCTTCAGGCATTCCACCACACTGTCTGAGAACTTCACTGTGGAATAGATAACGTTCTTTTTTTGGAAGCCGAGAACATACCAAGCATACGACATACACATGCTACCTTAGTTTCTTCACTCTTTTCTAGTAATAACAAAAAACACATTCTGTGAGGCCTCGTGACTTGTATAGTGCCAGGCAGAGAACAAATTTCTCAACTAATGTCTCATGTTCTCTCAAACCAAACTGATGAAAAAAATCAAACAGCACTCATTTCAAATGACAGTACTGAGTCATGCTGTGACTAGAATCCAACTACCTTTGAATCCTGTTTTTAGAGACCCTGTCCTCTTGCCCCAGTCCCATCCAAGTACCTTCAATACTACACTTTATTTCTATTGAAATCTGTATATCACACCACCTTAGAGACTAAAATTACATTACACTGTAAATTCATCACATCATAATTTAATCATCATATAATATTAGAACTAGGAGAAGCCTTAGAAATCACTGAGTCTAATGCTATCCATTTAGAGACAAAAGAGAGAGAGAGATTGAGAGAGAGAGAGAGAGAGAGAGAGAGACAGACAGACCGACCTAGATAATAAAAGTGACTTGGTCAGCCGTAGAGGTAAAAACCATGAATGATGGAATTAGGAGGTAGAATTGTATCTACACCTTGGCCCCCAAAATACCTATGCCTGGACTCACAGCTGGAACAGAGGTTGCTGAATCTTGCCTCCTGCTTTCTGTAAAGAGGAAGGCTTATCAAGTTTAAAATACTCTAAGGACTTGGTCTTTAATAACCTTCTTTAGAAGGGAAAGAAGATAAAGAAGACTGATGGTAATGAAGAATAATAATACTCTAGGTTTGAACTTCCCTGTATGTGCTTCACACTAAGCTTTTCCTTTCCTATATGACCTGGCAGAGGCAAGAGGCCTCTTAATTAGTCTCCCAAATAGGTCAAATGCAAACTATAAATGTTTTTTTAAAAAAATCTGCCCTGGCTGGTGTAGCTCAGTGGATTGAGCGCAGGCCTGCAAACCAAAGGATCGAGGTTCGATTCCCAGTCAGGGCACACACCTGGGTTGTGGGCCAGTTCCCAGCAGGGGACACACGAGAGGCAATCATACATTGATATTTCTCTCCCTCTCCCTCTGTCCTACCCTTCCCCTCTAAAGATAAATAAATAAAAACAATTTAAAAAAAAGTAAAACAACAACAACAAAATTTGAAAAAAACATCTATGCAATGCTAAACACTCAAGCATCTACATTTTTCCATATTACTAAAGGGGTAATACTAGAGAAATACATTTGCATATTTTGAGCCTGCGTCCACCTATCTACTAAAAGAACAAAAACTGGTCTTATAACATCACCTCATTTCAATGCTCAAAACAATTTTGCTTGTATTTAATGATGAAAAGGTATCTCTGAGAAGCCTATACATGTAAATCAAAAACGAAACAGAAATGGCAAACACTGGAAACTGGATAACACTGGAAATCAGCTTTGATTCCAGTTATTCACACTCATCATCATTTCCACCACAAGACCCCTGGTTCCACCTATTAAAACCCCGGATTGCTTCCCCTTCCAGGCTGAAGTGCTCAGTCACAGCTTCGCTGTTAAACACCATGGTGTTGGATTTCCAATATTGAAGCTTTATATTAAAAAACATTTTAAAGGGACCATGGGTGAGGCACTACAGGACCCAAGGGTATTCCAATATCCTCAAAAGGAAAACCACCTCCTGGTAGGGAAGTCACTTTCATCACCCCAAGACCACTGAACCTCCAGTGGGAAAATGTGAGCTCATGTGGTTAATTATGGTGATTGCTGGCCACAAAACCTCAGATGTCACATTCTGTTGCCAATCACTTTAGCTAAAAAACCAAAAGGTTTAAGGTTTCCAGCATTCCAAGATCTAAAAGACTTTTTACCTGCCAAAGCCAAAACCCGCCTCTCTGGGGTGCACTTTTCCAGTAAGCATTAATGACGTCCCCAACACCTAATGCAGAGCAGAGGTTTGTGTTCCTTACGTTGCTCTGGGGTTAGAAATGTCACAGGTGAGAGTTTTGTTGGTGAGAAGTTGGAGGCAGAGTGAAAGGTTTCAGAGAGGAACAGGAATAAACTGTTAAGACTCAGGTATATTAAAAAAAAAACACCCCGATTAAAACAACGTTTTAAGTGGCTTCAGACAAAACAAAAAATCTGCAGTTTCCTTATGATAAATATTTCTGACTTGATTTTTAAATGTTAGTACTCAGTGCTGCAGGTTTTGTGTAAATTTTTGATAATAAATTCCACAAACATACAATCTCTGTGACAACATTATAAATTAATTCAAATGTCCCTTTGACTTATATGCTGGACAAACTATTAATATTCAAATGCATCCAAGTACAAGAAGTGATCTAAAAGCTCTTACCATCCTGCCTTCCCAATCCCTGAGGCAGCTGATTTGTTAAGGAACCAAGCACCCACTGATCCAGACAGGATAAAATATTTAAGACTCTAATCATTGCCACAGCATCCATGGAATCATTCCATGTTCTCAATGAGACACTGTTTGACATATGGACTCTCCTTTCCAAGAAATTATGCCTGCATAAAGGGATACAGACACAGAAGGAAATCTGGGTCTCATTAACACAAAAGGCTCTGGTGTTACGGATTACTTAAAAACACACACAAACATTTTTTTTTTCCAAGAAATGTCTCTGTCAAAGGAACTCAAATGAATACCCTTCATCAGACAACTTACTCCTGGTGCGTCCAGGTCTCTCTGACATACTCTTACAGTAACTCACCCATTTAGAAGAGAGCGGTAAATTTGGGACCACTATGGAGAAGTTTCCCAAACAGTATTATTAACCGATGCAACGTAAAGTATACCCCAGCATGGTCTCATTAATACCACAGAATAACCGGTCTGGAATTCCTTCACTAGCATCGCACCAAGAGTGCATCTGCTACAGAACACTGCAAAGCTGTCAGGGGTCCAGAAGAGGTAATCACGCAAAACGAGGGGGAAAACTGCATCATGACGGGAATAAGGTGGACCTTCACATAAGGCTGACTGGGGATGACTTAAGTTCGGACGCTGGTTAGCATGAATCTTTGCAAAAATGAACTGATCTCGCTGAGCCTCAATTTCCTCGTCTTTAAAAAAAAAAAAAAAAGAGTGCAATTCTTTGCCTCACAGAAGAATTAATAAATAAGATAGCACTGTGCGTGATATTTCATGTTATCATATTTCTACTCACCTAATCTAAAAATGTCCTCCTTCCCTTCTTTCAACAGGGAAATAATGCTTCATTTTTAAGACACCTCAACCAACACGGCTGGCGAGGCTTTCCTGAGTCCCTCCTTCTAGAATGGAGTGCTCCCACTTCTCTGAGCTCCCTGTACTTGGTATAAACATCTAAGCGCCTGACACGGAGTATGAATTCAATCAATATTTCATGTCGGCTCAATTACAGGTTTGACGGCCTCATGGGGACTGAAACCTCACTGTGCAGGATCCATGTCCTAATCATCTTTGTGGGCCCTGTGCCCCCAGTACGGGAGGTGACACACAAGAAGCACTCGGCAAACTTGGTGTGTGGAAGGTCTTGCCGAATGCTGACATAATGTTTTCAAGTCCAGCGCTACCCTAGGTGCTACTTAAAATTTCTGGTTCCTAGGTGTCATGGGGAATAGGGCCTAGAGTAAAAGTAAACATTTATTTCATTTTATCTCCCATTTCACTTTTCAGCAACTGCACTAAAAAGCTAAACTTACTTCTTAAAGAGTAGGAAGAATTTATTCAGCTCGCTGGGTATACACAAAGCACAGGTAGCTGGTAAAAGCTATAAAAAACTAGGAAACAAACAACTTCAAAGAAAACAAAACCAGAATCAAGAAACATCCAGTGTGGACTGAGGTGGCAGTTCACCGGGACTGACACCCCTGCTCCCCTCACGGTCTCCGGTCAAAGCACTCTGTATTGGGTAGCAGGAGTAACTGAAAAATGTCCATCAGCTCACGTCATCTCGTCTTGCAGTCTTTCAGGAGTTTCCCACTGCACTGAGAGTAAAATGTAAACTCCGACAGCGGCCGCCCAGCCTTGGCCGCCCTTTCCCACCTCCTCCGGTACAACCCTTCCTCTCGCTCACCCTGCCCCGGACACACAGGCCTGGTCTGCGCTTTTCTATCCTTTCCTTCCTTCCCTCCTTCTTTCCTTGCTTTCCTTCTTCTCTCTTGCAACTAATTTCAATTACATTTATATGAGTGTCTTTTATGTGAAAAGCATTTTCAAATGTTATCTTATTTAATCATCAGAATGAATTGGAGATATAGATACTACCTCATTTTACAGGCGACGAAATAAAACTCTGGGAGATTACACAACTGCCCAAAATACAGGGCTTTTCTCCCATGGCCCCAACACTGTGAGTTTTTTAAAGATACATCAAGCCCATTCCTCCATCCTGACCTTTTTACTTGCTGTTCCCTCTTCTAAGTAACGCTCCCCCACAACTGTGGTATAGTTATTTCCTTCCAGCCTTCAAATTTTCTGTCAAATGTTTCTCCTCAGACAGTCTCTGCTTTATCTAAAGTAGGTTCCCCTGTTGTCTATGAGTGCATAGTCTCTTATTAATCACTTATTTATTAGTTATTGGCTCAATAAGCTGTGTATGCTCCATGAAAGGAGAGAGCATATTTGTTTTTTCCATCATCATATCCTCAAAACTCAGCACAGTGCCTGGCTCAATTAATATTTTTTTCAATGAATGAATGTTCTGTATCCCTGGACATGGCACATGGCTCAAGGTACTCAGTAGCTTTGTTAAACAGATGAACGAGCAACAAGATGTGTCATGGGCTTTAAGACACCATAACTTTACCTAAAGTCAACACTACAGCACATCTGTATGACTGACAGAGACGGGAAGGAACGCAGTACAATGAAAACCAGACAGACCCCAGCTAGATCATTACCTAGCTTTGTGGTCTCTGGCAAGTCACTAAATAGCTCATTTACACATTGTAAAGTGAAATTATACCACCTTCCTTCTGCGTTTCCTTTGTTTTTGTGAGGATTAAAGATAAGACAAAATGTCATGCTTTATAGATGTAATCTTCACAGTAGTCATGTAAAATGCACAGGACATGAATTAATATGTTCATACTACTAATTAGGAAATCAACTCAAAGTTTAGATGGCTTGCTCCAAATTACATGGTTTTTAGACAGTGAACCAGGAGTGAATATGGGTTTTCCCATTCCTGTTTCATCACTCTTTTTTTATCGTGCCCCAGCTACTCGCTGTGAGTGTTGTTGTATAGGCCAGCAGAGGCAGTAAATGAAAACAGTCTTAAATGTTAAAGGACTATAAATAACATTTCCTTTACAGGGAATTGGAAGAAAGTCCCTATCAAAATTGGAAAATTGGTAATGCTCTATTCTTGAATAACTTCTTCCCAAATAGATAACATGCTAGCTTTGAAAATAATTTATATAGCTCTTTAACAGACCTCAAAGCATTGTTTAGACTAAGGGGGGGGAAAAGTAAAAAAAAAAAAAAAAAAACAACTTTTATTTCCAAGTAAAATAAGTTGTTTTCTTTGGCATCCTGGTAAAAAGACTAGGAAAATTAAAATGTTTTAAACTTAGCAATTACTATGAATCATAGTCTATAATATCTTTAATATAATTTTTTAATTAAAAGAGAACAAAAATAACAGAACAACAAGTTTAATCTGTTGTACTCAGAATGTCACAAAATTAAATTTTCAAATATATTTCACATTAGTGGAAATATGATTTTCTAAATAACAGAACAGATTAATGCTTGTTGTTCTGCTTCCAACCACACACAGAGTTTTCATGAAAATCCAACCAAAGGACAGGGAGGTTATTAGCATTCTTAAGGACCCCCTGTCTAATTTTCTTAAAGCCTTTTTAAAAACTACCTTCTTTTAAATTTCAAATATGAGGTTCAATAATTTTTTCCCATGATTAGACCAAACATTCCTTTAAATCTCCTATCAGGGAACCTGATTCTGCACACTCACAACTGGGAAGGGACAGAGGGGCCAAACACCCTTCTAGGGAAAGTGCTGGGCAACCAACATTTCAAGATATCTCCCTTTTCCCCTGCCACACACCCATATACTTACTACAGACACCAAATCTTCAGAAGTAAAAGAAATAAAATACCTTGGAAGTCCTCAGAATTGGGCAACTTGACACCACATACAAAATAATCCTTATGTTCATTCTGTGAAGATAACCAAAAAATTAAATTAACTCTTTTTATGTGTAAAGCAAAGAAACACTAAATCAAATCTCAAAGAATTCAGCAGGTCATTGTTAACTCAAAGATAATACTGTCTTAGACTTAAAATATTATCATAATTGTTGAAGCTGGATGATGATTCCATGATGATTCATTATGCTGCTATCTCTACATTTATATATTCTTGAATTTTCTATAATTTTCTATACTATACTTGAAATTTCTATAACATATCATATCTAAGCAACAAACCATGTAAAATTTTTATCATAAAAATATCCTTTGACCAATTCATACCTATAAATGAAAAATTTTAAATAGAATTAACAAGATTCTATGAGGAATCTAAAATCCTTTTAACTTTCCTCTGAGAATATCAGTCTTTTTAAACTAAAAATTTGTGTCTTCATTAAAAAAAAATCATCAAATTTAGCAGATCTGGTTCTCTAAGAAACAATCTAATCAGCTTTATAAAAGTTTTACCTTTTGCATTTACTCAAAGAAACTAGATTAAAAAACTTAACATCCTGACAGCAATATCTGAATACTAATAATATAAATTAATCAGCAGTTATATTTTTAAAGCAGAGCACATATGTCAGCATTTATGCATCAGAAATGATTGTAGTTGATAATGTGGTTGAGTGAGAAGATCCTAAAGAAACCCAAAATAATTTGGCACCCTTTCAGATGAAAATGAGTGTATCCCTCCAACAAATTGGTATAAAAATTCAAAGGCTAGACCTGATACCAACTAAGTCTCAATCTACTTTTAAAGCAGATATTAGCTCCTGAATGAAACCATGACAGAGCATAAAACTAAGACTAGAGCAATGAGTTTTTTCATTGAAACAAAATTTCAAATAAAAATCATCTTCAAAAAAAACCTTTTTTTTTCCAGAAAATGTGAAACTTACCAAATCAATGGGGTAAATGTAGGAAAGCTCAGACAGTAACTGCCTGCAGCGAATTGTCAGCTGAGCATTAGTCTTCAGAAAGAGTTCTCTAATGAGAAGAGAAAAAATTCACTTATCAAAGAATATGCTTACATACTTTCAAATGTTTATTTCCACGCAACTGATATGGAAAAAGATCACATGGTCTGCAGCAGGCCACAGAAACTTAGAAGTAGAGGCAAGAATAGTATCTAACCTAAGTCCTGACCTATCTCTAAATATTATCAATGAAACTAACTAGATACATGCTGAGGCCTATTGTGTGTGGGCCCAGCACCAGGATAAGAGATGTAAAGGGTACAAATCATCGCTGACTGAGCACCTACTAGTGTCCTATATCTGGAAACTTTACAAATGGCTTTACTTAATTATTATAACAACACTATTAGGTTGATATTACTATACCCATTTTACAAACAAGGAAACAAGATTTAAAGAAAATCAGTGAGCTAACCAATGCCTCACTTTATCCTGATGCCATTTGATTTCAGGAAAGATCCATATGGTAGTTCCTCAAAAAAGTATCTTAGTTTTTACTTACACCTATAGTTGTAACTACCTCAAGAAAACCTGCTGCCATGTTAGAAAAATACAAAAGAAAAGAGCAAACAAGCAAAAAGCTGTGGCATGAGATGATGCAGCACTTCTTGAACCACTTAAGAAACACAAACAACAGATGAAATGCCTACAGAACAAATTATCTGCTCAACTGTGTTAACAATTTTAAGGAAAAAAAGGAATTTAGGGGAAGCTGTAGGTCAAAATGGAACATGAAGGTAGCTGTGTAATATAATGCAAATGGCAGCGAAGATGTTCCGGGACCCACTTTCGCTTTCCTACTGGGCTGGGCAGAGAGTCGCCTCCCAGAGCCTGGCTTTCCTATCTGCAAAGTGAGAGGGTTAGACTAGATGAAATCCAAGGTCCTTTCTAAGGTCTCATGTTTTTGAATCCTCAATTGCTGAGGTTTTTTGAAAGAAAATGTAGAGTGAAATGACTTCCCTGAAACAAAAAAATGAGTACGGATGAGCAATAGACCAGAGCAGGCAAGAAATTAAGCATGTGCTGGAAAAAATAAGCAGAAAAACCATTAGCATTTGTTAAGTGAATGTTGTGGAGTAACTGAAATTAGCTACAGCTGTATGGTGGCAGTTTATTGAAGGTTATTTGAAAGTTAAGCAAAACAACACCATGGGCTCTTAAGAAGAGAAAAAAATACAGTAACAATAGGGTTTTAAGAGGAGAGATTTGATAGCAACATGGAGAATAAAATGGAAAGATTGAGCGAATGAGGCAAGAGATAATGTAGGAGCTGTTGCGGTAATTCAAAGGAGCTAACACTAAAGAGGAGTAAATCTAAAGAAATTACCGATGGAAAAAAGGGTAAACTACACTACATGTGGAAGACAAGAAAAGGAGAAAATTCAAACATCACGTCATGGTGCTTGGCCTTGAAAACTAGAAGAATGGTGTTCTCCTTTCTGATTATAGTATATACCAGGAGCTCTAAGAACTACGTCTAGCGCAGTGCATGACAGACACATAGAAAGTGCTTAATAAATATTTGTTGAAAAAATGAGTATGGCATTGAGCTGTGGAATATAAATTAGTAACAGCAACTTTTAAAGAGTCCTAGTTTTCCAAACTCTATCCTCAAAGTAAACTCGACATTCACAACAATTATTCTGAGTTTCATTTACCTTTTCGCAGTACAGTCCTTCCTCAACTCATTTAAGGATTCCTTCTGGAGTTGAAGCTTAAGGTGCTCAGCTGAAAATGTACTTCCTAGAGAGAGATGGAAGAAGACAATTTCTGATGTAACAGTGCAGAGAGAGATGCTCAATTACCACCAACAGGCACAGCCCAGACCCCTGACTATGAGAGGGAAATAAAGAGCTAAAAGGCAAAGTGGCTTGGGTACAGAGGTCTTCCAGGGGGATTAATTAGAATAAATTTACCTATTGGTTTAATTTTTACAAAAGTCCAGCCTCTAGCAGGTGTCGAAGAGTAAGAGTCTAAGATTCCCTGCCTACAGAGTTCTGGATTGCTGACCAATAAACCATGGTGAGATTTCATAATTCAAACAACTTCATTTTTTAAAACACGGGCTATGGACTTTGGATGATAATAATGATTCACCAAAGGCTCATCAACTGTAATAAATGTACATCTCTGGTGGGGGGTGCTGACACTGGGGAGGCTGTGCACGTGTTGGGGCGTTCTGCTGTGAATCTAAAACTGCTTGAACAGATAAAGTTCATTTTTTTAAAAGGGGGTTAATTTCTGTTCATCCAAAAAGGCTATAGTGCAACATTACTAAAAATATAAAAGGTAGAGCAGGAAAAATTACTTGTATTTGACTACTACAATATAGTTCATAAATATAAATAGTTTTTTATGTACCTTAGTCATAAGTATAAGTAGTTTTAGTTACAATCACAGTGTGCAAGAAATGTATATTCTGGTTTTTCCACATTATGTCACAAGCATTTTCACATGTTGACAGGTAGTCTGAGCTATAATGTTTAATGGTTGTATAAAATTCAACTCCATGGCTGTGAATTATGTGAATATTCCACATTCTGATACGCCAGAGCTTAATCCCATTACAGGACATTTAATTTCCTTTAAGTGTTTGCTTTAGCACTGCAATGATTAATATTTGTGTTAATAGGCCTGATTTTTGTACTTATATCAAGTTTTGGAACTTCCATTTCTATTTATGTGATCATAAAATCCTTTTACATCTTTCTACTCTAAGAAAGTGAGAGAGTCTTACATTCTTGGCGCTTGGGGCCTGATAATTCCAGCAGCCCTGAAGCACAGAGAAGCAGTCTTAGACCCTGATACACTAGGTTCTAGATCCTACAAAGGAGTTAAGCTTCATGAACTGGGAATCAATAGAAAAGGGTGCCCTAAACTCTCCTGCACATCTCCTATAGGGAGGAGCAAGCAGATTAATTGACCAAAGGAGCTTGCATGTCAGCACTAAATTTACCGACCTGAGTAACTTTATCAACATAGTTCTAAGCACCCTGCCCTTCTTTCTTAACTGTACTTAAATAACCAGCTCTGTCTCTAAAATAAAACTTAATCAAGGAACACCACTTATCTTCTTTAGCCCCAATATAATTCCTCCCCAAATCTTCACCCCCAATGAATTCAGAAGACATTTAAGTTGTCAACTTCCACCCACCACAACACGCACGTACTTTTTACCAGAATGCACATAAATTCTTCCACCACTACAGAAATTCTCAGTATTATCATTCGCAGATACATTACAGGCTGCCTTGATTATAACACTGCTGGTAAAACCACACATAGGGGCAAGACAGATCTGGGCTTCGAGATGCAAATGTGTGTACCCTCCTCAGATTTGAAGACTCTCTAGAATGTATCACATAACCAAGCGAGAGAGACGGGGGCGGGGGGAATACCCTTGTTGAGTGAAGAAAGAAAAATTTCATTTTTGAAGTATATTAGCCAGCTAACATACAAGGTAAAATGCTAACAATAGGTAAATCTGGATGAAGAACACAGGTGATCACTGTACTCTTCTTATTGCTATAACTCTTCTCTAAGTCTAAGATGCCTTCTAAATAGAAAGTTAAAGAGCAGATCCAAACCCAGAAAGTGGTGTCACCTAAGAGGCCATGGTTTTCCACAGGCTTTAGGATGCACATTGGCATCATCTCTCCAAGACACATCAGGTTCATTTCTGTCAAAAGGTAACACCTCATTGGTTACAGGTGAGCTCTGGAACAAAGCTGAGGGAGTTTGGTTTAGCTGAACTCATACAGAGAAGAGCTAAGTATTTGAAGATACCTCAGAGAACTTAACCTAAATTCCAAAAGTCACATCATAAGAATGATCATCATGATGAGGCAATGGTGCACTCAATCCCCTTAGATGTTCAGGTTACATATCACCAGCCTGAATACCCTCTGCTTGGTGTTGCGTACTTCTAAGGACATTACATATCACTGATGTCCATCTTGAAGACCATGCACACGTCCTGCTTTTCATCTAAATGTCTACCCAAATTTAACACGGATTGGTGTCCTCTCTTTGAATCAATCTTTACTATGGTTGCAAAGTAATAAAGTTCCAACTCCAGTATTCCCTCCATATTTATCAGTTACCACTCAGCATTCTTCTCTAAGCAAGAGATCTCTCTTCTCCATTAGCAATCTATTATCAGCACAGAACCATAAATTCTATTTTAATTTTCAATGATTCATAATTCATTACTTTATAGAATCATTTTGGTGCCCAGGTGGTTGTAGACTCTGGTTAGTGGAACTCTCGCCAGCCTTGCTCCAGTGTCCTTCTGACAGGCTACCATGTGGTATTCAAAATATTATTTACCATTTTAATTTCTGTAGGGTCTGTAGTGCTGTTCCTCTCTCATTCCTGAAATTAGTAATTTGTGCTTTCTCTTTCTATTTGGTCAGTTTGGCTAAAAGGCTTGTCAGTTTTATTGATCTTTTCAACGAACACCTTTTAGTTTCATTGATAGTCTTTACTCTTTCTTTTTTGTTTGTGATTTCAATGATTTCTGCCCTTGATTATTTCCTTCCTGTTTGATTTGGATTTAATTTGCTCTTCTTTTCTAGTTGTTAAAATACAGATTATTGATTGAAGACCTTTCTTCTTTTCTACTGTAAGCATCAAATAATACAAATTTCTCCCTAAGTTTGCATCCCTTCAAATGTTGATGTCATATTTTCATTTTCATTCAGTTCAAAAGATTTTCCAATTTTCCTTGTTATTTCTTCTTTGAACCATGATTTATATAGATGTGTTTGTTGTAAATTTCCAAATACTTGGAATTTTTCAGGCATTTTTCTGTGAAGTGATTTCTAGTCTATTTCTGTTTTGGTGAGGGACCATACTTCGCATTATTCTAATTCTTCTGTATTTGTTTTATCATGCCAAAAATGACCTAACTGAATGTTCCCATGTACTTGAAAAAAGGGTATATCCTAGGCCCTGGCCGGTGTGGCTCAGCGTATTGAGCATGGACCTGTGAACCGGGGGGGTCTCTGGTTCGAATCTCAGCCAGGGCACACACCTGGGTTATGGGCCAGGTCCCTGGGGCATGGGGGGGCGCAGGGGGCAACCACACATTGGTGTTTCTCTCCCTCCTTTCTACTTCTCTTCCCCTCTATCTAAAAGTAAATAAATAAAATCTTTTAAAAAAATGTATATTCTGCTGGTGTTCAGTGGAGTGGTATACTGCCAATTAGGTCAAGTTAGCTGATAGTGCTGTTAAGGTCTTCTATCCTTACTTATTTTCTCCCTACAGATTCTATGTATTACTGAGATGAATGCTGTGCTTCAGCTATGCTTGTGGATTTGGCTATTTCTCCTTTCAGTTCTATTAGTGTTTGACATACATGCTCATATACATACACACACACACATATATATCCTACTGTTACATTCATACATATTTAGAATTGTTATGTCTTTTCATGAACCGATCTCTTCACTATATTGTGACACCCATCTTTACTATAGGTAATACTCTATTCAGAAGGCTACTATGCCTGATATTTACAGGTTGGAGCAAAAGTAGGTTTACAGTTGTTCACATGAAAAATGATACAATAATTAATAAATAATAATACAAGAATAAACTGTGCTTTGCATATTCACAACTATAAACCTCCATCTGCCCCTCCCTGAATATAGCCACTTCAGCCTTCTTTTACTTAGTATTAACACTCTGTACTTTTTCCATTCTTTTACCTTTAATCTACCTGTCTTTATATTAAAAGTGGGTTTCTTGTGGATAGCATTCAGTTAAGCCTTTTTTCATATAAAATCTGAACAATCTCTATTTTTTAATTGAAGTATTTAGACCATTTACACTTAATATAGTCATTGATGGGTTTAGATTAAAGCCTACCATTTTGCTCGTTGTTGTCTACATTGTTCCACCTATCCTTTGTTCCTCTGTCCCTCTTTTTATGTTTTAGATATTTTTATGATTCCCTCTTCCTTCCTATTGGCTTATTCTTAACTCCATTTTAAATTTATCAGTGGTTGCCCCAGAGTTTAGAGTATATAACTTTAATCAATAAAGTCTACCTTCACCCTGGCTGGTGTGGCTCAGTGGATTGAATGCCAGCCTGTGAACCAAAGGGTCACTGGTTTGTTTCCCAGTCAGGTCACATGCCTGGGTTGTGGGCCAGGTCCTCAGTTGGGAGTGTGCAAAAGGCAACCACACACTGATGTTTCTCTTCTTTCTCCCTCCCTTCCCCTCTCTAAAATAAATAAAGAAAATCTTTAAAAAAATGAATAAAGTCTACCCTCAAATATTATTATACAATTCATGTAGAATGTAAAAACATGAAAATAGTACCCAATTCTTCCCTTCCCCACTCTTAAAATTCTTCACATATTTTACTTTTTGCATGTTACTAACCCCCAAACATTGCTATTTATATATTAAAAAGCCAATTGTCTTTCAGAGCAATGAAAATAAGAAAAAATGGCTTTATAATACCTTCATTTCAACTACTTCCAGGAATCTCATTTTGTGTGTGCAGAGCCGTATTTCTGTCTGGTATCACATTCCTTCTGCTGGAGAGTTTCCTTTCACATTTCCTGAGGTGTAGGAGTGTTGGCAATGAATTATCTTAGTTTTATCTGACAGAGTCACTTTGAGTTTCAGTTCGGGTAATTTCTGTGACCCATCTTCAAGTTCAATGATTCTTTCCACAGTTGTGTCAAATCTACCGATGAATCTGTCAAAAGCATTCTTTATCCCTGGTACGCTGTTTTATTATTTATAGTATGTCCAATAGACTGTTTCTTATAGTTTTTATCTCTCAGCTGAAACTGACCATACATTTGTGTAAGCTAGCCACATTTCCACTAACACCTAAAGCACACTAATCATAGTTATTTTAAATTCCCTCTCTGGTAGTCCCAACACCTGAGTCATTTCTGAGTCTTTTTCTGTTAACTTCTTCTCTTGACAACATTTTGTTGTTGATAGGTGGTAGAAAAGGTAAAGGTGGTAGTGATGGGTTTTTCTTTTGCTTATTTTGTCTCAAAACTTTTGACTGAATCCTGAATGGCATTTTCAGGACAACAAAGAAAAGGGTATGCTTTTTCTTCGACTTTTAATTTAGGGGTTGAGTCCATAAAGTCAGAAACTGCTCTGTATTTGGGTTTTGTTGCTGCCACGGTTACCTTGAGTATACCACAACCTTTCCTTCTTGTAGAGGTGGTGGTGGTAGAGATGGTTTGCCGGAGGCTTTCTTTTTTCAATGATGCTGTTCTGTCCTCTGATTTAGGTATTCCCTGTGAACCTGTACCTAAGTGAGGCTGTCTCCCCATGCCCTTGCCTCTCCTCTAGCGGTTAACTACTGCAGCCTGTTACTTTGTGCTTTCTAGCCTAGTGGGGGAGTAGGGTAAGGAGTATCTCTGCTGTCCCAATTGAGCCAGGCTTACCCTGTGTCCCTGTCAATCAAGGTAAGACTTTCTCAGTAATACTCTCCTTCCCTAAGGATAGGAGATTTCTAGTAGTCTAGGTCCAACACACTTTCTGTCCCATCCCCAAGGGTAGTGGTTTTTCACTTTTTCTTCTGGTAGTCACAGAAGGTTTTCACCTATGCCCTGGGGGCTGCAGGGTTTGCAGGCTCTTCCCCAGAGGCTTAATGCTTTCTTCTTAGGGAAGAAGGGTATGACTTTCTTGCAATAGCATCCACTTCTCTCCTCTAGACCTACACCACCAAGGGAGACTTTACACAATTTTCTGCCCTGCCTCCAGTTTTTGTTGTGAACATGTGAGTTAGGTCCATGCAGAACAAACTGAGAGCAGGTGTGAACTGCCTCTTATCTGCTGCGGTCTCAGCGCAGCCCACAACAGTGACCAGCAATTTGTTAAAAACTATAGCTGAATCATTCTACCTTTTATGCAGTGTCTCCAATTTCTCCCCATGCTTTACCAGTGGTGAATCAGTCCTCACATCCTGCCTCTACTTGGAGATGCCCCTCTTTCCTTACATATCAGGTACCGTAACTTGGTTGCCCAACAATCTTAGTTCTCTGACAGATTTGAGGAGAGTTAAGATTTTTGTACATTATTCAGCTTTCTCTTGTTATTAGGGTAGAAGTGAAGCTCCTCACACCTTTCTACATCCTAGGCAGATGCTGGAAATCAAATCTGAGGATATTGATTCGAGGGTTTTAAAACTGTTCTCTGATCTCTGTATTTTGTTTTGGGTCAGCATTTCTGTTTGTTCAATTTGTTCTCGCTCATACTGTTTCCCTCAAACACCTGATAACCCTTGTTTTTCTCTTCAAACTCATTAACACATGATTAGATTGAATAGTGTAGGTAATGCAGCTTTCCTTTGTCACTATGAAGATTTATATAGAAGGCGTCACTCCTGAGTGCCAGCTCAGCGTAAGGGGGCAGGTCCTGTTAACAATAAGGCTTTCCTTCAGAGGATGTATGTTGACAGAACACAGTACCTTTACTTTAAATCATCACAACTGTCCAATAAGAGAACTTTACTTTGGGATTGTATAAATTTAGGTTATTTCACTCTTAAGTAGAGCTGCCTTTCATGCTTTCCCTCTGGGTGGGTTGTAAATGTCTACAGTCAGGCTCTGCTCCAGCTTTCTACACCAAACACTCACACCATGGGACCTCACCAGGTCAAGAATCCATCACGTTTAGAAAGCCACAGGAGAAAATGTTATAGGAAGCTACTCTAAATCCCTACAGGGAAGAGAATGAGACAGTAAGTCCCGCTTCTCTAGTTACTGCCCCACCATTGATCCCCAATTTCAAGCCGAGGCCTCTGAGAGCCCTGCCGGAAAGCCCCACCGCGGCCTTCCCCACGTGCCTTCCAGGCACGGCTTTCCTCTGCTCTAGCTTCCTCATCAGCACAATCCTATCTGCTTTGTGTCATTGAGACCTGTGTCAAAACCTTTGCTATCCTGATGACAACTTCTTTTATTCTCACTATCACAACAGATTTATCCTTTATGCACGTTTCTTTACTATCATATCAATGGGTCGTTGGGGGAGGGAAAGAAAATGCATGTCTTCTTTCACAATATTCCAAAACTGCTCTCTGAAATGCCTGGCCCTGCATGTACCAATGCTCCACTCTGTGAAGATGGCCTCTCTGTTCAGCAAGAACTGAAGTCAAGCCCTTAAATATTAATAACCAACATCAATGCTGTCTCCTGTAAATCTAAAGCTAGGAAATATGTATTTTGCTTCCATCAACAAAACAAAATACAGTCTCTATAGCCTCTCTCTCACCAGGGAGTTTGGTCTCAGACTGGCCAATGGCCAGCCCCAGTCAAAAATTACAGTTAAAACCAATAAACTGTCCTTCTTCTGCATTTTCTACATAAGTCAGATGACCAAAAAGCAATATACTTTGACTATTTTAGTTTCCCTCCCTGCAGAAATGACTTTTCTGTTCTATGATTTATGATGTTGCCTTTCTCAAGGGTTAATAGATATTTCTTGTTGTAACTTTTGCAAAATTGCAATTGACTGTATTTCACTAGATATTTAATATTTAGCACATAAGAAACTGAATGCTAAATTCCTCTCAGAATTTAGTGCCAAGAGAAGATTTTTTCTCCCTAAAGAACTGATATACACACGTCCTTGTAACAGGAATGAGAAACAAATGATACTCTGCATAACTCTGCACAATTGGCTTGACGGCTATAAGAGTCAGATCGAATTTCAGTGCTTAAATATAACAGGCAGAGCCAATGGGATGCAGTGCACTGTACTGAAAAGCCCATCAACCTAGGAAATCAGAAAGATTTGGGTTAAAATCCTACCTATGCTACTTTCAGGGCTCTAGACCAGTCTCAACTTCTCTGAACTTCATTTTCCTCATCTGTAAGACAGGGATAATTTCACTGTTATTCAATGTGTGCCTCTCAACCTACCCCCATGAAGCTCTAAGTGAGTGGAGGAAATTACATTAACTGATATGACTGATTTTGCTTTAAAAATAATAAGCACAAAGCACAAATAAGCACACTATCCAGCAATTCTACAATTTCCTAATTAGTTTGCTTTCCCACTCTTAGAGAGGACAATGCTGTACATTACCCCAAATCCTTACCCCCCCCAAATCCAATACACAATTACCATAGCTCATACTACCCTGAAACAATAGGATTTTTCCATAGTCCTACTCACTACTAATATGTAAACTCACCTGCACCTATGCCATTTTCTCAGCCTTCTCCTCCTGGTCAATGGATGAAGCAACTATATTCATTTATATTCTGAATTCCTTCTCATCCCAACCCCACCTCATACTACCTTCTTCCTAACCAATTGTGTTCCAGGGACAGTGGCCTCTTTCCTATTCTACAGTCCAGGCCCTTCCTACGTTCAGGCCTTTACTTCTGTTCCCTCAGGTGGTACTCCAGAAATTCTTCTTATAAGACTGAGCTCCTCAAGCAAACCTTTTCTGAGCAGTCTCTGTAAAAATGGTCTCCCACAGTCTATTATCTAAATGCCTTTTGTGCCCATATATACTCCCTCCTCCCTTTCATTCCTGTTCTGTTTAGATTTTAATTGTGTATTTCTTAGATTACTGTAATAACTCCCTAAATGAAAATTCTCTATCCTCAACTCCTCAAAGAGAATTTTCTAAAATGTACATCTAATGTAATGTTATTTATTTTTTAATTTTATTGATTTGAGAGAGAAACACTGATTTGTTGTTTCACTTATTTATGCATTCATTGGTTGATTTTTGTATGTGCCCTGGCTGGGGATCAAACTCACAAACTTGGTGCATGGGGACAACCCTCTAACCAACTGAGCTACCCAGCCAGGGCTAATCTCCATTTTATATTGTAGTCATGCGAACAGTCCTACCTATTTTTTGTCTTTGAAAAACTTGCTTATTTAAACAGATCTTCAAATCTTTCAACATAAACTTCCTTTATAATTAGGTAATTCCTTAGCTCTCTAGACGCCTATGGACCTTGACTCAAATGTCTCCTTAGTTGAAGTTTTACTGAAATTACCTGCAATTCTGTAATTTACTTCCACGTCTCCTAATAAAGTGTTCCCTTTACCTGGAAAGTCCTACCTTCTCCCCCACCTAGCCATCTACTACACATTCTTCTAGACTCAGCCTGTCATCTCCTTTACCGGGGGTTCTGATTTTCAGATGCTCATCCCCTGTGTCCTATAGCACCATCTACATATCTCTGTCCTGTAGTTATCACACCTGTTGTTCTGTTTCTAGCCTCTTACACAGTGCCCGGTTGTTTGTAGGTGTTCCACAAATGTGAATGAAAGAACTGATGAAGGTGTGTGCGCGCACGCACACACACTCGATGCTCTTCTCACTTCCTTTACGTGCCTAATAATCTTTTTACTCCTATGTTGAACCGTCTGATTGTAAATATGTTTTTTGCAAATGTCACTTACAATATTTTGTAATGGGAATAAGAAGAGAAAAAAATGCTGACAAACCAAAACAAAATTCTGTTAAGTGTCTTATTTACACCCATTTATACCTTCCATTGCAAAAGAGGGAGATTAAAATATGATAGTTTGACTTTCCTACAATCCAATTGAGATTTTACTGGAATAAATCATTACAAATATATAAAAGATGAATCATTCTGAGAAGAAAACCTGAGGCTTACTTAGGACCCAAATTTACTCTCGCAACCACCAAGTTGTCTGGCCTGCACTGCCCGTCACAAGCTGCATGCAAGGCCAACTGCTGAAAGCAAGGAGACTTTAACAGCGTGAATTCCAGGGGAAAATTGTCCTTGGGCACAAAAACGTCTGAAAGGCAGATAGTAACAATTTCGAAGGAAGTCTGTTTAGGAACTGCTGTCAGATGGCTATAAAAAAGCAGAACACACACACAGACTAATAAAACTTAAATTTTACCATCATTTCAAGTAAGTATATCATGAATCATAAAATCTGTGAGATGTAATTTTTTCAATTTGTGACCTTAGGACCTGAAAGGAGAAAGTTATTACATAATACTAAATAAAATATCTTTATAACTTCAAATAAAAATCTGGGACTTTTGACAGGAATTTCAAGTACCAATGTAAATATACTGTGTGATTCATCTTTTATTTGAGACGCAGGCTAAAAGAACACAATAATTTACTGACCAAGACAGAAGCTAATTAAATAGAACAAACTAGATACATAGTTGACCTTGATTACTAAACGTTATTATAAAATGAGAAAAAGAAATCATAACTGTTGGGAATATCATATAAAACATTTGTTATTTTGGCAATAAAAAAATCAAAACTTTTCATTCACTGGAATTACCAAGAGGAATGTCTTTCTCCAAATTTGAGCAATGAAATCTTAGGTCTTCTACACACAATGTCACTGACCCAATGTATTTGTTTTTGCACTTGTTTACCAAAACAAATTTAAAAAATCTGTCAAACAGCAGCTGAATAAAGCTAGTTACAGAATTCCAAGTGGAATTCCCATCAAATGACTTTTCAGTTAACAAATGGCATTTACAGGCATGCTTGGGTCAGAGAATTTTTTCTCCATCTTTCATTAATGGGAAGTATATCATTGTTATCAAACTTTGAGAAATAAAGAGATTTGTAAAAAAAGGTGAACTGATCCCCATCTTTCTGCCTGTATCGTCCTGAGACAACTAAAACTGAAAGACCTGTAGGATACCTTGACTATAAAATTCAAACCTTTGTTTGTCTTGTGAAGAGGAACTGTCCAGAAAAGTTAAATTATTTGTCTAAGGACAGACTGAGAGGTGGCATGTCTTCAGCTCCAATCTCTTAACTAAGATGAAACCTAATCAAAGAAATGATTGAAGCAAATCCATTTCGTCCATCCTGTTAATAAAAACAAACAGAACAGAACACAGTCCTCTGTCTGCAAGTCCGCAGACCAAATGGAAAACTCACGAACCATCAATTTACGTGTTGGACACATACTCGAGAAAGGAATACGATATTTTATTTAGTAGAAACAAGACAGACTTTGGAATCAAAGAAACCTAAACCTGAATTTGGATCTGTTGCTTATTTGTGTGACATTGGGAAGTGTCCGAGTCCCAGGTTTTTTACTCCAAGAAAAAGGAGGTAAAAGTTATCTCTAGAACTGTCTTAAGAATTAAATGATATACCTTAAGTGAAATATCTGGCATATTATAGGAACTCAATAAGTTATCTGCTTCATAAGATTTATGCAAGATCCAAATAAATGTATTTTCCAAAGTTTCAAATAGTACAGAACAGTGAGAAAGTACAGAACTTGGAGACAAAAAGTCTGGGTCTACACCTCAACTGTGTCTCTAACTGTCTGTCTGAGCCTGGCCACGTACCTTCTCAGCATCTCATACATGAAATGAAGGTAACATACTTGCCATACTTAGCTTTCAGAAATGCTTTAAGGATCAACTACGATAATCTGTGTGTAAGCACTTTCTAACTGTAAAGCAGTACATATGTTATTGTTACTATGAAGACACTAACTGCATTAAAAAGCAGCTTCTTCCTACAAAGATTAGAGAATTCTGTTTTTATAAAGTTAATATCACTCTGCAGGCACCACTGAGGAGTTCTTAAATTTTATCAACATTTATTTATGGTTGATAAAATTTATTTAGGTTCCAGTAAACATACTTCCTCAGAACCAATGTTTCATACCATTTTCTAAACCAAATTTCAAGCAAACTAATTTAGATTGAGTGTTGCTGCTTCTCAAAGACTGCAGGGTGAAGTTGGGGGACAAGACCCTGCAAACCAACATGTAATTATGCAATAGAAAGGTTATCCAGCTTTAGATACTAATGAGAGGAGATCTGTTTTTTATTAAACATTGTAAGTTAAACTACTAATATCCACCAGAAATGAAAATATATACATTAATAAACATTAATACTGAGAAGATCACTCATGACCCAGCTGGAAGTCGCTGTAGACCACAAGCTGAGAACCAAGGCCTCTGGGGGATGGGAATGGGGAACTTAATGGTTATGGACTAATGAGGCCCTCAGAGTCATGTGGCCACTCAGCAGCATGAATAAAAATTATCTTTTTTGCTCTTTCCAATAAATCATCCCACTGCAATAATTTTTATAAACAAAAAATATAAAATATATAACAGGCACCTGCTTTCTTCCCAAATGCTTACACAAATTAATCCCTGTGGCAATATTATGGGCTGCTAGCTATCCTTCCTGCACGGATGTATAAAAAAGATGCAGAAGCTAAGTAATTCCTTTATGGTCATTCAGGAAAATCAGTAGCAAAGATTAAATATCATATATTACTGACTTTGTATCTTAGCTGAACTCTTGGGCTAAGAAACAAGTGCCTAGATGAGCACCAAGTACCAAAGAAAAGTCTTAATATGTAAGAAATCACTAGTAATATTCACATTAGCAAATCATTTCACTATTGGCTAGCATACATACTACATCAAAGCTGCAAAGTGAAAAATACACTTTTCTCCTTCAATGTACCAGTAACAGAACTCAAGTGCTTTTAAAATATTTTAACTTGGCTCAAGATTCATTAAATATTAGATTTATTTATAAATATAATTGACTTACAATGTAAGTAAATAAATAACCAGAGCTAGAGCTGAAGCTACAGGGCCATGACCCTAATATTAGCAACTACTAATTTGACCTTAACATTAGCAACTGCTAATTTGTCTTTGTATATATAATGAAAATCAATACTACTGAAAAGAAATATTGTATTTCTAAATATAAACAAGTAGAAAATAAAATTTAAAGATGTTTACCATAGTATCATAAAACATCAAAAGAAAGAAATTTAATATGTCATGAGAAACGTCCATATACTAGTTAGTTAATTTCAATAATGTCTTACAAAGGTCTAATAAAGGCATATACCACTCCCTGGCTTTAGAAGACACGTTGCAGACATCTATTATCCCCCAAATATACTGATAAATATATTAAATGTAGTCCCACTGAAAATCCTAGCAAGAGTTTCTTTTCTGCAAGAAAATTCATATGGGAATGCAATGGCACAAAAATAATGAAGGTAATCTTGAGGAAAAACTAAGGAGAACTTTGATAGTGAGGCCAATTATAACATGAGAAAAATTAAAACAATGAGATAATGGCAAAAGAATAGAAAAATAGGTCGATGGACCAGAACAGAGGATCCTGTAATAGACACGCAAGTATACAGTCACCTGACTTATGAGGAAAGCGAAACTGCAGTGGAGGAAAGAAGTCTTTAATAAACAGTGCTGCGTCAACTGACTATCTATATAAAAAAAATGAATCTTGACTCTTACTTTACATCACACACACAAAATCAATCCCTGATAAATTATAACTATAAATGTAAGAAATACAATACTAAGCACACTTAAGAGAAACCACAGAGGAACATCTTCATGACATTAAAATAAGCAATGATTTCCTAAAATGGTCACAAAAAGCCTTAAATATTTTGTTAAAAACCTGATATAATGGAACTTCAGCTCATGTAAAGGTATCATTAAAGAATGAACTAGCAAGCAACAGAATGGGAGAATATATGTTTATGTTTAATGCATATTCAAACAAAGAACCCATATCCATTATATATGAGGAACTCCTATCAAAAAAATTGTCAAGCCAATAAAAATATGGGAAAAGACTTCAACAGGAACTTCACAAAGGAGTAGATCCCAATCAGCAAGAAACATATAAAATAGTGTTCAACTTCATTAGTCTTCAGGGAAATCAAAAATTAAAACTGCAAGGAGATACTACAACATACTTAACAGAAAGGCTAAAATACAAAAGTCAGGAAGCACCAAACACTGACAAGGAAGACAAAAGACCCGATACACTGCTGGATGGAAAGGAGGTAAATTGGCAAAACCACTTTGGAAAGGTTTGGACACAATTTGTGAAAGCTAAAGATAATGCGTATCCCATGACTGTGTAATTCTGCTCCTAGATTTATAACTAACAGAAATGCAAAAAAGAAGAAGAAGAAGATGAAGAAAAAAGAAAAAGGAATAAAACTTCATTAATAAACATGTACTATAACATTCATGTAGCAATATCTGTACTAGCCCTAAACTAGAAATTACTGAAATGCCAAAAGCAAGAATAAATTCATACTCATACAACGGAATACTATTGGCACTAAGAATAAATTAAAGCTACATTACATGCAGGCAGGGATGAATTTTACAAACAAATGTTGAACTAAAGCCAGCATATATAATATATATATTATATGATTCTATTTGTACAAAGCTCAAAATTAGGCAAAACCAATCTTTGGCCCTGACTGGTATGACTCAGGGGACTGGGCATCTTCCTGAAAACTGGGGAGTTGCTGGTTCAATTACAGTCAGGACACATGCCTGAGTTTCAGGACAGGCCCCCAGTTGGTGGCTTGCAAAAGGCAGCTGATCGATGTTTCTCCCATGCATCAATGTTTCTTGCCTCCCTATCCCTCCCTCTAAAAATAAATAAATAAAATCTTTACAAAAAGACAACAACCCAACAATCTTTGGTATAGTAAGGCAGCAGTTAGTCAGCTGGAGATATGCAGAATGGATGGGATTATGAAGAAGTTTCTGAGATTCTGGGGTCCTTGTAATGCTCTGTTTCTTGATCAAGATTCTGCTTATATAGGTGTACTCACTTTGAAATTTGAAATATAGTGTGTGTGCATATATTTGTACATTTTTCTGTATGAATCAACTTCAAAATACTTCAAAACTGTTTAAGTTACACCAGCACATTTATACAAAGGTGACTATTTGAGCCTAGGAAGAAGGAAGGAAAATGTAAACACGGAGGCTAGACTATTTGTTAGGTGTTCCTACTTACCTTTGTCCTGCAATGCAATTTGCTGCTTATGCAGTAACGCCACCTCCCGTCCCAAAGCTTTCTTTTGTCTTTCCAGTTCATTTCGAAGCACCAAAATTTTTAATTGCAGGCACTCACTTTCTTTTTTCTAAGTAATTAAAAGCACAGGTAAATTTATGAATATAAAAATCATGACTATGAATAATTATGCATGCATAATGTTTCACAATGAACAATGGTTTAAAGCACTGTAATATTCATCTAAGTAATTTAATTATCAGTACCTATAATGTCAATGGTAGGAGTACAGATGTAAGCAAAGAATAAGAGAAAAAATAAATCTAAAGCCTGGGGACAGTTCTTTCTAAGAACCCAAAAGAGACCACACAGTATCTCAGGCCTCTTTCCTAACTTCACAATACAAGAAGATAAAAAAGAATAACAGAAAAGAAATGGAGTTCTCAAATGTTAAGAAAAGAGTTACCATAGAAGCCAACAATCCCACTTCTAGGTGTGTATACCCAAGAAAATCAGAAACATGTCCACACAAAAACCTGAATGTGAGTGTTCACAGCAGCATTACTCACAACAGCCAAACAGTGGAATCAATCCAGATGTCCAACATCTGACAGAGAAATAAAATGTACCATAGCTATGCAATGGAATATTATTTGGCAATAAAAAGAAATGAAGTACTGACATATGCTACAACATTGAAAACATCATGCTAACCGAAAAAATCCAATTTAAGAAGGCCACAGACACCCTTTATATGAAATAATGTCCAGAATAAGCAAATCCACAGTAACAAAGGGTCGATTTCCATCCTTGTCAAATCATTGAACCAAGATGCTCTAGCATCTCGCAGATTTCAGAGAAGGCCAAGTAGGGACCTGGGCTTTCATCCCTGCCATGTGGTAAGCAACCAAGCCCTCATGGTGTCAGTAGACACCACAGGCAGAGAGCCTAGACTTGCAGCGATCACAAGAGAACCCTCTCCCTCCCTGCTGGGTGATATCAGAGAAGGCCTAGTAGTCGGTCAAAAATCTCACTACTGAGGAACACTAACAGGCCACTCTATCCCTCATGATATCAGTGGAGGCCATGGCAGGAACGGTATCAAGGCACTCCAACGCCTCCCACAGGTAAGCACCAGTGAGGTCTAGTGGACAGCTGGAACTCCCCCTGCCAGCCACCAGTAATGAGCACAATGGAAGCAGTTTGGGAACCTGGGCTTCTACACCAACCTGGCAGTAATGAGATGCCACCTTTCCCTTCCCCTACCACAGACAGAGAGAGGTGTCAGAGGAAGCCAGGTGAAACAGAAGGTTTAAATAAAATCCAGTGACTCATAATATAATACCTGAAATGTATAGGTTTCAATAAAAAATTACTTATACCAAAAACCAGAAAGACATCAAATAAATGCAAAAGAATAATGAATAGATGCCAACGATGAGATGACAGAATGTTAAAATTTTCTGACAAGGACCTGAAAGCAGCCATCATAAAAATGCTTCAATAGCAATTAAGAACATGCTTGAAAAAACTGGAAAAATAGAACACCTTGGCCAAGAAATAGAAAGTGTCAGTAAAAAAAAAGAAAGAAAGAAAGAAAGAAAGAAAGAAAGAAAGAAAGAAAGAAATATAAGACATTAAAAAAAAAAAAAGAACCAAATAGAAAGTGTAGAACAAGCAATAGCTGGAATAAAAAACTCAGTGAATGAACTCAAGAGCAGAATGTAGGAAACAGAAAGAAGAATCTTTAAGCTGAAAGATAGGATAGAAACTGTCTAATTTTGGTGTAAACAACAGAGAAAATAGGCTGTAAAAAATGCATGGAGCCTCAGGGATCTGCGAACTACACCAAAAGATCTAACATTTGTATCATCAAGCACTGGGAGGAAAGAGAGAGAGGGCAGGAATGAAAAAGCACTCATTAGAATAATGGTTAAAGTTTCCCAAATTAAGCAAAAGAAAGAAATCTAAAGATTCAAGAAGTTAGTGAACCCCGGACAGAGTAAGTTCAGTGGAGAAAATGACAAAAATAAATAACAAAATAAATAAAAGCTGGGTTCTTTTGTTTTTGTTTTTTTGAAAAGGTCAATAAAACCAATGAAACTCTAGCCAGGATAACCAAGTAAAACAAAGAGAAGACATAAGTTACTAATATAAGGAATGAAAAGGGGCCGTCACAATGGATCCCATGGACCTTAAAAGAATAAAGAATATTATAAATAACTCTATGTCCACAAATCTGATAACTTAGATTAAATGGCCCAACTGCTTTAAGGACAATCTAACAAAACTCACTCTGGGTAAAAAAGATAATCTGGGGCGGGGAGAGTATGTATATGCATATACACACACACTCTTAATAATCTTCCCAAACAGAAAGCATCAGGCCCAGAAGGGAAGGAAGCTGAGATTCAAATCAATGATTTGGAATTTAAAAAAGAAGTAACATTCAACCAAAAAAAAAAAAAAATGAAGAAACCAGAATTTTAAAAAATGAAGAGAGTTTAAGACGACTCTGGGACATCTCCAAAAGGGCCAACATCTGAATCCTAAGGGTGCTAAAAGGGTAAGAGGAAGAACAAGAAATTGAAAACTTATTTGAAAAAATAATAAAAGAACACTTCCCTAATTTGGCAAAGGAATTAGACATACAAGTCCAGGAAGCACAGAGAGTCCCAAACAAGTTGGATCCAAGGACAACCATACTAAGGTATATCATAATTAAAATACAAAAGATTAAAGATAGAAGATCTTAAAAGCAACAAGAGAAAGGTAGAGAGTTATCTACAAAGGAGTTCCCATAAGACTATCAGCTCATTTCTCAAAAGAAACTTTGCAGGCAAGAAAGGACTGGCAAGAAGCATTCAAAGTGATGAAAAGCAAGGACCTACAACCTAGATTACGCTATGCACCAAAGTTATTGTTTAGAAGTGAAGGGCAGATTAAGTGCTTCCCAGACAAGGTAAAACTAAAGGAGTTCATCATCACCAAGCCCTTATTATATGAAATGTTAAGGGGACTTATTTAGGAAAAAGATCAAAACTATGAACATTAAAATGACAACAAAGTCACAACTACCAACAACTGAATCTAAAAAATAAAAACAAAAACAAACTATGCAAACTAGAACAGGAATAGAATCAGACATATGGAGACCATTTGGAGGGTTATCAGCTGGGAAAGAAAAGGGGGAGAATGGGGGAAAGGTATAGGGATTTAGAAGCATAACTGAGTAGGTACAGAATAGACACAGGGAGGTTAAGAACAGTATAGGCAATGGAGAAGCCAAAGAACTTACATGCACAACCCATGAACATGACCTAAGGGGGGGATCGCTGGAGGGATAGGGAGAACCAGGCAGAGGGGGGCAAAAGGGAAAATTGGGATAGTTGTAATACCATAATCAATAAAATATACTTAAAAAAGGAAATAATGCTAGTTCATTAAAATCTGTTCCAAAATATAGAAGAACTTCCTGACTCATTCTACGAGGCCAGCATCACCCTAACACCAAAACAAGAAAAAGGCATAATTAGAAAGGAAAATTATAGAACAATATCTCACATGAACATTGAAGGAAATTCTTCAGGAAAATATTAGAAAATTAAATCCAACAATGTATAAGAATCATATACCATGTCCAAATGAAATTTACTTAGGTATGCAAGGCAAGTTTGACATTCAATAATCAATTAATGAAATTCACCACATGAACAAGGCCACAGAAGAAAAGCCATATAATCATATCAATAGATGCTGAAACAGTATTTGACAAAATTCAACGCTCATTTATGATTAAAAATTAAAAACTCTCAGCAAATGAGAAGGAAGAAGAGAAAAGGAAGGAGGAGAGGGAGGGGAAGAGATAAACCTCCTGGAACTAGTAAGAGATTATGGTAAGTTTGCATGACATAAGGTTAATATACAAAAGTCAATTTTTTTCTTTCTTTTTTTAATTGCTTTCTTACGTAACAGCAAGAAACAACTGAAATTTGAAATTAAAAACACAACATCAGTTACACTGTATTAAAAAATGAAATACTTTGGTATAAACCTAAAAAATATGTACAAGAGTTATATGAGGAAAACTACAAAACTCTGATAAAATGAATCAAAGGAGATTCAAATAAAGAGAGAGACTGCCTATGTTCATGAATAGGAATACAATATTATTAAGATGTCAAATTTTCCCAACTTGATCTAAAGATTCAGTGAAATACCAACAAATTATTTTGTAGATATCAACAAACTGATCCTAAAGTTTATACAGTAAGGCAAAAAACAAAACAAAACAAAAAAAGAAAACAAAAAACTCAGAATAGCCAACTCAATACTGAAGGAGAAGAATAAAATTAGAAGACCATCACCATCCAATGTCAAGACTTACTATAAAACTACAGTAATCAAGACAATGTGGTATGTACAAAAATAAGTCAATGAAACAAAATAGAGTTCAGAAATAGATACACATAAAATAGAGGCAAATAATCTTTGACAAAGGAACAAAAGCAATTCAATGGAGGAAAGACAACCTTTTCATCCAATGGTGCTAGAACCACTGGACAGCCACATGCAAAGCAAAACAAAAAATTTAGATATAGACCTTTCACCTTTCATAAAAATTACCTCAAAATGGATCACAGACCTAGAATGTGAAATAAAAAATATTATAAAACTTCTTGAAGATAACATTAGGGAAACTCTGGGTGACCTGGGCTTGGAGAAGACTTTTTACATACAACACCAAAGGTATGATCCATAAAAGAAGAAACTGATACGTTGGACTTCATTGAAATTAAAACTAATGCTCTATCTACATGTAAGATGGCTGCCAGGCAGCGGCTCCTGACCAAAGAAAAGAAGTGGAGTGGGCTGCTACCTCCTGGCCTAAATGAAAGTTAAGCTGCGTTTCGTTCTGAAGATGAAGACACATTAGAGAACTCTGGACTTAATTTACAGGAAGATAAAGAAGATGGGACCATTACAAAAACAGAGATCTCAGATTTCTCTAGAAATGGACCAAAAACTGAAGCAGAGAAAAAGGTAAATGCATATGAAGTGTCCTTCTGGAATTGCCTTACATAAGTGGAATAAATTTCAAGAATTGCAGAAAAACACCCAAAAACAGAAAACCTCAACTTCAAAATTCAGAAAAGAAAATGCTCCAGAAAAGGTAAACTGAAGAATGAAGAAGAATCTCATAGTGAACAGTCCTCAAGTAAAACCCAGTGGAAGGAACTTACTCAGCATTCGAGAGCCAATGACAGCTTGAACCTCCTGTTAAAAAGAAAAGAAAAAAACAAACGAACTGGGAAGCACAGACCAGGCTGTGGAAGAATGGAATATTGAGGAGGCTGAAGAACCCAGCAACCAGCTAGCTATCCAAAAGATTGGTGTAAAAACTGCCAAAGCAATCGCCTGCTATAACTTTGTAAAAGCCAAAAAGGAAGCTGAAAGTTCACAGACTGCTCCAAAAAAGATGAAATTTGCATAGGGATGTAAAGCAAAGAGATGGGAAACCAAAAGCAACTGGATATATGTAATTTGCCAGAGTTCTTCAAGACTTTGTATCTTTTCTTGACTTTTTACTTGAGTATTCAATTGCTAAAATGACTGAAAAAATATTCCTGCTTATGTTAAATATGTCAGGAAATTGACAGTAGTAGAAAAGTAAGCATAAAATTTGAGAGTTGACTATCAAATCTTTTCAGTCATTTTCTAAAGAGTTCATCCTATTGAGTGTGCTATGTACAAGGAATCTAAGCATACATACAGGGGGGAAATGAGATTTTATTTATTTATTTATAGAGACTTCCAGTATAAAATCAATTTTAGTTTTCATCCATTTGGTATAGCACAGCCAATGAGCTCCTTATAGCTTTTTAAATCTGTATTCAGTCTGCACTTATTCTGGAATCGTGTTTTTAAGATCAGCACTAGTTTACAATGGATTAGTCGTAAGTGTAAGGAAGTCTTAACTGATACTGTCTTTATAAATGACTTTATCTTAATGTTATAAAACTAATTATTGGTTCTTTATTGGATGCAGTAGAGTTGATACTTCACAATCACATAATAAAAGCAAATGGTTAATTTTAGTGTACCTTCAGATAAAATACTGTAATTTTAAAAGGAACAGATTTTTTTAAAAAAACTTATGCACTACAAAAATCTGTATCAAGAGAATAAAGACAAGCTACAAACTGGGAAAAAATATTTGAAAACCACTTCTCTGATAAAGAAATGGGATCCCAAAATATACAAAGAACCCTAAAAACTCAACAATAAAACAAACAACCCAATTAAAAAATGGGCAAAAGTTCTTAACTGTCACCTCACCAAAACAAATATACAAACGACAAATAAGCATATGCAATATACTCAACATCATATGTCATCAGGGAATTACAAATTAAAACAACAATTAGATACTACTAAACACCTATTAAATTAGTAAAAACCCCAAACACTAACAATACTAAGTGCTGGCAAGGATATGGAGCAAAAGAAATTTTCATTCATTGTTAGCAGCAATTCAAAATGTGTTCAGTCAATTTAGAAGACTGTCTGACAGTCTGTTATAAAACTAAACATAGGCTTTCTATATGATCCAACAATTGCCCTCTAAATATTTACTCAGATGAATTAAAACTTATGTCCACAAAAAACCTACACATGAACCTCTACAGCAGCTTTATTCATAATTACCAAAATTTGGAAGCAACCAAGATGTACTTCAATAGATTAACAGACAAACTGCATTGTACCTAAACAATGTAGTATTCTTCAGTGTTCTCAATAAAAAGGATGAGTGATGGATGATAAGAAGGAAATTTAATTGCATATTGCTAAATAAAAGAAGCCAATCTGAAAAAGCTATACACTATGTGTATAATTCCAATGATATATGACATTCTGGAAAAGGCAAAACGATGGAGACAGTAAAAAGATCAATGGTTGCCAGGGACTTCAAAAGAAGGGGTAAAAGATGAATAGGTGGAACAAGGTATTTTTAGGCCAGCAAAAATATTTTGGATAATACCGTAATGGGAGATATACGACATTGTGCAATTGTCAAAACCCATAGACTGTACAACTCACAGAGCGAACCCTAATGGAAACTATGGGCTTTAGTTAATAATATTGCATTAATATTGACTAAACAATTGTAACAAATGCGCCACTCCAATGTAAGATGGTAACAACAACGAAACTGGGGGGCAGAAGAGGAGAAGTGGAATCTTTATGCATTTTATGCACAATATTTCTGTAAACCTAAAACTACTCTAAATAATAAAATTTATTTTTATACTTCCCAACAAGTCAACTTTATTGAATATTCATTTAATAAAACAAGTCTTGGACACATTCTACCAGAGATACAATCAATTTTGCTAAATTAGTTTGTTAACTTACCTTTCCATAAAAATATTTCCCTCTTAAACCTATGAAACCATGGTTTGAATTTTATTCAGACTCCCTTTTAATTCCAATAACTTGCCAGAATTTGCCTCCAGATAAAATCTGAAAACCTAACCCCAGAATGAACATATATGTGCCTCCACATGTTTGCATTCGTTAAACAGAACCACTCTGGGTTCTATTGCCCGCCGCTGAAAAAAAAAAAAAACCCAAATCCGTGACATCCAATGCCAAAGTCTTATGAAAAGGAAAGGGGCTATTTATTCAAAAGTTATACAGGATTAAAATAATGGTGGAATTTTTCCATTAAATCCCACTCCCTTAAAGACAAACAAACAAACAAAAAAAAACACCAACAAACACACACACAGAGACAGTCCTGACTCCCCTTGCCAAATCAGGCCAGTCAGAGGTACCATCTCTCAGGAATAGAAATAGAAGTCTGTACCTTAGCGAGGCAGATTCCCTTTGTAATGTTCCAGCTCCTCCCAGTTGTCCATGTTCAAGCCTAGACTCCTGCCCTTAACTCAAAATCACCTGGCCCCTCTGGATGGTGGGCCAGTGAGGGTCCTTCTGCATCCTTTCAAACCCATAGCCAAGACAGATTCCAAGCCACATGGTTAAGAGTATTGTTCCTTCCCAGGCCACACGGTTAAGAGAGCATGGCTGCCCTGCACTTGATTTTAAATCTTCCTGGGACACAGCATCCTCTGTAACCCCATTTCCAACTCCTCCCAACAAGGATTACACCTGCCAGTACTCTGGTTTCTCTCCCTTTGTCGGCTGCCATTGTTAGTCCCAGAAGGCTGGGCCCAGTGATGTAGGAACTGCCTCCAAGCTGAGGAAGCAGGGCAGTAACCAGGGGACCACCTCCAGCAGCAACGTGGGTCAGAGTCACACCCATCTCTGTCTCTGAGAGAGGCAGGCACAGCTATCAACATTACTAAAACACTGGCCAAGTTCTTTGGATATGCAAAGTAACCCTTAAGGGCCCTGCTCAGCTACCCTTTCCCCAGCCGGGTTAGTGGAGGACTCCTCATTTTGGGGACCTTGACATTCCCTGTTATGTTCATACACAATTATGAATGCACGTGCCCTTCTCTCCTGGTAGCTGTCAACAGTGTCAGTAATACACTTTCCTTGATTTTCCATAATGTAAATCTTAACAGAAGAGAAAGTCTAGTAAACTCTTGCTTCTGTCCTCAGATATATGCTAATTAAAACTGTAACAAAAAAAAATCCATTCATTAAATAAACTGAATAGGTTACTTATCCCACATAAGCTGATAGAAAACTTTGAAAGGAAAAAGTCAGCATCTCTATTCAATTCACAGAGAATGAGGAAACACAGACTCTCAGTGAGATGTGACCTTGTTGAAGGAACGGGCATGGAAAATGACTTGTGGCAGTTGTGTGGAAAGTACTTTATAGCTATCATTTCTCACCCAAATGCTTTTTTCCTCATCTCTGAAATACTGATTCTAAACAGATGGCATGATCTGTTAAAGACATTCAAGCCAAGAAAGCAAGCAGAAAGGTTTATTTCCAATCATCATTATATTTGACTGGAAAACTCTATGAAATATGAAATGTTGCTAATCAATTTCTGAACAAAACAAAAATTTAATGAAGAGCCTACTATGTGCTTCTGGATGAACGAGGAGTGGTCTCTGCTTTCTAACAGCTTGGGTCTATTGGAGACGAAAGCCATTTTCCCTGCCAACCTACTGTACAAACAGAGACAAAAGTCAATGAGATTACAGAAAAAAGAACCAAGGAGCAACTTGCTTTCTTGCCAACAATGTGATCAGGAAGCCCTGGGGTATTTTTACAACACTGAGGAAAGAAATATGTAAAATCTTAGGAAGTAACCTTTTCAACAAAGAGATAGGGGTTCATTTCCTTAACTTGAATTTTTCCACAGAATATATAAACTGAATTCTAACTGGGCAGGGGAAAAAATTAAAATTCTAATATAATTTAAAAAGCACTTCTTCAGAGAGCCCACAGACATACCAATCTGCTCTATTCCAGGGTACTGCCCAAATAAGAACATGTTTTCTATAATCAAAGAACTAAGGATACAAGTTAATCTAAATACTAAACTAATGCAGGAAGGCATGTGTGTAGTGCGTTTGTGTTATGGTCCATGTGCAGATACCAGCCCCTTTACGGAAACACATTCAGTCATTCAAAACGAAAATTGTTGGCTTGACTTCTGATGAGGAGAGTAAACAAGCCCTGCCCGACCAAGTGGGATCTGGTTCTGATCCTTTCTAATGCATCTACAGCAAGTGCTCAAATATCTCAGTCTCCCATTAAGTATCTTCTAATGGGTTTCTGTGTTCTATTCATCTATTTGCTCTAAGTACAGTTAATGTCACATGTGTTTTCTCCAATGGATCACTTTTACTTGGATTTTAGGGTTTTTTATACAACACTCTCTGATCTGAAAATCAGATACATTTGTCTATTTGCAAGCACACACACTCCTATTTACGGGTATTCACAGAGCAGTGATAAGTAATGTTAAAGATTCATTTCAGAATGGCTATATTATAATAAAGGAAACAATTTTGTTCTCACAGATCACACTGGAGCTAGAAAGCCTTAGGCAAAAGTTCTCAGAGCTTGGTCCAGAAAACCATTTGGGTTCCTGAGACTGTTTCATAGTCTGTGACATCAAAAATATTTTCATAATAATACTAGACCATAATCTCCCTTTCCACTCCCATTTTCTCCTAAATGTATAGTACAGTTTTACAGAGTCTATAAGATTTGTGATATCACAGTAGATTGAATGCATAAGTAAATGTGAAAATTCATTGGTCTTTATTAACCTAGACATTATCAATAGATATATCCTAAGTTCTATGAGGTCTTTACAAGGTTTAAGAGTGTAAAGAGGTCTTCAAACCAAAAAGTTTGGGGCATACTCATCTATATTAGTTTCCCCACCAAAACTGAAAATAACACTCTGAAAAAAATTGGCAGTTGTCCTATAAGTCAACAAATATGCTTTTAAATATCATGTATAAGTTATTTTCATTGCACCTGCACCTACTCAACCACTAAGAAAGGGAAAATTTTCTTTAGAAAAATATTTAATCCAATCCATTAATTTCATAGATTCTGTGGCACTCTCAGCTAGAACGCAGGTCCAGCTAGGGAGCAAAACATATATCATAATAAAATGCACAGGAGTTCTGCTTCTGGTATAAGAGAATTGAGCACCTGACAAACTGGTCCCCCACAAGTAATTCCTATAAACTCTAGATAAAATACTAACAGCTACTGACTACTTGAGGCTTCTGGAGAGATCAGAGAGACTCGGAACCTAGGGCAGGCAATCAAAACACAGAGCCAGCTCCCCCTTTTCTGTGGCTTTGCCCTGCAGGCGGCTGCAGTGGAACTCCAGCAGAAAAATGGCTTTCTGCTCTCCCACAAGATGCATCAGGAGGGGAGGGGAGGCACCAAGGCCACCAGAATGCAGGACTCCAAGGACCAGGTCCCCGTTCTGTTTAAATACCATGGAGCCCCTGACTGAACCCTCAGCAACATGCACATGCACACGTGTGTGGCAAGCTCCCACATTTGCTGGGCTTCTGGGTAAAAGGACTGAACTAAAATCTGAGCCTAACCAAGTTACCATATATAATGTGCATCTTTTTGGCCAAATTTTTCAGGGAAAAAAGGATGCACAGTATACATGGGTAGCACTACTTCTGTACCTGTATAAATGTTTTTCATTCTTTTATGTTTATGCATTAAAAGTGTAACTCTAGAAACCAATAATGATATCCATATGCAAAATAATACCCTGGAATATGATCATCAGATTTATATACAAATAAAAAATTGAATTAAAAATTAAAACAAAACATTTTTTTTCCTGAAAGTTTAGGCCAAAAATGTGGGTGTGCATTATACATGGCAAAATACAGTATCTACCTGCTGAAATAAAACTTCTCCATTCTTCAGAGCAAAGTAAGAAAATCCAGAGACTCCACATGACTATATGCACAATGTCCCAGATAGCATACATTATTGCCCAGTATATGGAGAGCCAGGAAAATGTGCCTTACTCTCCAGAGAAAAGACAACCAACACAGGCCAACTCTGAGATGATCTAGATGTTTGCAATGTCAGACAGAAATTTGAAAGCCACTAGTTAAATATGCTGAGTAAGAATAAGTAGCATATTCTCATAATGCATAAAAAGAGAGTTAATATCACCCTGACTGGTGCGGCTCAGTTGGTTAGGTGTCCTCCTGCAAAGTGAAAGGCTGCTGGTTCAATTCTGGTCAGGGCACACGCCTGGGTTGCGGATTCAGTCCCTGGTCAGGGCATGTATGAGAGGTAAACAATGGACATTTCTCTCCCTTTCTTTCTCCCTCCCTTCCCCTCTCTAAAAATAAATAAATAAAATCTTTTTAAAAAAAGATAGGAAACCTCAGCAGAGTACTAAAAAATATTAAAAATCCGGGACCCTTTTGCTTCCAGTCAAGATGGACCAGGAAACAGAAACGTGGCCCAGGTAATTTTGCCAGGCCACCACAATCCTAACACCAACCTGATAAAGTAATTTAAAACAGTGCATCCCAATATCCCTAATAAATATAGGCACAAAACCCCTTAAATTATTACCAGATCAAATCCAGCAAGATACAAAAAAGATTATATTTCATAATCCAAGTTTATTCCAGAAGTGCGATGCCAGTTAAACATTTGAAATTAGATCCGTGTAGTTCACCATAACAATAGAATCATGGAGAAAATCACACAATCATTTCCATAGGTGCATGAAAAGCACTTAATAAAATTCAACATCCATTCATGATAAAAACTCTCAGGAATTAGGAATAGAAGGGAACTTCCTAGAACCAATAAAGGGCATTGCTAACATTGTAGGTATTTACTGGAGAAAGGATGAATCATTTTCCCCTATACAAGAACATGGAAAAGATTTCCACCTTTATCACTTTTATTCAATGTTGTACCTGTATGTCTTAATTATTGAAATAAGGCAGAAATATTAAATGAAGCACATAAAGCAGTCCAAGCTTGTAGGTCCAATGCAAATCCCAAGAAATCGACAAAATAACAACCAGAACAAAAAAGTTAATAACAAGATTGCAAGATGAGTTTAAATTTTATTCTTATACAGTAGCAGCAAACAAACGAGAAACAAAAATTTGAAAACATTCCCATTTGCAATCATGCCCAAAACCCTTCCATAAAATACTAACAAAAGGTGTCCAAAATCACTACAGTGAAGGATACAAGATATCTTTGAGATAATTAAAAATTAAATAAAAGAGATATATGCCATGTTCATGGATTGCAGACTTTGAGAGTTAAGATGCAATTCTCTACAAATCCGTATCAAAATCCCAGCAGTCTCTTTAAAATTTTTTTTGGTAGAAACTGACAAGTTGATTCTCAAATTCATGTGAAAATTCAAAGAAATTGGAAAACAGAAATTTTTTAAAAGAAGAACAAAGTTAAAGGACTGACCCTGTCTGGTTTTAATACAATGAGTCTATAGTAATAAGAGAGTATGGTATTGGTGAAGGACAGACACACAGATTGATGGGGCAAAACAGAGAATCCAGAAATAGGTGCACATACATTATCAACTTATTTTAGACAACATTACAAAACAGTTAAGCAGGGAAAGAAAAGGCTGGTCAACAAATGATGCTGAATCAACTGGATATTCATACAGAAAAAAACTGCCGTGCTTAACTCATACAGAAAGACTAACTTGAGATGGATCAGAGATCTAAATGTAAAGACCAGAGCTATAAAACTTCTAGAATAAAAGACAGGAGAAAATTTACGTGACTTGAAGTTAGGCAAAGATTTAAAAAAAAGAAAACCACAAAGAACCCTAACCATAAAAAAATACACTGGATTTCATCAAACATAAAACTTTTGCTCTTTAGAAAACGTCATTAAAAAGGCAAGCCACAGGCTGGAAGAAAATATTCCCAACACACATATCCGAAAAAAGATCTGTGTCCAGGAAAAAGAAAAATCTCATATTCTCTCCCCCCATCTCTTCCTCTCCTCTCCCGACCCACCACCATACCCCAACATAAAAAGACAAAAATCCCATTCACAAATGAGGGGGAGGGGAGAAATGAAGGTCCAACTACATTACGAGTATGGAGGAGTGAAAAAAATTACTTGTAAATAAATTACAGATAATGGGAGCCTGGTTTCTCACTCTCAGAAAAAGATACTACAAATAAAGTGAATGTGGAGGCTAGAATGAACCTTGTGGTTTTAGAGTTGAATAAATTCATACGAACTCAGGTTTACTTTAATATATAATAGATACTTCTCCATATCAGCTATGTCCACTGAGAGAGGCCAGAAGCAGTTACAACCCAGTAGCAACAAGCACACCCAGTCTCCAGGTCTTGTTTCTAAAGACCTTTATCCAATGAAAGGAACGGGACTCCTTGAAGAAATGGCTGATTCTAGGGCTGATGGGAAAAACACCAAAAGGGCCTAGATTACATAACGCCCAAAGTTAAGGAAGTGCTTTAAAAACAAACAAACAAAAAAGGGATGAAAGCATGTCAAAAGGACACAGAAATCAACTTGAAGGAGCTCTCAATGGCACAAGTTGAACAAGAAAAGAAAAAACATAGTATTGGATCATAAACTGAAGTAGAAAAATAAATATACACAAGTCCATACTGATAAGCAAATGACTGAATAAATAAAAGGCAGGAGAAGAGACAAATCTTCCTCACAAAGAACTTAATAATATGTATAGATCCAGGAGCTTAAGTCCCCTCTTCTTGAGTGCAGGGGGTACTTAGCATCCTGCTTTCAAAAAACTGAGTATGGGAAGGGAATTTTACAGTAGATAACCTGGAAGACACTATGTTAACCAAGAGATCAGGCTAATATAAACAGTGATTTGTCATGGTAATTTAATAAAAGGAAAGAATGAGAAACTTTCATGGATCTCAGAAGCCTAGGAAGACATGATGTCCAAATCTAGTGTGCTACCCTGGAGTGGAACAAAAAAAGGACATTAGATCCTAGTCTAACCATGACAAAACATCAGACAAACCCCAATGGCAGGATATCCTACGAGACACTAGACAAGCAATCCTCAAAACTGTCAAAGTCATTGAAAACGAAGAAAGAAATTTTCACTACCAAGGAGAGTCTAAGGAAGCATGACCCTAACTGCAGTGTGGTTTCCTGAATGGCATCCTAGAAGAGAAAAGGGACATTAGGCAAAAAGTTAAGGAAATCTGAATAAAGGATGAACCTTAGTTACTGTATTTTTGGACTATAAGACGTACCCCCCAATCTGGAGGGAAAGGGGGTATGTCTTATAGTCCGAATGTAGCTTGCTTGGCTCGCTGTGGTGGGGTAGGGTCACAGGTTATTAAATATTTTACATTTTTTTGCTTCAAAATTTTTTTCCTGTTTTCCTCCTCTAAAACCTAGTGCGCCTTATGGTCTGGTGTATCTTATAGTCCTAAAAATACGGTAATAACTTATCAATACAGCTTTGTTAACTGTGAAAAAAATGTACCATGTAAGATGTTAATAACAGAGAAACTGGGTATGGGGTATATGAGGTAACTCTCTGTACTATCTGTGTAATAATTCTATATCAAAACTATTAGAAAATAAAAAGTTTATTTAATTTTAAAAAAGACATTAATGGACATACTGGGGAGACCTGAAAAAAGCCTGTAGTTAAAAATGCGTCCATGTTGACTTCTTGATGTGACGATGTACCACGTCACATGTGCCATATCACATGTAAGAGGCTCACATTAGGGGAAACTGGATAAAAGGTACATGAGAATACCGAACTCTCTTTGCAAGTTTTCTGTAAATCTAAATAAAGAGTTTAGTTTTTAATAGACAAAAATAATTTTATTATTAAATAAATTATTTAAACCTACGAATAAAGTTATGAGAAGTGTTCATCATAGCAACGTAATTATAAACAAAACTAAGAAAACACTGCACACCCATTTAAAATTAAAAAGACTGACCTCTTACATGAAATGGAGAAATCCTTGAAAGACATACCAGTAAACTACCAAAGGTCACTCAAGAAGTAGTTAACTTCTTCTTCTAACTTCTATCCCTGCAAGATAGAACTGAATACCTAGTTCAAAATCCATGATGACAACTCCAGAACCAGAGGGATTTTGGTAAATTCTACCAAACATTTAATAATAATTCTAATTCTGTACATATTCTTCCAGAAAATAGAAGAGGGAATCCTTCCCAACTACTAGATGTGGCCAAGATTATCCTGACAACAAAAGCAGATAGAGATTACAAGAAAGCAAAATGACAGACCAATATTCCTCATGAATATACTAGATGTAAAAATCCTTTAAAAATTTTTTAGCAAATTAAATCTAGTAATATACGTAAAAAGAATAATTCATCAAGAGGGGCTTTCCCCAAGAATGTGAAGATGGATTAACCTTCAAAGACCAAAGATTAAAAAAATATATATACATACACACAATATCAACAGATAGAGGGAAGATATATTACAAAATCCAAAACATCTATGCAAAAATTCAAAATGACAACAGCAGAAATTGCATAAGAAACATAATTAAATGACCCCAAAAAATGTTGGATATCGATGAAATGTGAGAAGATGCAGAGTCTTTGAAAGCCGTTATCAAGTACAAACCCAATTTCTTAGAGATCTGATTTCTTTCAGCATTATACATACCTTCTAACTGTATTATGCTAAAATTAAAATTAACCCTTATACATTGAAAATGCTTGGAATGGAGTGTGATGACCTTGGGCCAATTTGGAAAGGAAATGAGAAAATAAAAGATAATACTGGAAGTTTCTGATTTGCTACAGGTAAATCTTTAAGTAGATCCTTAACAAGTACATGGCATCACTCCTTGAAAGGAGACACGTAAACCAAAATTTCTCTCTCTACTTGTCAAATGATTGTGGGAAAACTGTTTCCTTTCTCCAGGTCTCCTTTTTCCTATCCTTCTCTAAGAGGACAAAATTCAACAAGTATTTATTGAGCACCTACTATGTATCAGACACTTTTTTAGACACTGGGGAATACACCAGTGGGGAAAGAAAAAAAAACAGACAAAACTCCCTCCCCTCACAGTTTAGAGACATAATATATGTAAGATATATGGCATGTTTAAAGAGAATAAATACTGTGGGGATAAATAAAGCAGAGAGGCGGGCAGAATATACTGAGAGGGGTGTGGTTTTAAGTGGGGTTATAAGGGGACTAGATGATTTCTAGGTTCACTTTCAGTTCAAACATCCAACGATCTCCTTCTAGGTTGATTAGCAGCATAAAAACACACAGTGAACCTCTGAACCCGACCTCTTTAAACCCACATATTCTATCACCTTGCTCTGTATGTCACCACTTATATTCTAGAAAAATGGGATTAAACATACATTTTTCCATACTGAGACAAAGCATATGTGGTTATTTAATGAAATAAGTAATTTCCCAGTCTTGCCTTGGGGGAGGAAAATAAAAAAAATAAAACCTAGCAATTTTTCCCCAGACAAAGGTTCTAAAAATGTGGCATTTTTGCACGATATAGAAAGGATTAAAATTAGCTGTTTTTCCTCTTCCTTCAATATATTTGTGGTCTGGAATCCTTTCCTTTATTGGGCCTAAGTTACAACAAGAGGTGGTTTAACAACTTCTCCAAAATAAAAGACTTGCCATAGGCAAGAAAAGTCATATAAATAATAAGTATTACTACTACAGTTATTGCAGCTACAATATTTTGCATGCCTGCTATGGGCCAGGTACAGCACAAAATATTTTATATATTAGGCTAAACTATATGAAACTGTCATTTATAGGTCAATATCAGCAATTATATAGAGTTTAAATAGGTTTTCATTTATTAACTTCAAATTCCATGAGAGAGAAGTCTGTGTAGGTTAATTACATTGCTGCATTTCTATAGCTCATCTAAATTATTATCTTGGGCAAAACTTCAAGGTAACATGAAATTTCTGTTTAGGTAATGACTTTAGGCCCTCTGCCAAGTTGGCAGCGCTAAAAATGACAACTGGAAGATACTGCCTACCCATAATAATGAGTTTGTGCAAACAAAGAACTTTTAAAGAATTTTAGTTAGGACTTCATTTAGGATTTAAATTTTATTTTAAGTATTATAATTCAGAACACTAATTTCATCAAAAGCTATTCATAGCCATGTGGCTTCATTTTGAGAAAAGCTCAATGTATTAGTTATAACCACTATCCTACTTACAAAGAAAGAATCTTCATTCCAAAAGAAATATTGTTTTTCTCCACTAGAAAGAATAACCAAAAATTATACTAATGTCTTAAATCTGTTTATTTGGAACGGAATTTCTATTTCTTTGGAAATGCCTCATTAAAAGAATCTTTCAAAAGAAAACTGTCTATAAGCCAGCTTAATAAATTCAATCCAAATAATTTTAAAGCCATCTATTAATAGTAGGTAAGTCCCTAAAGATTTTTTTTTCCTTCTGGCAGCTATTTTTCATTCAGTATACAGTTCATGTATAGAGTCCACATTTATAAGACATTAATAAAATAGCTTTTAATTATCTTCTAAGTAATTCTATGTAATCTAAAGTATTATCTAGCAGAAAGAGGCAGGCACTTTGTACATTACATTAGTAGCAGATGTGAAAGTTTATTTCCAACATTTAAATGCCAACAGAAATCTCAGTGAAACATTATGAAAAAAAAAAAAAAGATAGAAAACTACCTAAAGTTCTTTTGGGGGAAAAAGAAATTAATATAAGAAGACTATGATGATTACATTTAGAAATCAAGGAATTTATACAAATAATATATAAAAACCTACCAGCTCATTGCTTGTAGATGTGAGTCTTAGTTTTTCTTCAATTTCCTTTCCAATTTTCTGAACAGTTACCTGAGTCTGTTTAATTGCACACTGGGCTCTATGAAGCCTAGAAATAAAAGATGTAGAAAAATTTAAGTAATTAACTTAACTTTCAACACTGAAGCACAGATACAAATGGAAAGAAATGAGGACAAATCTTCCAGGATAAACAGAATTAATAATGAACCCAAACTGACTGTTTCACAGTTTTCTAGCATATTTACAATGAAACACAATATGCTCTAAAAGCGCCCTTTCTATACCTGCCTGACTGCCTCTGACACATCGAGAGCTAAAATGAAGAACTCACAGGGGTCTGGAAGAGACATTAGGAAATCATCTAGTCAAATCCTATCACTTTACAGATGCAGAAACTGAGGCCCCAGAGAAGTTAAGTGGATTGCTAAAGCCACCAGAAGAACATGAACGCTATCAAGACTTAATATTACTTATGAGTATCCATAAAAAATTCAATGACCTCAGTTAAGAAGACTGATTTAAAGTACCAGCCAGGTTGAAACAAGCGACATTTAAAAAGATTGAGCTATTTTCTCTTTTGGTTTAATTATAAGTTTGTGTTTTTCTTGGTCTCTGTCCTCCAATAGTGTGTGTATGTGTATTTCTTATACACTTACATATTAAAAATGGTCAAACTGTTTTTATTTGCAGATGACACGATTTTCATGTAGAAAATCATTGGGAACCTACAAACAACTACTATGACTAAAAGTCAGAGGACACAGGTGAATAAACAAACTTCGGGTGAATACACAAACTTTGGGGCATTTCGGTGTATGGGCCAGTGGTTTTGCAACCACAATTACAATCCTTTTGGATGGAAATAAAGAAGAAGCTGATACAATAATTCATACAGAAAAACATATATAGAAGAGGTAAACCAATCTTGTAATCTGCCAGATTTCAAGGCTTATTTTAAAAATATACTTATTGATTTTGGAGAGAGAGAAAGGAGTGGGGAGAGAGAGAAAGAGAAGCATTGATGTGAGAGGAAAAAAATTAATTGGTTGCCCCCCGTATGCACTCTGACTGGGGATCTAACATACAATCTTGGTATGTGCCCTGACCAAGAATCGAACCTTCAACCTTTTAGTATACAAGATGATATTCCAACCAACTGAGCCACACTGGCCAGGTCTCAAGGCTTTTGTTTTTATAAACCTACATAATCAAAACAATATGGTACTGGCATAAAGATAAAAAATAGATCAATGGAACAGAATAAAGAGTATATACGTTATAGACAACTACACATAGATGACCAACTGATTTTAGACAAAGGAACCTGGGCAAATTAACAGAGAATGTCAAGTTTTTTTAAATAAATGATGCTGGGACACTGGATAAACACTGAGAAAAATGAATCTCATTCCCTACCTCACAGCATACACAAAAAAATTAATCAAAGAAGATCATAGTCAACATAAAAGCTAAAAATCATAAAACTTCCCATACATGGGAAAATCTCTTGAAACCTTGGGTTAGGCAAAAATTTCTTAGAGAAGACACAAAAAGCACTAACCATAAAATTTTAAATGGATAAACTGGACTTTATCAAAACAAACAAAAAAAAGTGTCTGTTCATTTCAAGATGCCATTAAGAAAATGTAAAAGCAGCCCACAGACCGGAAGAAAATATTTGCAGAACATCAACTGACAAAGAACTGTGTTTGGAGTATTCAAAGAACTCTTACAAACCAGTAACAAAAAGACAACCTAATTAAGAAAGCGCAGAGGCGTGAAATACTTCACAAAAGAAGATAGAGGAATGACCAACAAATGTAGGAAAAGGTGCTCAACATCTTAGCCATCATGGACATGCAAACTCAAATCATAATGAAATACCATTTCACACCTGTTAGAACAGCTAAAATTAAAATGACAATGCTCCGTGGGAGCAAGGACAAGGACAGACTGAGCCTTGCATGCAGCACTATCACTTTGAAAATTGTTCCTTATAAAGTTAAACATACACTTAACGTATGACCCAGAATTTCTACTCTTAAGATTCACTCAAGACATAAAAAAAATATGTCCACAGGAAGGTTTGTATAAGAATGTTCATAGAGAGCAACCCAAATGTCCATGGAACAGGAGAATTAATAAACAAATTGTGATATATAATGAAATTCTACTCAGCAATAAAAGAACACACCCCTGACACAACAATATAAATGAATCTCAAAAACATTGTGTTGAGTGAAAAGAGCCAGAAACAAAAAAGCACATACTCTATGATTCCATGTATACACAGTTCACGAACAGGTAAAAGCAATCTCGGGAGACAGAAACCAAGAGCTGCAGGCTGCCCGTGTGCAGTGGGACCGACCCACCGGTGAGGAGCAGGCAGAGCAGAGGGATGATCTGAGGCGAGGGCCATGTTCTGCGTCTTGACTGGGGCAAAGGGTCCATGGGTAGACATGGAATTTAAACTTAAGAGCTACTCATTTCACTATATGTAAACTTTACCTCAGTTTTTAAAAACTGGTCAATAATTCTAACCTGAAGGTTACCCTATATATGAGGAGGTTAATGTTACTAGAGATTTGATGGTATCGATACCTCTGCCAACATTATTATTATTATGATTACTACACTGCACACTAAAAATATTCACAATACATTATGCACTTTTGCAAGTTGCCTGGCAGTTATTAAGGATTTCTTAGGTCATCTCAAAGAGAGCAGCTCTCATTATAGCTAATTTGCTCATGAGATGAGTTATTCAGCAACTTCCTCAAGGATCCTAAGGAATCCAATAGAATCTTCCTATTACCTCTTGCTCTGGGTATGTATATGTGCACTTTTGAAAGTAATACTCTCTTAGAAAGGTGGCTCTAAAGACATTTAAAAGCAAGGAAAAGCCCTTTGCGATGGGCACCCAGCACACTGCAGCCCTTTTTCTCGATGCCCTTATCTTGCACCCTGCATTCCAGCAACACTGGAGCACTGACAGTTCCCCACACACATCACGCCATTCCTCGCTCCTGCACCCCCCGAGCGAGCTGTCCTATCTCCCTCCAGGTTTCCCCTGGCTGTTACACAGATAAGTACACTCGTGATCCATTAAGAGGCAGCTCAAGCATAACCTCTTTTGCAAAGGCCTTTGCAGACTATTCCAGACATGCGGAGGCACTCCTTCTCCTGGAATTCTGTGGCATCGTGTACACAGTGCTGCTAACAAAGATTACAGAACTGCACTTAAGAGCAGCTATTTATTTCCTTGTCTATTTCCTCTCTGAGGAAAAAAAATTTTGTTTGTTTACGTACATTCCCAGTGCATAGCACAGAACGGGGCACAAAGTAGGCACTCAAAAAGTTTTTGCTGACTGCATGTCGACTAATGCCTTATTAGAAAAAGCACAGTCCCAAGACTTAATTATTTTTTAATGAACATTGGGAGATTGAAAGATTAACATGATAGTTTTCTATATTTATAATTTTAAAATAACACATTCAAAACAAAGAGCACACAAATTAAAGACCACTCATTCAGGTAGGGAAACACTATTTTTACTAAAAACATTATCATAATTCTAACAACGATAGGTATTATCAACCTAGAACAGAAATCAACAAAATACCCTGTTACTTTAAAAGAGGGAAAATGCTGCCTAAAACTCACTGGTACTATGCAAACAACCTTGTCAAATGGTAAAGACTTTAAAAATAAAAATGATTCATGACCATAATTAATGTATGACTTCAACTATTTGGCTCTCACTGCCCCAGACGCTTTCTGATCTTACCTTAGGGGCTTAAAACACACAGACAGAGTCACATTTCCTCCAATCTTCAGTGTTATCCAAATAGACTTCCAGAGCCCCTGCTACATCAAGACAGAGCTAATAACGTCCCCCTTTCACACCCAACAGCAGAATAAAAGTTTGAAGTGTTTAGGCGTTTAGGCATAACATGGGACATCCTGATTCCCCTGAGCCTGAGGAGGTGAAAAATTAACAAGAAAAGAAACAACTGCTTTACCTCCAAACCAGCTAGCCAGTTTCAGAGGAATGTTTTTTAATTTTGCAGACTATGAAATGATACTGTAAAGCAAGAAATATATGATCACCTAGTCATCCGGGTGACTGGTCAGTTACAACACTAACACCCTGAGGCTGAAATAAAACTCATCATCACTGGTGTGGGGAGGAGGGACCAAGTAGCTATTTGATAGGTATTCTGATTATCGTAAGTAATCAGAATATGGCATCCCTGTTACTTAATGTGATTTGAATTAACAATACAATTGAAACTGGGCTAAAAAAATAATGCTTTGCAGTTAGATATTGGTGTGACAGTAAAGATACATTGAATAAAAGGTACTATATCAAATAAATATGAACAAACACTGAGATAATACCAATGAGATATTAACAATAATCTCAGTAAAGGAGAAGTTACAATTTTTGTCTACTTAGTGTTGATCATCACATCTGAAATGCTGCATTCAGTTTTAAGAGGAAGAATAACAAATTAGAACACACACAAAGGCAGTGATGTACAGGAGCCTATTGAGAAAAATAGAGACCTTATCATTAATGGCTCTGTATTCCTTATGAAAAAGCCTAATTTTTATTCTGAAAGTATTCAATAATCATTAAAAAGTTCTATGCTGGGAAAAAACTTAATTGCATTTGCACTTTAAAAATATCTTTCTTCCTGTAACAAGGTGACTGGGACACTGGGAAACAAGACGACTATAAACAGAAAGGCTAGTGTGAAGTTACTGTAACAGTCTTAGCAAACATTAGGCATTGTCCTAAATTAAACTAGTAACAGGAGGGATGGTGTAGATGTAAAAAGTGAGGAAGAACAAAAGATGAAAATTGATATCTGGCCTTGACCAGGTAGCCCAGGTGGTTACAGCGCCATCCCAATATGCCAAGGTTGCGGGTCAGGCACGTACAAGACTCAACCAATGAATGTTCAAATACACAGAAAAACAAATCAATGTTTTTCTCTCCCCACCCCCTACTCACTCTCTTTCTCTATCTTTCTCTCCTCCTCCCATCTATCTCTCCCTTCTATCAAAAAATGAATTAAAAAAAAGACATGCCTAAAAATAAACTACCAACATCAAAAATGCAAAGAGGAGACATCACTACGGATTCTATAGACATTTAAAGGGAATTAAGGGAAAAGTATGAACAATGTGCCAATAAATTCAACAACTTAGATGAAATAGCCAAACTGTAAAAGCCGCAAGTTTCTAAATCAAACTAAATAGCTGTTATCAGTTAAAGAAACTACATTTGTAGTTAAAAACTTTCTTACACAGAAAACTCTAGATTCTAGTGGCTTCACTGGTGAAACACTAGTCTTAACAAAATCTTTCAAAGAAGAGGGAACATTTTTCAGCTATTTTATGAGGCCAGCATAACACCAATACTGAAATATGACAACAATGTGACAAGAAAATTATATACAAATATCACAATGAATACAAATTCATGAGAGAATGAAGGAGAAAAATTATATAATTATTTCAAAAGATGTCCCCCCAAAAAACATTAGATAAAAATAAATAAAGATGTCTATTTTCACCATTCTATTCAACACTGTATTCAAGGTCCAAACCATTGTTAACAACGAAATAAAAAGACTCCCAAATATCAAAAAGGAAGAAGCAAAATGTCAATTCCCAGATGCTATGACAAAGAACATGGAAAAATGAAAAACAATCCATAATCAAATAAATAAATTTAGCAAGACTGAAAGATTCCAAATGAAAATACAAAAGCTGACTGGTATTTTTACCTAGTGCCAACAAATAATTAGAAAGAACTCTAATGAAAACTGTGGAAGACCTATACACTAAGACATAAACTAAAAAACACCACTGAACGAAATTTAAAAACACCTAAGCAAAGACATACCATTTCACGGATTGAGACTCAGTATTGTTACGAAGACAAGTCTCTATCAGGGTGATCACTTTGTAAGTTATATCAATGTTTAATCAATGAGGTGTCTGATCACTATGTTGTACACCTATGTCAACTGCAATTGAAAGAATTTTTTTTTAATTTTTAAAAAGAAATAAAAAGAAGCCAAAGTCTCCCTTAAATTTACCTCTAAAACCAATGCAATCCCAATCAAAACCCTAGCAGCCTTTTCTTTTTAATTGACAAGCTAATTCTAAAGTTGATATGAAAATGGAAAAGTCCTAGAATAGGCAAGTAAGTGTTGAAGAAGAACAAAGCTGGAGGGCTGCAGTACCAGATACCATGACCCACCACATCCCTATAGTCTGGAAAGCAGCAGTAGTTGCATAAAGCTAAACAAATAGATGAAAACAGAATATGGTTTATAAAGACAGACCTATTCAAATACAGAGTGGGGGAACAGTAGGTTTGCAGTTGCTCGTATGGAAAGTAATACAATAATTAGCATATAATAACACAAGCATAAACTGTGTTCTGTGTTCTCACAACTCTAATCTACTTTGGCCATACTTTGTATAATCAACTTATTTTCTGATTAGGGAAAGAAAAGCTATGTCAACAAATGACCCTGAAATAACTGTGTAGGTTGATAATAAGTCATTAGGCCATTATAAATCTTCCTATCTTTACTATCATCTAGCTTATTTTGCTCCCAAAGTTTTCATTACATAGCTTGTCAAACACCTTAACTAGAGTTATTATCTGGACCTACACATCTAATTATACTTTCAAAATGGAGACTTTAGCCTGAGATAAGTTGTTCTTGGGGATAGCTTACTGAAGGGGACAGGATTTCAGTTTCAATTTGAAGAAAGGGTAGGGAAGACTCTGACCACTGTTCGAAGAGGACAGCCGTTCAGGGCACTGGGAGTAGATTTTCAAAGTTGCTGAAGAAACCGAGTATGTTGCACGCTCAGAGCAAGATGTAGATGGTGTGCCAAAGCAAAAGGTGCACGAGAGCAGTATCATGAGAGGCAGTCTGGGAATGTCGGTCAGAGTCAAGTTGCTGTGTTTTTTTTTTAATGCCTGAGAAATCTTTTTCATGTCCGCATCACCTACAGCAGTCTTGGACGCATGGGAATCACTCACATACTTGTTGATGGGTTTATTAAATATGATAGTTTCCCAAAACACCAGAAGTCTACCCTAAAGCCTGCTTCTACATTCCTCTGTCTAGACCATGAACATAGTTGAGAAGAACACACAGTCTCATGATAATAGAATCAAATAAAACAGAACACTACTTATGCAATTAACATACTCTCATGGAAAAGTAAATGGGAACATTGTGTGTGGGAAAGTTCTATTGAGGAGATGGTAGCTGGTATAAAAGCATGGGACAATAAGGGTGTCCGGTCTAACCAACATGTGCCCCTCAGAACTAGCAAATAACACTGATGAAGTAACAGTTACACAATAATCAACTCTTCAGAGTTCCAATTTACATCTCATATAACTCATTTCAGGCAAGAGGAACCACATTTGGCATAGGAGCAGGCCAAATCCTTTCCAGACATTTTCATAATACTATCCATGTGCTAAAATGCAAGTTTAATTTAAAATATATTCATTGTATAATAAACATACTTAAAGAAGTACATTACATACAAAAGTACTTCAGAATTATAAATAAGAAAGGGGACAAACTATGATATGGGCAAGATGTCAAAAATTAAAAGAAATATTATATACAACTTTATGCCAATAAACTAAAAAACCCAGGAAAAGAAAATGATTTTCTAAAAATACTATACATTGCCATGTTGTCTCAACAAGAGATTAAAAACCAGCATAGATCAATAACCATACAATAAACAACCAAACAAATATAGTAAAGTTGCAGGATACCTAGTCAATGTACAAAAATCTACTGCATTTTTATATACTAATAATAAAATTTCAGAAAAAGGAATAAAAAAATAATTCCTTTTGCTGTTGCAGTAAATAAAATAACCTAGGGAAAAAAACTTAACAAAGAATTTGAAGGACCTATACACTAAAAGTACAAGACATTATTAAAAGAAGCTGAAGAAAACACAAAGAAATGTAGAGATATTCTGTATTCATGGACTGGAAGAATCAACATAGTTAAAATGGCCATTTTACCCAAAGCAATACACCAATATAACAGAATCCCCATCAAAATCTCAATGGAAGAAGAAGAAGAAGAAGAAAGAAGAAGAAAGAAGAAGGAAGAAGAAGGAAGAAGAAGAAGGAGGAAGAAGAAGAAGGAGGAAGAAGAAGAAGGAGGAAGAAGAGGAAGAGGAGGAAGAGGAAGAGGAGGAAGAGGAGGAAGAGGAGGAAGAGGAGGAAGAGGAAGAAGAGGAAGAAGAGGAAGAAGAGGAAGAAGAAGAAGAAGAAGAAGAAGAAGAAGAAGAAGAAGAAGAAGAAATAGAACAAAACATCACCAGATTTGTATGGAACCACAGAAAACCTGAAGAGCCAGAGCAATCCTGAGAAAAAAAAACAAAGCTGGAGACATCACATTGCCTTCAATTACACTACAAAGCAACTATAATCAAAACAGCATGGTATTGGCAGAAACAGACACACAGACCATGGAACAGAATGAAAGCCCATAAATAAACCTGCACTTACATGGGCATATAATTTCTGACAAAGGAGACAAAACCATACAATGAAGAAAAGAAAGACTCTAAGAAATGATGGTGGGAAAATTGGAAAGCCACATACAAAAGAATGAAACTAGACTCCTATTTGCTACCATATAGAAAAATTAACTCAAAATGGGTCAAAGACCTAAATATAACATATGAAACAATAAAATTCCAAGAAGATACATGATTTGGTATCTATGTTTTCTCAAAAATCTTTGAGATTTTATGAATCTGACCTTAAAGGCAAGGGAAGTAAAGGCAAAAATAAATGAATGGGACTATATAAAACTAAAAAGCTTCTGCACAGCAAAAGAAACCATCAACAAAACAAAAAGGCAACCAACCAATGGGAGAAGATATTTGGAAATAACACCTCCCATAAAGGGTCAATATCCAAAATACAGGGTCCAGTACAAGTAAGACCTGCTTGAGTGTGGTTGGTAGGGTGATAATATGGGTATAATAACTTACAGTTTTAATTTGAACACTTCACCTGGAATATCATATGGTGTGCTTGAGTGCGACATTGTTATGTTACAGAATTATAGGCTTATGATTTTGTAATAAAAGATTTTGTAATAAAAAAAGAGGCCTTATTTGTGTCAGGCCCTGTATATTAAGAACTCATACAACTCAACAACAACAACAACAACAACCAAAAAACAATCCAATTAAAAAATGGCAGAGGACCTGAATACTTATCCCAAGAAGACATACAAATGGCCAATAGATATATGAAAAGATGCTCAACTTCACTAGCATTAGAGAAATGTAAATCAAACGACAATGAACTACAACCTCACACCTTAGTATGGCTATATCAAAAAGACAAGTAATAACAAGTGTTGGAGAAGTTGTAGAGAAAAAAAAAGCCCTCATACACTGCTGGTGGGAATGTAACCTAGTAGAGCTGTTATAGAAACAGTTTGGTGATTCTTCAAAAAATTAACAATAGAGTTACCATATGACCCAGCAATCCCTCTTCTGGATATCTAACTGAGAAATTTGAAAACATTTATTTGTAAAGATGTATGTACTGCTACATTCATACTGCAATCAAGACATGGGAACAGCCAAAGTGCCCTTCTTCCGATGACTACATAAAGATGTGGTACATATACGTACAAGAGAATACTACTACTCAGCCATAAGATGAAATATTGTCATTTGTAATAGTGTGGGTGGATCTGAGAATATCAGGCTAAGTGGAATAAGTCAGGAAAAAATAAAAAACCATATGATTTCACTCATATGTGGGATATAAAACTGAAAGCAACAAATTAACAAAGAAATCAGAAAAACAAACAAAAACTCAAATACACAGACTACAGTATGGTGGCTTCCAGACAGAAAGAAGGGTGAGGGAGGTAGAAAAAGGGGTAGGGTGATGAAAGGAGACTTGACTTTGGGTGGTGAACACACAACATGATATACAGATGATGTGTTATAGAACTGTACACCTGAAACCTATGTAATTTTCTTAACCAATCTCACCCTGATAAATTTAATAAATTTTTTAAAAGAAGGCAATTTCATATATAAAGAACTCAATTTGCTAAGATGACTTAATTCTAGCCTTGGCTGGTTGGCTTGGTTGGTTGGGCATCATCCTGCAAAGAGAAAAGTCACTGGTTCAATTCCCAGTTGGGGCACATGCCTGGGTTGCAAGTTTGGTCCCAAGTCTGGGCATGTATGAAAAACAACCAATTGATGTTTCTCTCCCTCTCTTTCTCCCTCCTTTCCCCTCTCTCTAAAATCAAAATAAAATAAAAATTTAAGAAAAGATGACATAATTCTAAATGTTTATGAACCTAGCAATAGCTTGAATATACATGAAACAAAATGTGATATGATAGAGCTGTAAAATGACACAGGCAAATCCACAACTGTAAAAGATTTTAACAGCCCTCTCTGAATAAATAACAACAACCAAAAAGAAAAAGCACACAGAAAATAAGGATAAAGAACACTGGAACAACACATCTGACCTGATCAACACTTATAGAACACTCCAATCAACATTCTTTTCAAATGCACATGAAATATATAACATTAGAAAACATATTCTGAACCACAAGTCTCAATAAATGTAAAAGAGTTCAAGCCATACGATGTTAATTTCTCTCATCCCAATAAAAGTCAATTTTTTTAATTTGGAAAATATATAAATATGTGAAAACCAAGTAATAAAGTTCTAACAAAATACATAAATATGTGAAAACTAAATAACAAAGTTCTAAATGACCCATGAATCAAAAGGAAAATTAGGAAGTATTTTTAGATGAATGAAAATGAAAACACTACACATCAAAATGCACAAAATACAGCTAACACAGAGAAAAATTATAGTACTAAAATCATGTATTAGAAAACTAGAAAAGCATCGAATGATAATCCCTAGATAGTCTAGCTTTCACCATAAAAAAAAGCTAGACTAAGAAGTACAAATTAAACTCACAGCTGGCAGAAGAAAAGGAAATAATAAATATAAGAACTGAGATCAATGAAAGAGAAAACAAAAGCAATAGGGAGTAATCAATGATACCAAAAGCTATTTGTTTGAGATCAATAATATTGGTAAACCTTGAGCTAGTCTAACCAGGACAAAATGACCCAAATTACCCATAGCAGGAATAAAAATTACAACTTTACAAATTCTACAGACATGAAATTTTACCACATGGGCAAATGGACAAATACCTTAAAAGAGACAAACTACCAAAGTAAGACATAGGTAACCTAAATAGTTCTATAGCTAAGAAATTTAATTTTCACGAAAATCTTCCTACAAAGAAAATTTCTGGCCCAAATGGCTTCACTGTGAGTTCTACAAAAAATGTAAAGAACAAAGAATACCAACTCAATGCAATCTCTCCCATAAAATTGAAGTGGGAATATTTCTCAATTCATCTATGGTCCCTTACAAAGGAATCAACTGTTGATGGACATGCGGATTTTTTCACATTTTTGACTAACAGAAAAAAAGATCTTATAAACATTTGTACACAAATCTTTATTTGGACATATGCTTTCATTTCTCTTGGATATATACCCAGGAGAAGAATGGCTGGGTCATACAATAGGTACAAGTATTCTGGAATATCCATAGAATGAAATAGAACTTAATAACAAAAAGAAATAAACTACATTTGGCCCTTGAACCATACAGGTTTGAACTGCATGGTTCCACTTAAACACAGCATTTTGAACACAGTAACATGGACAAATCTCAAAATAATTATCTAGAAATATAGAAGGCAGACCAAAAAAATTACAAACTATATGACTCCACTTAGAAAATTCAAACTAATCTATGGTGAAAAAAGCACAGAGATGGAGAAAGAATGAGTGGGAAGAAGGGGTTACCAAGGGCACAAAGACACTTTTAGAGCTATTGAATGTGTTCATTGTCTTAATTATGGGGGCCATTTCATGGATGTTTGTATATCAAAACTTACCAAACTGTACACCTTAACTGTGAAGTTTATTATGTTGACTACATGTTAATAAAGCTGTTATTTTTTTAATCCTTAGCACCAGAATTGAAGACTCTTCATCTCCGTTAATTCTTACAGTGGTATACCACTAGCCCTGTAGACACAGACATCATGCTATTTGCCTAAAAACTACAGTAAAAAATTCACCAAATATTTATTAGACACCCTCAAATATTCCATTAATTATTTCAGTCAATATTCTGAACTATTCTGCTAAGGGTGGTGCAAAGAAGTCTTAGATCTGATATTTTCCAACAATCTCTTTTAAAAGATTTAATTAAACATTACTGGCAATAGGAAACAGTGGCCTTTCTCAGTTTCTGGCCCCTCGTTTACAGATATGCACACACGCACAGGCACAGACGAGATCTGTCCAGAAAAAGTCCAGCCATTGCTAATATAACAAAAATAGTTCACACAACATCAATGTAACCTGGCAGCCAAGGAGAACAAACTGGAAGGCACATGGGTGAACAATGATGACTTCATTGTACCAGTCAGTGGGGACAGCCGATGCCATTGAGTGAGCAGGTGTACCCTGTGGCTGTCACATTCAAACTGACTAAGCAAGCAGAGTAAGGAATCTGCATCAAATTTTGCATTAAGCTTGGAACATACCCACATGGAAGCTATTCGGATGATTCAGAAAGCCGCAGCTATGGGCAACTGGTGATTGGCAGCTATGGGCAACTGGTGATTGGCAACCATGATAACACGCCCACTCACGCAGCACATCTCCTGCAGACTTTTTTGGTGAAACATCAAATCACCCAGGTGACATAGCCCCCCTACAGCCCAGATTTAGCACTCTGTGACTTCTGGCTTTTCCCAAAACTAAATTCGCCTTTGAATGGGAAGAGATTTCAGACCATCAGTGAGATTCAGAAAAATACAACAGGGTAGGTGATGGGCACTGAGAGAACTGTGAGAGGTCCCAAGGTGCCTACTTTGAAGGGGACTGAGGTGTCATTGTCCTATGTACAATGTTTCCTGTATCTTGTATCTTCTTCAATAAATGTCTCTATTTTTCATATTACATGGATGGATACTTTCTGGACAGAATTCATACCTATGTCTCTACAAAACTGCTGCAACATTTTGCTCTATATTTTAAAGATACTTGATCACTAGGCTGGTAGGAAACGTCAGCATCACTACTATGCACATTATGAACACATGAAGTGAGAGTTTTACCATTTACCCGTGTAGTTTAGAGAGGCAGCTTATGGAAGCATGTCTTTCACCATTATGTAGTTGTATCATCCATGAACTGAGCACATGTCCTAAAAAATCACATTAATATTCCTAATGAACATATCAACATTTGTAACAGTTTAGATGAAAAGACTAGATAACAATAAAGCAGCATTTAGTACAGTTACAACCCCACCTTAGCCACATCTCTATCCAAGTAGGCTGCTTTACCTATCACACCTACTCCTGTAGAGGACCACACAACAAAAATAATCTGCTTTAAATTAAAAAAGACCCCAAAAATGTAGTATGGGAGACAGCAGGGAAAGGGTGGAAGCCTGACCCAGGGTATGCGAGCCTGGGCCAGGATACGGGGCAGTCCGAATGGAGGTAGGGGGATGACGACTTGCCGCAGGGTGTAGAACCTCAGTGGGGTAAGGATGGCACTTCCATAGTGGTAGTGGGACAGCAGCAGCAACGGGAGATTAGGACCTACAGAAGGCATAGATCTAGAAAGTAAATATACCGAAGATTATGGGAAGCCAGGTTTGTCACTTTTGGAAAAGGGAGTCACAAATACAGAATGAAAGTGAAAATGAACCTGTGGCATTGAACTGAAATTGAAGCTATCTCTGTGAACTCATGGTTTTGACATAGATAGGTATGTGGGTCAGCAGGTGGGTAGAGAGGTCAGCAGACAGATGGATGATGTAAACACACAGATGAGTGTGCATGTGTATAGACATGCACACTTGCACAAATTTCCTGGCTCTCTCTGCTGACAGCCTGGGAGCAGTAACACCCAAGTTGCAAAGAACCATATAGACCCAGATCTTGGTTTCTAAAAAACTGTTCTTTACTAAAAGAAACCAAAGCTCCTTAGAGGAATGACTAATTCTAATGTATGGACAAAGGAAAAATATGGAACATGTTGTTCCAGAAAATAAGGAGGTACTCAAAGAGTGATGAAAATAGGTTATGAGAAAACAGAAGCTAACTTGAAAAGGTTCCCATGGCCAAACCTGGAATAATTTGAGTATCAAAATAAACAATAATAGTAACAGATTATACCACCTATTGGTAAAATAGGAATCCATGAATGTAGACTGATAAAATAAAAAAGAAAAGGAAGCTTTTCCTTACAGAATGTCAACTGGCAAGTATAGAAGAGATGACAGAACTAGAAAAGAACCATCTGACAACCACCATTTTAATAATTAATTCAATCAGAAAATATCAATATACTTTAAAACTATTGGGTGGGAATCTGATGAGAAAAATTTACACAATCTAAAAACAGCTCCCCACAAAATACAAATTGCAAAGTTAAAACAAGTAAGTTTACAGAAGAAAAACTAGACAGACACTAATCTACAGCAGTCACAGTTAACATCACTAGTAATAGTATGAATCAGTATGGAGTACCACTTGGTAGGATGGAAGAACACATCACTTGTATAACTTCCCTTCCAAAAATATATAAACTGAATCTCTTCATGAGGAAACATCAAACAAACCAAAAGTGAGGAACATTACCCAAATTAATGGCCTAAAATCATTTGAAATGCCAAGGTCATAAAAGTCAAGGAAATACTGAGGAATTTTTCACACTGACAGAAAATTAGGAGAAAGGACCACTAAATGCAATGTGGTCCTGGATGGAACCCTTTTGTTACGAAGGACATTGAGGCAGCTGTAGAAACTCAAATGTGTGTGAATTAGACGGCAGTAATGTGTCGATGTTAACTTTCTGATTTTAACGGTTGTATTATGGTCCTAAAGGAGAATGCTCTTATTTGTAGAAAATTTGCACTAATTTATTAAGGAGTGATAAGAAATCATCTTTCTAATTCACTCTCAGATGGCAAAAGGGGAAAGCTCTTTACTGGAAGAAGGTAGAAGTATCACAAATCAAGACCCTTTCACAAGGCAACCAGCCCAGTCTCTCATTCTGTAGAAATGAAGGTCAATGCAGTGGTATGGACACAGTTTAATCCACGTATTCATGACAAAAACAAAGGAGGGGGAAAAGCTGCCCTTTTTTCCCAATGACATATTTCACAATGAGGTCAACATCTGTCTCACAGTAAAAACCGCAAAGAAGCTAATTTCTTGGGACTGAGTTTTAAATGACTTGACAAACATTTCCATCAATATTACAAATATACTATACAGAACAACTATACAATTTGGCTGAGCTCAGAGAAAACCTCTCGTGCAAATTAACCTTCTTAACTATATCATATGTTTACTGTTTTTAATAGTCAAAAACAATTTTTAAATATATTTTATTGATTATGCTATTATATTTGTCCCATTTTTGCCCTCCTCTTTATTGCCCTCTGCCCAACACCCACCCTCCCTCCAGCATTCCCCCACCTTAGGTCATGTCCATGGGTCCTACATATAAGTTTTCTTTGGCTTCCCCATTTCCTATACTATTCTTAACCTCCCCATCTATTTTGTACCTACCATTTATTCTTCTCATTCCCTGTACCTTTTCCCTCATTCTCCTCCTCCCCTCCCCCTCCCCATTGATAACCCCCCATGTGATCTCCATTTCTGTGATTCTGTTTCTATTCTAGCTGTTTGCTTAGTTTATTTTTGGTTTTGTTTTTAGATTTTGTTGCTGATACTTGTGAGTGTGTTGTCATTTTACTGTTCAAAGATTTGATCATCCTCTTTTTCTTAGATAAGTCCCTTTAACTTTCATAGAATAGGGGCTTGGTGATGATGAACTCCTTTAACTTGATCTTATCTGGGAAGCACTTTATCTGCCCTCCCACTATAAATGATAACTTTGCTGGGTAGAGTAATCTTGGATATAGGTCCTTGCCTTTCATGACTTCAAATACTTCTTTCCAGCCCCTTCTTGCCTGTAAGGTTTCTTTTGAGAAACCAGCTGACAGCTTTAATGGGAACTCCTTTGTAGGTAATGCTCTCCTTTACTCTTGCTGCTTTTAAGATTCTCTCCTTATCTTTCATCTTGGGTGAAATAATTATGATGCGCTTTGGTGTGTGCTTCCTTGGGTCTAACGTCTTCCTGGACTTTCTGGAAGTCTATTTCCTTTGCCAGATTGGGGAAGTTCTCCTTCATTGTGTTTTCAAGTAAGTTTTTAATTTCTTGCACTTCCTCTTCAACTTCTGACACCCCTATGATTCGGATGGTGGAACGTTTAAAGATGTCCTGGAGGTTCCTAAGCCTCTCCTCATGTTTTTTAATTCTTGTTTCTTCATTCTTTTCTGGCTGAATATTTATTTCTTCCTTCTCCAAATCGTTGATTTGAGTCCCAGTTTTCTTTCCTTTACTGTTGGTTCCCTGTACATTTTTCTTCATTTCACTTTGCATAGCCTTCATTTTTCCTCCATTTTGTGACCATACTTAATTATTTTTGTGAGCATCCTGATTACGTGTTTTGAACTGTGCACCTGATAGGTTGGCTCTCTCTTCATCGCTTACTTGTAGTTTTTCTGGAGTTTTGATCTGTTCTTTCATTTGGGCCATATTTCTTTGTCTCAGTGCACCTGTTCCATAGTTAAGGGGTGGAGCCTTAGGTGTTCACCAGGACAGGGCAACCCAGTTGCCGGGTTGTGACACTGTATGTGGGGGAGAGGTCAGGAGTGAACAATGGCGCTTGCTCTGCTCTCTGCTGAATTTGTCACTTCCCCCATTACCCATAACAAAACTGGGCCCTTCTGGTGCTGATTCCAGGTGGGTGGGCTTGTATATGATCTAGGACCCCGTGGGTCTCTCCAACAAACTCTCCTGTGAGGCTGGGAGTTTCTCCTGCTGCCTCAACCCAACAGGTTTTTACCGCCAGAGGTTTTGAGGCTTTATTTCCCTGTACTGGAACCCTGGGTTGTGTGGTCTGTCTCACTTCCCAGTTGTTCCTCACGGTTTATCCACATGTAAATGTGGGTCCACCCAGTCTGACAGGTACTGCCTCACCCACCCAGGTCATCTAGCCTCCACTTTGCCACGAGAACTCTCCATGCCGGCTGCCCATCTCTGCCTCTCCTACCGTTGTGAATGAATGTTTCTTCTTTAACTCCTTGGTTGTCAGACTTTCATACAGTTGGATTTTAGGGCAGTTCTGGTTATTTTTGTTTTTAAATTTCTTGTTGTCCTTCTTTTGGTTGTGTGAGGATGCAAAGTGTATCTACCTACACCTCCATCTTGGCTGGAAGTCTGCTTATCACAATTTTTTAATTTAATTACTTTGGATAGGAATATATCCTCAATGTGTTACTACTCACTTCTCTGGTTTCTGACTATGTGTATGATGAAAATAACAACATTTTCTTAAAGACTGAGCATTTCAAACATCAGCTAGATGCTGAGATTTATAGAACTATCCTGTATCATATAATCCTACCTCATAACACTTTTTCTGCCTTTCCTCTTTTTATAAGGCTTTTTTCACATAACATTTCTCAGGGTTTTCAATGTTCCTGACAGTAGCATCACCAAATTATAGCACTTAATCTACTATGGACTTGGAAATTTGAGCATCATGGTTTATAAAATGGCACACAAAATAATAGTAAACAGTTTCTGAACAACACCTACGGATTTTTACTATGTGTAAAATATAGAACATTGTAGGTATGAGATATTTTTGCAGCTTAGCAGATTTATGTTACCATTTAGATTATTGCTTGGGGGTTATAAATTGATACTGCCAAATAAATCAGGCACTACTTTATTTCAATTTTAAAGCAAGACATTAATTTTTTTCAGAAAGAAGTTTGGAATTCACATATTCAATCACAGAAAATAAGACTTTGTGTTTAACCAAAAAAAAAAGGGGGGGTGAAGGAAGAGGGTGAGGGGAAGGGGGAGGAAAGGGAAAGAGGCAAGGGAGGAGGAGCCACCACAAGTCCATTCATTGAACCCTGACTCTTGGGAAATTATTCTAATGTTAGGTCAGCAACATGAAATTATAGTCCTTTGCTATGTGACCGAATGCATTTGGATCTATAGTAATAGTATGTGTATTACTATATACTGTACTATACGATGCATGTTAATGTTACTTGGATCTAAAGTAATATGATGAAGGGTGTTTCTTTGTGGCTCAGTTGCTTAAGTTGTCCTATAAACAAAGCACAGGGCAGTTCATTATAACAACATAGGAGATGTTATTTCTTTAAAAAATAATTTGATAATGTAAGAATAAGATAAGTAACAAAAACACAGAGGTGGAGGGAGAGAGAGAAGATGGCAGGTACAATAAAACTGCTAAATTCCTCTTCTTTCATTGTCCACAGCCAAGAATCACTGTATCAAGTTTATTTATCAAATAACAGAAATAATCTGTATTATTTCAAGACTGGGCAGGGCTAGGGAGGATAGAATAGAAAATTTTACTTTTTTTCAGAGTTTGGTTTTTTAAAAAAAATATAGAACGCAGGCTTCATTTAAATTTTTTCAACCGCACAGAGGAAGGGGTGAAGAAAAGAAAAGGAACCAATGTACCGTTTCCTCCAGGAAGTCTCCCATGACCATGCTGGGGCCTGTTTTTCTTGTGCCCCCAGAGAAGAAATCATGGGGCACTCTCAGAGCATTTATTACAAGGCATTGCATTTGTGTGCTTCGTTGTCTGACTAACCCACGGCTTCAAATGAGCTTGAAGGCTGGGGCCATGTCTTACTTACATGTGCGTCCCCAGCCCAGCGCGGTAACTAGAGGAGCAGTAAAATAGCTGCCGAGTGGATGGACAACACATGAACAACGGTCACAGGGAATAAGGCTGCTAACACCAATTTTTCATTTGAAAAACAGCAACACAGAAAGGAAAGCAAACCACTCAAAAAATTATAAAACGAATGTTGACATTTATGGTTGTGTCATGGCAACTGTATCTCATTTTGAAAAGAAACTTTTGATGAATTCTCAGGAAAAATAAAAAGAAATCTAAAAAGCAAACAAGGGGGGAGGGGGAGACCAACACCTTGCCTTTTCCATTTGCTTTCTATCAGGGGCCCTTTCGCCACCTCCTGTGACTAGTCTAAACTAGTATCGAATATGGGCTGACTTTTGCAGATGCCAGCACATACTACGCCTTTTCAGAATATTTTTCAGAGTAGTGAATTTATTTATATATAAACAATGTTTCAAGTCTATTCAAGTGGCTCCACAGAGTAATTTCACATGACAACTTTTTTCTGCCATCAGAATCTACTCACATTAAAGAGAAAACTGCAGTTTAAAAACAAGCACTGAGAAGCCGTGGTTTCCAAGGCTACGGGGACAGCTTAACGTTGACGCATCAAAACTGGAATGACTAACACACTTCGAATAAGTATATTTTTTTTCTCTGAGCTTTTATAAAACGTTCTTTTCCTGTCTGTTCTATGTAAAAACAGTTCTATAATAATAGTTTATCATATAAGGAATCACTAAGTTAGACATTCATTTTTAGCCTTGAAAAGGCAACATTTGAAGTTAGTTATTTTACCAGTTTTGCTCCAAAACTTTGTTCAGCTCCAAAGTTTGAAGAAGTGTTAGGATTACATGGTCCTTTGATCAAATTTTTGTAAAAAAAAGGAAGAGAATGGAATTGTGATGAGGTTTGAAGAGTATAAAAGACCTTCGTTAAGCATATAAACCTTACTGAAGCAATGCAAGCTGTTCAAAACAGCACAGAGCAGTAGAAGAGGCCTCAAGCTTCTGGAGGGCGCCAAGAAAGGGCTTCACGACATCGGGCAAGTCATTAAACCTCCTAAGCCTCAATTTCCTCATTTGCTTATTGTGCTGCATTGTTGAAAGCATAAAATAGGATAATAGCATATGTACAACACAGCACAATGTTTGCACATAACAGACACTGAAAAAAAGCTAGCACTGAGAATATACGAAGGCATCTATATAAAAAGAAATAATGCAAGGTTAATAAAGCTAAGTGTTCGGGATACAGAATGCTTGTTAAGTGCGGTAAGGGTGCAGGAAATGAAGCGAGGTCCAAGAAGGCTTCCTAGAGCAAAGGAATGCGATCTACATCTGGAAGAATTTATTTAACATGTCAGGCAAGCATTCCCTACTTTTCTACATGCTCATACCTGGTATAATCTTCTGTTCATTGTGCTGCCTGACAAACTCCCACTTATTCGTTATTAATTTCACACCTACCATGTGCTAGGGATCAGGCTCAGCACCAGAGGCTACAATAGAGCAAGATAAACCAGACCCTCTGTCCCCACAAAGGTGACACTCTGTTGGGGGAAACACGGTTATCACCAGGCAATTACATCACCACGCCAAGTTTTATAAAAGACAGCAAGGTGCTTCCTTTTTCTCCTCCACCAACACCCACCCCAAAATGAAGACATGATTGAGCTTGCTAAGGCCAACAGTGAGATTTAGAGTCAGATGGGAGGCACCCTGAGACCTAAACTTCCTGCATGGACTCCACCTCTTTCCATAGAGCTGTCCTGACTGCACTCTGGTTTCCAGTCTGCCAGGCAGAGCGCCCATGGGAACTCACAGGGAGGAAGGGCAGCTCACAGAGCAGCGAGGAGCCCTGCTAATGGCAAAGATTTGTTGCTAGTGACATTTGATTTTACATTATTGACGAGCATTCTTTTCTTAGATTAGTGGATTAGTAAGCCCTGTACCTAATTCATTTTAAAATTCTCAACTGCAAAGCTTATCTGTCACACATCATGCTCCACAGTTCATACGGACAATATGTAGTAAAATTCTCCATTGTAAGTTCCTGTACACATTCTCACCATCACATAATCCTAACTGTCTGCTAATCAAAAAATACTAGAAAACCGAAACTAATAACACAAAAAATCAGACATCTCAGCAAAAAGACATTCCACAAAATACCTGACCAGTGATCCTCAACACAATCAAGGTCATCATCAATAAGAAAAGTTGGAGAAACTGACAGCGGAGTGGAACCTCAGGGGCATGATGGCTAACTATAACAAAGTATGCAGAGTGGGATCCTGGAAGAAGACATCTAAGTATGGACTTCAGTTAATAATATGTCAGTATTGGTTCACTCATGATAACAAATGTACCTCTGTGAGATCATAGAAAACACATATATTGCTGCTCTCTGCCCCTGGTTTCTGGCACAGAGCTCTAAAACTTTGTAATTTCCTAAATGGTAAAAGCGCTAGGAGCATCTTTTGTCTTAATAGCTGGTCTTTGACCCTGGTTCCTGACACAGTGTTCCTAAGTCCCTTGGAATCTGCTAGGTGACAGCAGTGTCTTGCTGTACTGAGGTGGCTCTAGGTGGGTTGGTCACCAGAAAGAACAGGCCATGATTACAAGCTTGGAATTTTCAACCCTACCCCCTATTCTCCAGACAGAGAAGGGTTGGAAATAGAGTTAATAATTAATCATGCCTACATGATGAAGCCTCCATAAAAATCCCAATAGTAGGCAGCCTGGAGAGCTTCTGGGTTGCTGGCCATGTGGAGGTGCTGGGAGAACGGCACGCCAGGAGGGGACATAGAAGCTTCACACCCCCTCCCACATAGCTTGCTTTGCACATGTATTCCATCTGGATATTCATCTGTATCCTTTATCATATCCTTTTATAATAAACTAGTAAACAGTAAGTAAACTGTTTTCCTGAGTTTTCCAGCAAACTGATTGAACCAAAGAAGGGGGTTGTACAAACCTCTGATTTATAGCCAGTTGATGAGAACCACAGGTGACAACCTGGACTTGAGACTGGTGTCTGAAGTAGGAAACAGTCTCATGGGACTGAGCCCTTAACCTGTCAGCTCTGATGCTACCTCCAGGTAGATAATGTGAGAATTGAGCTAAATCGTAGGACTTCCAGCTGGTATCACAGAATTTCTGGGCGTGGGGAAAGAACGCACACATCTGGTATCAGAGGTACTATGAGTGGGGTAGCCGTGAGAGTGGAGGAAAAGCGCCACTCACCCATACTAACGAAAGGTGTTATGCACGGGGAGACGGAACGCGGGTATACGGGAACTCTCAGTGCTCCCCTGCAATGTTTCTGTAAAACATTTTGTAAAATAAGAACAGATATTTTCAAAAATGAAAACAAAATCAGTTGATTTGTCATAACATCAGATTCAGGATGTTTATAACACCATTGTGAAAAATCAATAATACCTAAAATGCTCAATAGAAATTAGCCAACAAAGCCTGAACAAATAGTCCTTTTTATTTAAACAAAGAATATATTTTCAAAAAAACTCTGCCAGATTGTAATCAAGCCTAACAAAAACACAATCATACCCTGCAAGATCAACAACTCTGTATTTCTGCCACTGAGTCTTTTCTCTGGGGATTTAGTGGACATGATGTTCTTTTAAAATATCAACCGAATCCCCCACAAATTTTTGAGCTGATGTCACAGTTCAAGCTTAAAGATCTTGAAAATTAAGTGGGCTATCTCAAGCTCACACCCTGAGAAAAGGCAGATCTGTGCCAAGTACACCGAGGTAAGAACAGACAGTGGAACCCAAGCGAGCTCTTCCTCCCCAGAAGCTTCCCAGCGATGAACTTACACTATTATTCTGGCATTTAAGACTGACCGCCTTGTGTGATCAGTTCTCTTCATATACATACATATGTCCACACTTACCCGGACTCTAAGTTCCATGTAACTGCCTTTCTATTTTTTTGTACCCAAGGTGCCTCATGTGGAATTCTGTAGAATGATGAGATGCCAGCAGAATGCAACAGAAATAGCCAGTTTAATCAAAGAGGTTTTAAATTGAGGTGAAATTCACATAACGTACAACTAACCATTTTTAATGTACAATTCAACGGCATTTAGTGCATTCCCAGTGTTGTGCAACTACCACACAATCGCGGATTCTCATTTTGAGATAATTAAGTTCAACTATTTCCCTCCTTGCCCCCCTCCTCCCAATAGCTAATAAATATCACTTCCCTTCTTCCTTTACTATGTACAACAGGTTCCCAAATAATGTTGTTTATTTCAACATCATTTCATTATGATGGTAATGAGATGCCATAAGAATTTAACTTCTGTTTATATCAGTTAGCCAATGGTAGAATTGGTTTCGTCATATGTCATATGTTGTTTCACTGAAAGTGGCAGAACTTATTGCCGACACTGAGAACTTACTTATCTATAGTGGTTTTCTCCTTATATCATCCTGTGATTAAATTAGTTTACAATGGTGCTGGCTGCAGGTAGGCACACTCCAGTGATAAGAAATTCACCCTCTCCTCCAAAGGAACACTTCCACTGGTGCACGCCTCTAATTGTAAACAGGCACCTTCCTACACTGAGCCAACATCTGCCTTCCTCTGGCGTCCACTGGACTCACATGACACCACCCCCAGTATTCACAAGCTGTAACTCCCACGCCAGTTATTTTAAGCCTCAGTTCCCTCCTCTGGAAAAATGGGCACAATAATACCTACTATTGCAGCGCTGTTGTGAAAAGTAAATAAGATTATGCATGACTCAGGTGAGGTTGAAGTGTTTTCTCATATACCCTGCATAACAATGTATAACACTGACTTGGAAAATGAAGCAGGTATGTTCCTTACAACCCACTGCTGCTTTCCAGACCACTGCTCTCCTCCATTTCCTAACACCCCCTATTCCTTCAACGCACATGCGGATTATTCCACTTTCCCTTCGTGCTACTGTGACCCACAGTTTGCCATTCCAGCTTAATAACTGAAGGTCTCAGCACCTAACTCACCATCTCCTGCCATCTTGATGACTTCTACATCCCCATAAAAGATCCACCCAGTACTCAACCCCTTGAGTACTTGGCCAGTTCAGCCACTTATTCTCTTACTTTAAATCATAGTTAACAATTACAGCAGCTTTAAAACTCCAATTTCAAGCATCCCAGCCTCTGGCCAGTACTCTCCGTATTTCCATATTGATGTAGAAAATTAACCCAGAGCTCAGCATGAGCCCATTTCCTGCCCAGTTGGGCAGAGTAGTGTGCGTGCTCGAAACTAGCAAGCCATATAAGGAATTTGAACTACCTTCCGCATTCCGCTTCTGTACCTTGCTTTGTGCCATGTAACCCGGAAGAAGGAGAATATATAAGCCCCTGAATCCTTTGGGGCTCAGAATTTGGAGACTGCACTCCTCTGGGACTGTGCACGTTAATAAAGGATCGTGCTCCTGAATCCCTCCAGTGTTCGGTCATTTCATTTCTCTGTAACAATATCACTTCACTCCAATTCATCCTCACCGTCAGAACTGCCAATCCAATGACCCACCACTTTTTCACTGGCCGTCACTTCCTGCACATTCTCACCTCTCTCCTTACCAGCTCAGATTCTGTGGTGCATCATTACACATCACTCTCATAGCCCTTTCTTCTTCCCCAGGAACTCACCTGGCAAAATCCTAATCTGATTACATTTCAACTCATTGCCTTTTCCATCTTTGGACACAAATGGCTAAATAAAGCTGGAAAAACACACTCAGTATGCAGAATGGTCTCCCCTTAAGTTTATAACCAAAGTATACAGTCTCAAGACCAGAAGCACCAGATTCACCTGAGAGAGTTATAAATGCAAATTCCAAGAAAGGCCTCACCCCAGACCCAATGAATCAGGAACTTTGGAGTAGGGCACAGCAATCAGTGTTATGCCAGGCCCTCCAGCTGATTCCTATGCAGGAAAAAGTTGAAAACTACTGGGCCTAATTCTCTGGGTTAATTCCCTCTCTTATTCTCCAAGATGGCTATTTTAAACCTTCTCTTTTCTTTTCAAACTTTATGCATTTCTTATACCTGTCTGACATCTTCCTGGTGACTACTGAAAACCAGAAGCAGTCAGAGGACAACGTATTCACTCTCCCATCACCAGATTTACCAGCAATTCTGTATCTGTACCCATAAACTCTGCCTCCCCCAGATGTACAGTCCCTCCCCCTAAAGCCAAGCCATCCACTTACACACAGAATTCCATTGTCTTTCACTTATCAAAGGTTTCTGTGCCTGCTGTTTTCCCCTCTCTTGTGCACCCACAAATTTTCCTTCAGGACATAAATATGCTAAATACCTCCTATCTCAAAACAAAAGAACACTTCACTTAGCTCCTCACTCCCCTCCAGCTTCAGTACCATTTCCTTGCTCTTCCTTACAGGAAAACTTCATAAGAGCAGTCTGTACTGCTTGTCTTCATTTCCTCATCATCCCCTTAACCTATCCTACAGCACCATCCCCTTCAACCCCCATCTCCCCTTAACCTATTCCTACAGCTCCACCAAAACTGCTCTTATAAATGTCACCAGTTACTCCAATTTGCTACGTTCAGTATTCAATTTTCAGTCTTCATCTTACTCAATCAATCAACAAGCATTTCATTTAGTTGATCAGTCCCTTGAACATCCTTATTCACTTGGGCTCTGGAACACGTAACACCCTACATTCCCCCCAGCAGCTTTAGCCTCCCCTCTTCACTGCTACATCCAGTTCTTCTTCAATGTTGGAGCAAAATCTGGAAGATGGAAGTGGTAGAAGCCATTCTCCCTGCAGGAGTGACAGGCTCTCTCCTTTGTGAGTTTTGCAGTAAACAATTTCCTCATCTGTGCATCTGGCGGTATGTGATGGCTGTTTTACCAGTTTTGTGATCACTGGGTCACAAGTGTAGCAGCTTGACCCTGAAGCTTCATGGTAATGCATCCCTGAAGCCTAGAAGCAGCTTTCCAGCTTCTACTCCTTCTGCCCTCTAATGATTCTATAAACACCCAATTCTCTGTATTAAGTCTCTTTCTGATGAAAATATCTAGAGTGGTGTGTTTTATACACTGAGAGTTGGGTGATACAATTCCCAAATTCATATCTGTGGCACTAGTTGACCCCTAAAATTAAAACTGCATATCCAACTGCCTTCTTGGTACTTTTTATCTTCATAACTAATGCATTATCCCAAACCTAATACACCCCAAATATAATACTGATTCCTGGTTACCTGCTCCTCCTTCCCTCCAGGAATCTCACACCAGTTACTTTCATAAATACTGCCACGATTCCCTTAGTTGCTCAGATTAAATGTCTACGAGTTACTCTTAAATCCAATTTCTTTCACACGACATACCTAATTCATTGGGAAGTTTGGTTAAGCTCTCTCTTCAAACTATATCAGGAATCTAACTGCTTCTCTTCATTTATCTCAACTGCTACAGCCTAGGTCACTCTCATATCTACCTGAAAACTACAATAGCATCGTAAGTAATCTCTCTGTTGCCTTTCCCCCTCTCCCCAATGTAGTCTCCATGCCAGAGTTATCTTCTTTAAATAAAACCCAGATTACACCACTCCCTTGCTCAAAACCTTCCAACATGTTCCCATCAGACTTAGAAAAAGTCTAAAACTCTACTAGGGGTATCCAACTTTTTGGCATCTCTCACCACAGTGGAAGAAGAAGAATTGTCTTCGGCCATATATTAAATACATTCTGACAAATAATCACACACACAAAAAAATCTCATAATGCTTCAAGTAAATTTACAATTTTGTGCTGCATTCATAGCCATCCTGGGCTGCATGAGGCCCACGGGCCACGGGTTGGACACCCCTGCAACACAATCTGGCCTCTTCCAACTTTGCCACTATGCTCAAACTAGACTAACTTCTCAGCTGTTCTTTTATATTTTTTTAAAGATTTGATTCATTTTTAGAGAGGGTGAAAGGGAGGGAAAAAGAGAGGAAGAGAAACATTGATGCGCGAGAGAAACATCAATCTGTTGCCCCATCAAAATGTCCCCAACCAGGGACCTGGTCTGCAACCCAGGCATGTGCTCTGACTAGGAATCGAACTGGTGATCTTTCAGTTTGCAGGACAGAACACAGTCCACTGAGCCACACCAGTCAGGACTTCTTAGTTCTTGCAGCAAACCAAGTTCATCCCCACTTCAGGGCTTGTACACTGGCTGTTCGTAATCTCTGGGATGTTCTTCCTGTAAATACCCACACAACCTGCTGCCTTATCTTTCTCGAGTCTTTGCTCAAATATTTTCTTCTCAGTGAGGTCTTCCCTGACCACCCTATCAAAAATAACTCATCCTGCCATCCTCAGTACTCTCTATTCCACTTAGCACTATCATTATTGTACCCACAGGAACAATATACAATGCACCAACACACTTTTTCTCTTCCAAATTACATCACTTCAGAAAGAGCCCGAATTCTACTGAGTGTGAGGAGCCCCATGGGATAGAGGAAAGAGAATGGAATCAGAAAATTTGTCTCACTGGCTGTCACAATGCAACCTTAGGCAAGTTGATTTCCCTTTCTGGATCTGTTTCCACATTAGAAAAATAGGGATAACAAAGAAGAGCACCAATTTCACAGATTTTCTTTGAGGACTAAATGAGATGAAGCATGTAAAAGATTTACCAGACAAACACCACATTTTACCATTACCCAAATAACTGTTTGCCAAATTGATTAAATAACTTTATTTTAATGATAGTGGCTCTATTCCCATAGTCCTTTCTTCTCTGAGCTAAATATCCTCTATTCCTAAGTAGTTTTTGATGATTGTTTTAAAAGTCCTCATCATCCTGGCCATCTGTGCCAGCTCTTTCTCTCAAAGTAAACTGGGCTCAAATTAATCCAAATATTCCAAACATGAGCTAATGAACATGAAGTCCAGGAACACTGTTACATCCCTTGATCCGGACATTGTATTTTAATTAGTGAAACAAGATAATCTTAGCTCCTCTTTGAAAGCCACAGAGTTCATTTCTTGGCTTACACTGAATTTTTCTTAAATTTTAATCTCCAGATGTTCTCCCCATAAACTGTGTAAAGTCAGTTCTACTCCAAAGTTCATAGCAGACTCCATTACTAGAATAAAAGCATCTCTGAGATAGAATAATCAGTGGTACTGTGTATGGAAAAGCCATTTTGCCTGCACGGCATCATTGTACTTCTTGCAGAGTCAGGATTTACAAGATGGGAACTTCAAACTAGAGAGAGATGCCAGCTAAGAAAAAGTCCTTATGTCCGATCACTTCACACTTACCAGACTGATGGAATAAACATAAAAAGAACCTGTGGTCATAGAGTTATAGAGATGCTCCTCAATGGCAAACCTACAGGCTTCACTTAACGCCTCCAGCACGGGGAGGTACAGAGGTCAGGGCCATGTTAGGCATACTTCGGATGATTCTAGGAACGCCTATTATGGAACCCTCCATTGGGCAAGCGCCACAACACTGAGAAATTCCAAGCCCATTTCAGTCTCAGGTGCACCACCAAAGAAATTTTATCAGAAGGGTATGGATACTGTTAGGCAGTCTGAAGAAGAGAAAGGAATGTCATAGGGAATTCTTCCACATCAGAGAAAGAAATATATTGGAAAGACCTTTGCCATTGGACATATTTGGACTCTGATTAATATACTAGCTGAACTTTTACAAGCTACAGTTTGCTTACCAATAAAACATAACTGTAATAGTAGCATGGCTATTGTGAATATTATAAAAATATGTATACTAAGTGATTAGCATTTAAGTGCCTTTCATATATGAGATAATCAAATATTATTTTCCTCCCCTACCACTCATGTAGGCAAAGAAAGGATGGGATTCTGACTTTATAAATACAAAAAAATTTAGAAATTATTATTAATTTCTTGCTGTATCTGTTAGTCTGTCCTGTTAGAATACAAGTCCCACAAATAAGAATCTGTCTTCTCATGTTAACAGAGTACTTCCAGTCACAAAGAACCAACCACTGGACTGAGGTTATTACAATGTCCACTCTCCTCAACACAGATTAAACAGGTTGACTGTTGGATGTTCTTCAAAGGTAAAATAACTACTTTTATAATAAAGGTTATTTCAAGGGCTAGGTGATATCCTGATGAGTATAATGTATTAATTCTAAAATCTCTCTGATAAGTCCTCTTTATAAAACAGTACGTAAAAATCAAGTTATGGGTGGGGGCAAATATTTAATGTAATGGGTTATTTTTACTGGCACAGACATCAGGGTGAAATCACTAAACCTTGGAAAGCTGCCCTGGAACATGCTTGGCACCAGTGGGAATGGAGAAGTTACAAGGCGGCTATGAGGGGTGTGATGGCAAAGCCTTAATTTGCAGTGACATCTTCAGCAAAGCAGTCTTAGCAAAGCAACCCTGTATATGCAAGTCAGAACTGAAGGGCAGGGGCAGAGACAGAGAACACTTCTTAGGCAGAAGACACTCATACACATAACTACCTTCAAAGGATGCTCTTTACCTCTTCACAGTGATTTTGTAAACTTCTTTCACTATTCCAACAACATTTGAAAATTAACTATTGCTCCAAGCCAGGAGTTCTGAACATTGTTTTGGGAAGGGCTCATTTAATTTACCCACTAAGTCCCATTCCCCGTACACATTCAGTGCCCCAGAGAAGGAGACTTAGCAGCATGAATAGCTAATAAAAGGCCCTAATTAACCACTATGAAATCTATCAGTAAGTCATGACTACTGGTTAACTATTTAATAAATTGGAATTAACTTACCACACAATGCCTTTGCACTACTTTCATTAGCAAAGTTTCTAAAATTAAATACTCCTATTTTATAAGCATTAAAAATATACTACAAATGTGGGAGAATACATCCAAGGTTCATATTATCTTTGGAAAGATGATTAAAGATCTACTATTTAAAAAAATCTCTCCCAAAACCTACTTGTTATTCAGTTTTTATTCAACGAGATTGTACTTCACCCACTCATTTATTAACTTAAAGATTTATTCATTTAACAAACATTTACTGGATATCTATGCTGAGCCAAGTCAGTGCTATATGCTGAGGATAAATTTGTAAAGAAATAAACTCCCTAAATTTATATAGTTTATGTTCTCCATCCTCATTCTAAGAAACTCAAACACTTTATTTTAGCTCATACAAAGTATCACAACTTCAACATCAGAAAGCATCTGTCCAAGAAGGGTTTATTACATAATATTTCTATAAATGAAATACTAGAATGGTTTTGGGTTTAATTAGAAAATATGCTACATTACTGAAAAGGTTAAGAGAATTATAAAATAAAACTATATGTAGTTTCAGCAATAAAAGTTTTAAAAGAATCCAAAAAAATGAAGATAGTGTAAGAAGCCTCTGAGATAACATCAAGCGTTCCAATGTTCTCAACACAGAGGTGCCAGAAAGACAGGAAGAGAACAAGAAATTGAAAACCTATTTGAAAAAATAATGACAGAAAATTTCTCTAACTTTGTGAAGGAAACAGAAATACAGGCCCAGGAAACAGAGAGTCCCAAACAAGATGAACCCATAAAGGCCCACACCAACACACATCATAATTAAAATGCAAAAGGTTAAAGACAAAGAGAGAATATTATAAGCAGCAAGAAAAAAGCAGTTAGTTACCTATAAGGGAGCTCCCATAAGACTATCAGCTGATTTCACAATAGAAACTTTGCAGGTCAGAAGGAATTGGCAATAAATAATCAAAGTGATGAAAAGCAAGGAACTATAACCAAGATTGCTCTATAAATATGCACACAAAGCTATCATTTAGAATTGAAGGACCGATAAAGAGCTGCCCAGGCAAATTCCACCAACTGATATTATCATATTTTGCAACATATAATGTGCTTCTACATTCTGTGTGCATTATACACAGGATTATCATGCCCATATTATGTAATCACTATACCCATGTATAATGCTCATCCTTAATTTCCCTCAAAAATTTGGGCAAAAAAGTATGCATTATACACAGCAAAATATGAAATATAAGAAGACAAAAAAGATTTAAAATATGGCAATAAATACATATCTATCAACAGTCAAATCTAAAGAACAAAATAAACAAGCAAAATTGAAACAGATTCATAGACACAGAGAACAGACTGGTGATTGCCAGAGGGGAGGGGGTTTGGGGAACTGAGTGAAAAAAGTGGAGGGATCCAGAAGTACAGATTGGTAGTTACAGAACAGTCACAGGGATGTAAAGTACAGCATAGGGAATACAGTCAATAACTATGTATGGTGTCAGATGTGTGTGATATTTATTAGGATGATCACTAAGTTATGTAATGTCTAATCACTGAGGCATATACCTGGAACTAATAATGTATGTCAACTATAATTGAAAAATGATTTCAAAATGGAAAAAATAAAATATTACATACCCTTTGACTCAGAAATCACACTCCTGGGAATTTATTTCATATAAATTAAAACATCATAAATATAAGAATATGTACATATATAGATATATACTGCATGTATGTACATATATGCATAGTGGCAAAACAAACATATAAAAAACCCAAACTAGAGTAAATATAAATGCCTATTAATAGAGTTATGGTTAAAAAATAACATTCCACTATGGACTATTACAAAATCATTAAAAGAGATTTGTACATGTAACATTGAAACAAACAAAAAAAGATGTAGAGTCATTTATATAATATCCACTCCAATTTGTAAAACAACTATTAAAATTCTTAACATATATACCTCTAATATATGCATATATAATGATATCTATGGCATATCCATAGAGACCATGGGAAAAAACACAGACACACATGGGTAAATGAGTGAGCAGGAGTCACATGGACATGTGTTCTGGAACTGGGAGGTATCTCAGTTAATTCTGGCGGCTATAACAAAATACCACAGACTGGGTGGCTCGGAAACAGAAATTTAGTTCTCACACTTGTGGAGGCTGGGAAGTCTATGATCCAGGCACTACATGGTTGGTGTTGGGCCGGAGCCTGCTTCCCGGTTCACAGACAGCTGTCTTTTCCCTCTAACCTCACGTGGTGGAATAGCAGAGATCTCCCTGGGCCCCTTTTATAATGACGGCTCTGCCCTCATGCCCTAATGGTCTCCCAAAGGCCCAGCTCCAAACACTGTCACACCAGGGAAAAGGTTTCTGCATGCGGCTTTTGGGAGGACACACCATTCAGTCTGTAGCTGGTGGCTTTGTTGGCAGGGTAGTGGCGGGACTGGGTAAAGGAAGAAGACAAACCAAAAAGTAGAAGTAGGGGGTGGTGGGACCCACCTAACTTTGTTAAAATACTGTTTCTATAAGTATATGTGTAAATGTGCATGTCCTTATGTGTGTATGTAGAGAGAGCAAAAAGGAAGAGCAAGAATAAAATGTGTTAGTACACATAAATATCAAATTTTATTTAACTAAACTTAAATACCATAATTTTTCATTTTAAATTTTGATTGAAAACCTTTCTAAAACTTATCACACTTCTAAAACTTATCCCTGCTTTCTTACATAAGCTCCAGTAATCACAAACTTCACAATTCACTCATAATTTGACACCAATACGATACAATGGGAAGAAGCGCATGCACTGCCTGGCAGACCTTTGTGCAACCAGCTTTACCACTTATTCATCTTGTGGTGCCAGGCAAGTCTTCTCGCCTTTCCAAGCCTCAGTCTCCTCATCTGTTATATGGAAATAGCATTAGTGAAAACTAACACAGCGTGCTCAATAAAAATAACTCTCATTATTAACTTCAGGAACTGTAACACGGAGACATGCTTGGGCAAAGGAGTAACTGTTCATACACAGAAGAGGTGAGCTGGCTGTGCTTTCTAACTTAGTTGGTCTCTCTTTACCGCTGGAGTATTTCTCCCCACCCTCCTTCTATGTGAAGTAGTGAGAACGGGCTGCTTGCAAATTCAAACAGCAACTACAAAGGCAGGACAGTAGCTAATATGATTTACCACTCAGTTATATTCTAGAATCAAAGAGTAAATCACAAACAGAGCAAACTATCAGCTTTCACTTCTTCTTGCTGTCAATGTGTCTACCTAAACAGTAATCCTCTTAATTCCCCTTCTAATTTATTAAAAATGAGCACCCAGATACCGGCTTAAGAGCCTAGTCTCTATTAGGAGTAGAAAAGTGTATGCGTTTTAGTGCATAAATTTTGCGACACATTCTGCTTTCAGCTGGGTACTTAGCTATATTCTGTGTAATTGCAGTCACTGCTTAGGGAGAGATCATTAGGAGGGGAGATAACACTCCCTGTATCCAGAAGCTGGTTATCACATCCCAAATTTAAAGGTTGTAGACAGTTACCCCCTTACACATCTAATCTCATCTGTTTTCTAATATCATCCTAATAATAATTTATCTGACATAAATTATTATGGGAATAAGGGAATAAGCATTCCCTTTTAAAATTAGTATTTTATAGCAGAAAGTACTTTCTATCAAAGTGGGGGAAGCAATGTTCTTCCAGACAGCCAGACCAGAAAAATCCATATTAGGAATAAAGTTAAAAGTCACAAAATCCTGAAATCTCACCAGATGTTACATGGAAGGGAGTGGCAGAAAAGAGAAGAGGCCACTAAAGGTTCAAAAATCTGATTACATCTTCAACACTTTTTAGATAATGGCCTAAAGTTTTTTTACAACTCTGGTCAAGATGGAGGCCTAGGCAAAAACACTTCACCCCCTCACGCAACCACAGAAAGACTTACAACTAGACCTCAAAACAACACCCAGAACTGTCAGAAAATCAGGCTGTATGAAAGTCCAGCAACCAAGGTTTTAAAGAAGTCACGTTCATCCAGAAGGGTAGGAGGGACAGAGACCGGCAGAGAGGCGCAGAGACGTGGTGTAGCGCAGAGAGGTGGCAGCGGTGGAACCCACACCCACTCATGGTGGATAAAAATCAGGAGGTATGCTTGGGAGCAAGTGATCCCAGCTCCAGGCCAGATCGCACAGCCCAGGGTTCCAGTGCCAGGAAGCAACTGCCATATTTTCAGAAGACTCCACTTAACTGGCCTGCACAGACCTGCCCCTCTAGGATTCAGCACCACGGCAACAACCAGAAGGGTGTCAATTGCACAGGGCAAGTGCCAGGCAAACAAACCTCCAGAATCCAGGCGGCGGCACTGTCCTCTCCCCAAGCCCTCCCCTCACACAGAGCCACAAAGTGGTAAGCAGGTTGCCCTGCCCTGGCATTTAGCTAAGGCTCCGCCACACAAAATTTACAGGTGCTTTTTCTACAATAGGCCATGCTACTAAAACAGGAAATCAAAGCAGCTCTACCTAATAATACACAGAAACAAACACAGGGAGGCTGCCAAATTGAGACAAAAAATATGGACCAAATGAAAGAATAGAACAAAACCCCAGAAAAAGAACTAAACACAATGGAGATAATCAACCTATAAAATGCAGAGTTCAAAACCCTGGTGATCAGGACACTCAAAGAACTCACTGAGTGCAGCAACAAAATAAAAAAGACCCAGGAAGAAATTAAAATTACACTAAATAAAATTTTTTAAAAATTCTACAGTGAAATTCATCAGTAGAGGGAATGATGCCAGGATTCAAATAGATGATTGGGAACATAAGGAAGAAATAAGTATTCAACCAGAACAGCAAGAAGAGAAAAGAATTTTAAAAAACAAGGATAGTATAAGGTGCCTCCGGGACATCTCCAAATGTACCAACATCTGAATCATAGGGGTACCAGAAGGAGAAGAGGAAGAACAAGAAATTGAAAACTTACCATATTTGAAAAAATAATGAAAGAATACTTCCCTAGTTTGATAAAGGAAATAGACATTCAAGTCCAAGAATCACAGAGTCCCAAACAAGTTGGACCCAAAGAGAACCATGCTAAGACACACCATAATTAAAATGACAAAGTTTAAAGATAAAGAGAGAGTCTTAAAAGCAGCAAGAGAAAAGTAAAGTTACCTACAAATGAGTTCTCATAAGACTGCCAGCTGATTTCTCAAAAGAAACTTTGCAGGCAAGAAGGGACTGGCAAGAATTATTCAAAGTGATGAAAAGCAAGGACCTACGTCCTAGAAATACTCTATCCAGAGAAGCTATCATTTAGAATGGAAGGGCAGATAAAGTGCTTCCCAAACAAGGCAAATCTAAAGGAGTTCATAGTCACCAAGCCAGTAATACATGAAATGTTAAAGGAACTTATTTAAGAAAAAGAAGAATACCAAAATCATGAACATTAAAATGGCAACAAATGCACAACTATCAACAAATGAATCTAAAAAAACAAAGTAAGTAAATAAGCAGTACAGGAACAGAATCACAGACATGGAGATCATCTGGAGGGGTATCAGCTGGGAGGGGGATGGGGAGATTGGGGGAAAAGTACAGGGATTAAGAAGCATAAATAGTAGGTACAAAATACACAGAGGGAGGTTAAGAATAGTATAGGAAATGGAAAAGCCAAAGAACCTGTATGCATGACCTATGGCCATGAACTAAGGGGGGTGATTGCTGGAGGGAAGGTAGGTACCAGGCAGAGGTGGGCTAGGGGGAAAAATTGGGACGACTGTAATAGCATAATCAATAAAATATACTTTTAAAAAACTTTTTCACAACTCTCATTTTGTCAGATGTAAAGCAAAAGTCAGAGCATCAAAATCCTGGTTCTCTGTAACCTGAAGAATAGTTCGATTTGCAGATAATAAATACTTAATACCTATGATATACATTGTGATGGGGTGAATACAATGACTAATAAAACAAGGATTCTATCTTAAAGGAGCTCTCAACTTGGGGGTGCTGAGAAGAGAGAATGAGACAACGAAGAACTAATCATGACACTGGAAGAGCTCAATCCATGCTCGCTATTAACTGCACAGGCGGTGTAGGAGGACTTCATGTAAGGACATGCGTCCCTATGGGGTGTTTAGAACAATGTCTTTTGAATACCACATATGCTCAAAGATTTTTAAATATAATGAATGACAAAACTGATCCATCTTTTAAAAGGTCCTTCTGGCAGAAATGTAGCAAATGAATTGTATTAGAGCAGTGTAAAAAGTCATAAAGCAGTAAGTGGTACAGGGGCTCCAGAGCTGGACTATCTGGGTTTGAGTACAAGCTAATACTAGTTGTATGACCTTGAATAAGCAACTGGATTGCTTTCTGCCTCAGTTTCTTCATCTGTAAATAGGAACAAGGATAGCTTTTACCACAGAGGGTTGTAGTGAGAATTAAGAGGGTTAATTAATATAAAGCACTTAGAATAATTCCTGGCACAAAGTTAAGTACTGAATAAATAATAGCTATTAATTACATGAAAGAAAGACTGGTAGAAGGGAGATTAGTAAGGAGGTCAGGAAATAGCCCAGGAAAACAGAGATGAGAACAAATAGGGATGTGCTCACTTAGGGTGCCTGAAATGCTGATAATACCACTAGACAAACGGCGGGGGTGAGGGGGGCAAGGAAGAGGAAAATTAAGCAAATGAGTGTAGCTCTCAGCCTGTTACAGTTGAGGTTCCCACAGAGCATGAAAGTATCAATATAAATGTCTAATGGTCATGGGGGGGGCATCAAAAAATCCAAAAAAGAGATAGGAACCAGAGAGATGGATTTGAGGGTCATTAACACGGGGATGCACTGGTTGAAGCTGTGGCCATGGCAGCGAGTACTCGGAGAAAGGAATGCAGGAGAGTCCTCGGACCCACAGAGATGAAGGCTCTGGGATCACAGTAGGGTCCACAGGAACTCCGACAAAACTGAGAACTGTGGATAAGATAGAAAGAAGGGAGAAAATATACCCATACGAAATAACCCCCTCTTTCCAGAAGTTTTCAATGTCATTAGGCAGAAAGAACACACACACATTAAGTGGTTTTCATCGTGACTGTTGAGGATTAATAAAAGCAGCTCTAAAAGCAGAAGTAGTAGATACTAGAAGGGCAAGAAAGAAAAATCGTGCTGAACACAGGAAAAAGCTAGTGGTGACATAAAAAGGAACACCGGCACAAAGGACAAAGGTCATTCTAAGATGGGGAAAGTGAAGGAGAAAGGGAAAACTATTATTTAGTGAATGTTAACTATATGCCAGTGACTGGAGTAGGATCTTTCAAGTATTGTATCATATTTAATTCTCATAAAGTTCCTATGAGACAAACATTACCCTCATTTCACAAGAGCAGTTTGAGGCGTACCAAGGTTAAGTTCCTTGCCCAAAGTCTTGCATCCAGTTATGGGCATATGACAACTGTACGGCTGGATCCTCAGTGGAGGGCCAATAACTTCCCCACCATACTTCCACTTATTAAAACTAGCTAAAGTAGGACAAGTCAAGAGGGGAAAGGAAAAAATAATAAAAATCACACTAGAAGACAAGCAGAACTGTTCTTACTTATTTCATACAATAGGGCTACCTTTTGAGGAAGCACAAAAGGGAAAATATGAGTTTTTAAACATCAGAAATACTCTTGCAGCCTCAGAGAACAGGCAGGACGACAGACACCTCCCTGCTATCCGCTCACCCCTCAGTTCCACTCCCCACTGTTGCCATGGTCAGAATTCTAAATTGCACACCTGATCTTGTCATCCTTCCTCCCCTTGAGTCTTTCAATAACTTCCTATCACCACCAGGATAAAAAATATATATATCAACGGAAGCAAAAGGAAAAAGCTATCTAATAAATCTAGAAACTCATTAACCTATTGTAGAAGGAATAATAGAAAAAGTTCTCACCTCAAAACTACGAAATAAATTTCAAATGCCAGCTAAAGAGCAACATCGACACCTTGTGGTGAAGATAAAGCAGCTCTTAATTAAATGCCCGCTCATGTGAAAACTAACTCTTAATCCAGGAATTTCTAAGGGTTAAAGAAGCAAAATTTTAATTACCATCATACACACTGAAAGCAAATTTAGAAAGAGCTTCTATTACCTTAACAACTAAAATTAGCTTAAATTCTTAACTACTGGTGAAAAATATGAATAAAACATAGGGTCACTGTTTTCCTAGAAAATGGTACAACAGATCCATCTGAAGGAGTTTTAATGCCCTGGTCTTGGGTGCTCCAAAATCCTTGCCTTGGTCAAGATTCCCTATTTTCACCCTGGCCAGTTGATTAGAACATCGTCCCAATACACTAAGGTTGCAGGTTTGATCCCAGGTCAGGGCACATACAAGAAGCAACCAATAAATGCATAAATAAGTGGAACAACAAATGGATGTTTCTTTCTTTCTCTGTCCCTCCCCTCCTTTCTCTATGTCTCAAAAAAAAAATCAATAAAAAATGTTTTAAGGATATTGTCTATTTTCCTGAGACATACACACATAACAACACAGCAAAAGTTATTAACTAGAATACACTCTTGAAAAACAGAATCAGGAAACCTCGAATCTAATCCTGACTCCAAAGGGTACCTAGAATTTTGTGGAGTTAAAAGTAGTATTAAAGAATTCTGACTCTGTGTGTTTTCACATAAAATTACAGAACAAGAAATAACAATTTTGCAAACCAAGGAAAGCATCAGGAAAAGAAGTTTTTTTAAAAATTGTTCTCATCCAGGAACAGAGCTGCCTGAGTTAAATAGGGGAAAACTATGAACAAATCTGATAGGCATGAAATTGTTTCCCAGAAAGCACTTTACATATATCAGCAGGAACTGTGAGAAAAGAACTTTTGATTGAGCAGAAGACGATGGTTACTCTTTATGAATGCCTGAGAGAATTTTCAGAGAAAGTTGCATTTTACTCATTAACTTGGACAAGTACAATCTAAACTTTCTAGTTTCAGAGTAACTCTCTGGGTTCTGGTAATTTGGTTGACAAACTTGATCTGGTTCAGAAAAGTATACATGTGTTAGCAAGCTATAAATGATTTACACAATGGTGAAGAGAAGGCCACTGTTAATAAGGCACTTCAAACTGTTGACACGTCTGAAGAAACCAAAAGGCCCCCTAGAAATGAAACCCCTAAGAGACATATCATTGCAAGATCAATGGTACATAATTGAACAGCCACCAAATTAACCTGATGATTTTGCATTTTTGGAGGGCTCTTATGATTTTCAGAAAATTTTCTCTGTCATCATGCTATGTGTATCTCATAACCATCAACCTAGGAAAGTAAGTTACTCTGTGAAAAGGATCCACAAAACAAGCTTGTCTTAATACCAACCTCCAGCCTGGCTATTACTTGCTGTGTGCCCTCAGATAAATAAATCATTTAACACCTCTTGTTCAGCTTCTACACTGGTGTGTGAACACAAAAAGTTTCTAAGAAAAGGAGATTATAAATGTGAAAATGCTTGTAAATTACATATATTTTTAACATCACTGCTTCCACCTTTTAGAAGAATTGAAGAGGTTAAATGAATTGGATAAATCTGGGATAACTAAAGTCAGGGTCAGGTTAACCAAAGCATTCTCCGTTCTCCCACGTTGCTGCCCGGTACCCACACTCTTCTTCGGTTCCCAGGCCCATGTCACGACAGAGCTGCCAGTGCACCCTGAATCTCTATTCCCCCAGTTTTTCATGATGCTGCCTTTCCCAAATCCTCTGCTCACTGACCTTGCATTCCTTTCTCTTTTAATTCTAATGATTTCTCTAATAAGATTGCAGAATCTCATACCTGAAAAATATCTTTAAAATAATATTTATACTCTCATTTTACTATGGAAAATAGGTCAAGAATATTAGTGGCTTACTCACATTTCAAACTATTTCTGTACACTCTTCTTTCCTTTACTTAAAACTTAATGTAGTCCCCAAAATATAAGATATATTGACATATTCTGTTTTCTCTACCATTGATTACTAATCTGTTAATTATGTTACATAGCCTAAGAATTCAAAGTGAAAGTGCCTCTCAGATAAGAATCAAAAGTTATCAAATGTGTGTGGTTACTTTAGCTGAAATCATTGTCTCCTAAGAGCAATTTATACAGTCCATGTGACCAAACTCTCTATCATCATGTATAATAAAATTCAAGATTTGCAAAGGAAAGGCCATTTCATAATGTTTATAAAACAAATAATCATCCAATTGGAGGAGAGGCCAATCGTCCTTCTGGACTCTTCCTCTAGTAGAGACATAAAGGCTGTCTAACGGTCTGAAATTTATGATGTGTTATGTAAACATTAGAAGAATTCTGCCAACATCAAATTTCAACGAACCATCTGTGTGAGGAGGGTGAACACAGGTTGAGTGTCACTGTTAACTTTATTTTGAATTGCATTTATTTTGGTAACCCACCTCTTGGGAAAATGTCCTAGATGATCTACCACACTGAAAATTAAAACCAAATTTTAAAATCTTTCAAAATTAAGCCCAGACATTATTAAAATGCAGAGCTGACGCAGCTAAGCCCCTGAGCATGAGATTCATGCAAAGCTCCTTTGCCTTGCCAAACATGATTCTTTTAAAAGATGAACAGCAGGTCAAAACTCTAAGCCGTGTCTGGGGCTATTGGGGGGCTTTTCTAATAATGCTGTAGTTGTTAAAGTTCTGATAAGTCTAAATTCTATACCTCTGCTTGCTGCTCTTTATAGCGCAGAAGACCGGAAACAGCTCATGTCCCTGTTCTAAGATCACTCTCTCCCACTGTCCAAAGAAAGGAAATGACTTTCCAAAGGCTTTGTGAAAGAGATAAACTTAAATCACTGTAGCTACAAAATTTATGAAGCTCTCACTAAAAAATGCCAAGCCTGAATAACAGCATCTAAAGCTCCCATACATTTCCTCACACTGATATGTCACAAACTCAAAATGAGGAAGATTCTTCAGAAGATGCAGGAGGACTCTTTAAGAAGTTTCTTACCGCAACAAAGAGAAGACGTCGTAAGAATTGCGAACACAGTTCTGATCCACCTGAAGAAGCATATTCTTCTGAGCATTTGAATAACCCTAAAAAAATATTAATTAACAAATTAATCAAAGTGAAAAAGAATAAGATAGATGCACAATTAATCATGTTTGTCTTTTTAAAATTACGATTTATAAAACACTTGAGTAAATTCAAATTGCTAAGAGATTAAAAAATATAATTTCCATATAGCTAAATTTAACACCTTAGGCAAGTGAACTCAAAATAAATTTCCTCTGGTATTTTCCCACAGAAACAGTGTTTCACATTTTGTAGTGAACTTCCCACAGAAGCCCCATAAGTCTCCTTAACACGTGACTGAAGAAGAGTATTAACAATGATATTTCAAGTATGCCCAGCCATCACATGTAACGTTTTTGTGGGGACAGGGCATTCCAAGTTCCAATTAGGTATACCAGAAGCAAACATTTCCACTTAGCGGTACAAAGATGGTGAGAGCAAGGGTATTTCTAGAGAGAACTCAGCACAATCCATAAGAATAACTGAACAGGTATCTGCCATGGACAGAGTAAATAGTAGTAAAAAAAAAAAAAAGGACTCTGGACATAGACCACCTAATTACAGTGTAAGCCCTTAATACACCAGCTCTGTAGTTTTAGCAAGGTATCTAAGCACGCTCAGTTTAACCTTGACTTCTTCACCTGTACTATGGAGAGGATATTATCTACTTCACAAATGGTTGTGGGAATCAAAAGACCAAACATTTGAAAAGTAAAAGGTATGTAATAAGCATTATGTAAATGTTTGCTATAATGCTAGTATAAGAATTTTTTTAAATTATATTACTACAGACATTAAAATGTTATTAACCCATGTTACCTCAACAAAGATAATTAGGAGAATATGATGAACAACGCTATGCTATCAAGTTTGACAACTGAGGTGAATTAGACAAACTGCTTGGAAAAAAGTACAGCCCTAGTAGGGTGGCTCAGCTGATTAGAGGGTCGCCCCAATACGCCAAAGTTGCAAATTTGATATCTAGTCAGGGCATATGCAAGAAGCAACTAGTGAATGCATAAGTAAGTGGAACAACAAATCGATCTCTCTCTCCCCCCCAAATCAATCAATAAAAATATAAATTAATAAAAGGAAAAATACAACATGCCAAAATTGATAACGAAACAATATCTGAATAACCCTATATCCATTGTTAAGTGAATAATTTTAAAAGCTGCCTACAAAAAAGTCTAGGTCCAGATGGTTTCGCTGACAAATTCTACCAAGCATTACTAAATAATACCAATTTAACACAAACTCGTTCATAAAACAGAGGAAAAGGGAACAATTTTCAACTCATAAGACTGGCATTATTGATACTAAAACTTGCCAAAGATTTCTCTCTTTGTCTCTCTCAAACACATAATTAATTACAGACCAACATCCCTCATGAACAGAGACACAAAAATCCTTGGCAAAATATTAGCAAATTGAACCACCATTCTAAGAATAAAATAGTAAAATATCATTATTGACTGAATTTATTCTAGAAATGTAAAGTTGGTTTAGCATTTAAAAATCAACCAAATTAGATAAACATAGGAAACAATCATTATCTTAATGGCCACACAATTACAAAGATGTAATCTGTGACAACAGTACCATAAAGGGGGACAGAGCTACATAGAAGAAAAGGTTTTATATAATAGTAAAACTAAGTTGATATTAATTTGAACTAGATTGCTATACCATAAGATCATAAGATATTCATGTAGTCTCTAGGACAGCTAAGAAAATAACTAAAAGATACACAGTAAAAGAAATAAGAAAGGAATCAAAGTGTTACATGAGAAAATGTATAACACAAAAAAGGGTAGTAACGGAGAAGATGAGAAACAGATAGAAAAGTGGCAGAACTTCCACATCTGTAATTACATTAAGGGTAAGTGGATTAGACACTCCATTTAAAAGGCAGAGGTTGGCAGAATAATTTTTTTAAGCAGTCCGTTATATGCTATCTACAAGAGATGCACTTCAGAACCAAAAATACAAATAGGCTGAAAATGAAAGAACAGAAAAATATTCAGTGTAAGCAGTAACCAGAAGAGAGCTGGAGTGGCTGTACTAATATCAGACAAACAGACTTTAAGATAAAATAAGACACAAAAAGAACATTATATAATTTAAAAAGCCTCAAGAAGATATAAATGAGTATAAATATATATGCACCTAAAATATAACAAAATATATAATAAGCTAAAACTGTCAAAACTAAAGTGGGAAATATTCGAAGACATCAAAATCCCACTTTCAACAGTGGGGAGCACAGCCATATAAAGACAGACAAGGAAGCAGAAGACATGAACAATACTACAAATCAACTAGACCCAAGAGACACACATGAAATGTTCTATCCAACAACAGCCATATACACGTTCTTCTCAAGTACAAATCGAACATTCTCCAGGACAAACCATCTGTTCAGCCACAACACACATTTCCATAAATTTTTAAACATTGAAATCATACATATCTTCTCTGACTACAGTGGAATGAAAACTGGAAATCAATAACAGAACACAATTTAGGGAAAAAAATCACAAACTGCAAAGTAAACAACACACTATTAAACAACCAGTGGGTCAAAAAAGAAATCACAAGGTAAACTATTAAATACTTTGAGATGAATAAAAATGAAACACACAATATATCAAATCTATGGGGTGCAGTGCAAAATGTTCTGAGTAAAATTTATAGCTGCAAACATCTACATTAAAAAAAAAAGAAAGAGCTGAAATCAATAACCTAACCTTCTATCTTAAGGAACTAGAAAAAGAAGAATAAACTAAACCTAAAACAAGAAAGAAGGAAATAACAGAAATTAGGGCAGAGATCCATGAAATAGAGAATACAAAAACAATAGAGAAAATCAACAAAACCAAAAGTTAGGTCTTTGAAAAGATCAAGAGAATTGACAAACTTCAAGCTAGACTGACCAAGGAAAAGAGAAGATTCAAATCACCAAAATCAGGAGTGAAAATGGCATTATCATCAGCCTTACAGAAATTAAAGAGTATTACATAAGAGCATTATGTCCAACTGTATGCCAACAAATCAGATAACCTAGATAAAATGGAAACTCCTAGGAACACCAAAATGACTCAAGAAGAAACAGACAATTTTGACAGACCTACAAACCATCTTGAGTTTAGCTAAGCTACTCCGTGGTATTGCTGCCTCAGCATGGATTTGGCTTGGGCCAGCAGCCTGCAATGAACTTAAACTGACAGTAGCCCTCTCAGGGAAGGATGTGCCCTAGATAGCAACCCACAGAATTAGGAGCAAATGTAAGTTCCTTTATGACTTGTGATCAAACAGTATCCCCTACTACCAGCACCTGTATGCCTTATGTGCCCCTTAAATAAAAATTCCCATGGAGACTATCCAAAACCCTGCTCTTTTGGTTTGAATTGACCAATCCAGCCCCAACCCAAGAAGCACATATAAAGTGAGTGCACTCCACCCACCGACCCTAATAAAGGCATGCAATAAGGGGCTGCCTCTGCCTCCTGCCTCGACTTCCCCATGTGTCTCTTTGAGGCATGTCCTATAATTCCTCTAGGACCTGTGACTTCAATAACTTCCCCATTTCAGTTTCTCTTGTGACCTGGTTGCACCATGGCTCACCATCTGGAGCCCTGTGCTCCACTCAACAAATGTTAATTTAACAAAGTCATAATACAAGTTAAACAGGTTGACTCTGTAATCATAAAAATCCCAGCAGAGAAAAGACCAGAGCCACATGATTTGACTGGTGACTTCTACCAATCATATTTAAAAAATAGTAACACCAATCCTTCTCAAAGTCTGCCCTAAAATGGAAGAGAAATACTTCTTAATTCATTCTGTGAGGCCAGTATTATCCTAACACCAAAGCCAGGCAATAATATCACAAGAAAATTATAGATCAGTATCTCTTATGAATATAGATGCAAAAATCTTCAACAAAATACTAGCAAAGTTAAACAAACAGAATATTAAAAGGCGTATAAGATTTGGTCCAGCAATTCTACTTCTGGGTTTATACCAGAACAATGCAAAGACTCAAAGAGATATTTTTTACATCGATGTTCATAGCTACATTATTCACACTAGTCAAGGGGGTAGAAGCAACCCAAGTGCCCATCAACAGAAGAATTGATAAACAGAATGGGTACATTCATACAATGGAATATTATTTAGCCTTACAAAAGAAGAAAATTCTGATGTGCCTTACAAAATTCATTAGCCTTACAAAATAAGAAAATTCTATGGATGACTCTTGGGGACATTACATTAAGTAAAAGAAGCCAGTGACGGAAAGCAAACTACTGTGTGATTCCACTTATGTAAGTGCCTGGTGTAGTCAAATTCACAGAAACAGCAGAAAGGGGAGTGCCAGTGGGTTGGGGAAGGGGAACATGGGAACTTAGAGTTTACTGGGTAGAGAGTTTCAGTTTTATAAGAGGATAGGAGTTCTGGAGATGGATGGTGGTGATGTTTGCACAACAACGTGAACATACTTAATGCCACTAAACGGTACACTTAAAATGGTTAAGATGGTAAATATTACAAAGTATGTATATTTTGCAACAGTTAAAAATAATTTTTTGCCCTGACTGGTGTGGCTCAGTGGATTGAGCGCCAGCCTGGGAACCAAAAGGTCACCAGTTCAATTCCCAGTCAGGGCACATACCTGGGTTGCAGGCCAGGTCCCCAGTAGGGGAAGTGCAAGAGGGAACTGCACATTGATGTTTCTCTCCCTCTCTTTCTCCCTCCCTTCTCCTCTGTCTAAAAAGAAATAAATAAAAATTTTTTAAATGCTTTAAAAATAATTTTTAAAAGGGTTATACACCAGGAACAAGTGGAATCTATCCAAGGTATGTAAGGGTGGTTCAATAAATGACAATCAATCAGTGTAATATACCAACTGGAGAATTCGTGCTTCCCTATTTCAAAACTTACTATGAAGTAACAGTGATCAAAAGTGTGGCACTGACATAGAGACAGATGCAAAGATAAATGAACTGAGAATTCGTAAATTAACTCATACATTTATATTCAATTATTTTCAACAAAGGTACCAAGACTATGCAATGAGGAAAGAATGTTTTCAACAATGATGTTGAAACAAGTGGATAGCCATATGCAAAAGAATATGTGGTGAGTTCACCCCCAACAGCACATACAAAAATTACCTAAAAAATAAATCAAAGGCTAATTTTAAGAGATAAAAACATAAGATGATTAGAAGAAAACACAGGGGTACAACTACATAACCTGGGATTTGTCCATGGATTCTTAGATATGACACCAAAAGCATGAACAACCAAAGAAGTGACAGATAAACAGAACTTTATCAAAATTAAAAACTTTTTGTGTAAAGAACACTACAAAGAAAGTGCAAAAATAACCAACATATGGGAGAAAATGTTTGCAAATCATGTATCTGATAAAAGTCTAATATCCAGAATACATAAAGAACTCTGAAAACTCAACAACACAACAAATAACCCAATTTTAAAAGGGGCAAAGGCCCTGGCCAGTGTGGCTCAGTTGGTTGGAGCATAATCCCGTAGACCAAAAGGTCGCAGGTTCAGTTCCTGGTCAGGGTACAAGGTTGTGCATTTGGTCCCCCAGTCAGGGTTTCTCTTTCACATCGTTGTTTTTCTCCCTCTCTCTCCCCTCCCTTCCCCTCTCTCTCTCTAAAATCAATAAGCATGTACTCAGGTGAGGATTAAAAACAAAAAAGGGGGGAAGGACTTAGAGACATTTCTCCAAAAAACATACACGAATAGCCACCAAGCCCGTGCAAAGATGTCTGACGTCACTGGGGAAATGCAAATCAAAACCATGGACTACTTTACACCCACTAGGATGGGTGGGTGGGTGGGTGAATGGATGGACAGAATTTTTAAATTAGGAAAAAAACAAAATAACTGTTGGCAAGGATGAGGAGAAATTAGAACCAATATTGTACATTGTCCATCGCTGGGGATGTAAAATGGTCAGCCTCTGTAGAAAAAATGTTTGGCAATTCCTCAAAAAAAGAATCACCATATGACCCAGCAATTCCACTCCTAGGTACATACCCAAAAGAATTGAAAACAAGTACTTAAATATTTGTACACAAATGTACAGAGCTGCACCACTCAAAATAGCCAAAAGGTAACAACCCAAATATTCATCAATGGATGAATGGATAAACAAAATGTGGCATATTCATACAATGAGATATTACTCAGCCATAAAAAGGAAACAAGTATTGACATGTTACAAGTGGATGCACCTCAAAAACATTCTGCTAAATAAAAGCAGCCAAACACAAAAGGTTACATATTGTACAATTCCGTTCATATGCAGTATTCAGAATAGGTAAATCTGCAGACACGGAAGCAGACAGGTGTTTGCCAGGGGCTTGGAGAGGGCAACATGGAGAGTGAATGTTTAATGGGTACGGGAGATTCTTTTGGGGTGATGAAAATATTATGCAACTTGACAGAGGTGGTGGTTGCAAAACATTATGAACATACCATCCAACTAAATTGTACACTTTAAAATGCTTAACTTTATGATATGCAAATTTCACCTCAATTTTTTTTTTAAAAAGAGAGATGGCTATGAAATAATGTACATATCATGAGGGCAGATAGGGAGAAAGAGAACAGAGACAAGAGACAGACTAGTCCTATGAACCAGCTACAAAATCCAAAATAATAAAAGACACTACAAGTAGATTTCAGATTCTCAGGAGAAATGATTAATGATATTCTACTTAACTTTTATTTTATGCAAAAAGCTGCCAAACATTTCTTCCCATCAAAAACTCATCTACATCCACTAACACACAACTAAAAGCAATATATTAGAGCAGGGAAAGAGAGAGCGAATGAAAGGTTTTACTCCACACTGCCTGTCATGGAAGTGAAAAAAATGCTTAACTACTCTAGGCTTCAGTTTAAGTATAAAATAAGATGAGACTACTACTAATAAAAAATAATATTAAAATGACAGCAACAGACACAAGGGAAACATTTGAGCATTTACAGTATGCAAGGCAAGTGTTGTTTTCCATGTTAATTTTAATACTGAAATGCTAATATGTTAAAGGTTAACATATTTAATAGTCACACAACCCTGTGAAATAGGCACTATTATTATCCCCACTTTAAAGGTGAGGAAACTGAGCCACGAAGAGGATTAAGTAGAAGAGCCATGCAGTCTGGCTCCACGGCCCGTGTTCTTAATGACCATGCTGTACTTGATCTCTAAGGCCTTTTCCAGTTCTAAAATTCTGGGTCCATGTACATTTAAGGCAACTTAAGGACATTATTAAACCCTTCTGCTTCAGCCACCACTTAGCAATTATCATTCTTGAAATACGCTAAGAGCCTTGCTCTGAATGACTTCTGGCTTCACCAGATGTGCAGTCCCGGCAGACCTCTGATGAAGGGCTGTAATGGAAAGAAACGGCTCATTTGTATCTGGTTATCTGTGTGAGATACTGCCAAGTGCCAAAGAGCCCAGAGGAGATTTACATGTCACTCGGAGTTCTTCTGAAGCCAGGCCTACCCATTCTTTTTCAAAGAAGGTCTGAGTGCATAGCTATTAAACCATTCAAGGAAACAGATATTTTCACATATCCAGTGAGCAGGAGCAATTCTAGGCAGACGTTCAGGTGTGTTTCTACATCAGCAGTCAACAACGTTTCCCAGGCAATGGCCAGGTAGTAAATATTTTAGGCTTTGCAAGCCACATGTCATCTCTGTCCCGTATTCTTTGTGTTCCCCTTTGAATTCTTTACAAACGTAAAAACCATTCTTTGCTTGCTGGCCAGACAAAAACATGTGGCCTGTAGTTTGCTTACCCCTATACTATATTAGTAAATGAGACGTCTTTTTTCAAAATTTATTTATTGATATTAGAGAGAGAGAGGAAGGGAAAGAATCATTGATAAGAGAAACATTGACCAGTTGCCTCCCATACACACCCCAACAGGGGACTGAACCCACAACCTAGGCATGTGCCCTGACCAGGAATCAAGCCCTTCAGTTCATAGAACAATGCTCCAACCAACTGAGCCACGCAACCAGGGCACCTTTGAAAATGTGTTACTGTACATTTTGAGTTTTTAGTTGCTATAGAAGTCGTAAGACTGTTCTTAATTTTATTGAAACTATAAAAATTGTACTGAAGCAATCCAGTTGACAGGATAAAGCAAACAGTGTTATACATTTTTATATATATATAAGCAAACAGTATTAAGGCATTTCAGTGTTTACTAAACACCTAATACACAGAGTATATTAGTATACTAGTATATTAGTGTATTAGTATACTCTGAGTATTACAGCGAATATAAAAGTATACAAGTGAGTATACTATAAAATACACAGCCCAGTTAAGTTCCCAAGTATAGTAGAAATGCAACGGTGCCATAAGAAAGGTTTAAAAAGAAAGCTACAGGAGTTCTAATATGGTAAAGATTCCATCTAGTAGAAGCAAGAACATCAAAGATCACAACCAATGGCAGTATTTGGGATAGATTAAGACAGCTAATCAGCTGAAGGGCAGTGAATGACAGTCCCAAGCAGACTGAATACCTTTGGCAAAAGCATGACAATAAGAAAACACAAACTGTATTTGAAGAAAATTAAATAGTGGTACAATTTGTTCAATGTTAGTGATATGAAAATTACCTGGAACCCTAAATAGGGAAACAGTGGGAGATAGAACTGAAAAATTAGGTTGAGCCCTGGCCATGTAGCTCAGTAGGTTAGAGCATCATCCCAATACACCAATGTTGCAGGTTCAAGCCCAAGTCAGGACACATATAAGAAGCAACAATGAATGCAGGGGTAAATGGAATAACAAATTCTCTCTCATTCTCTCTCTCTCTCTCTGTCTCCGTTTCTCTCTGTCTCTGTTTCTTTCTCAAAAATCAATAAATAAAAATAGTTAGGTTGAGAGGATCAGGCTCAGAAACCCTTGGGTATCATGCTAAAAAGCCAAGACAACCTTTGGTGAATAAGGACTCCTGAAAGTTTTCTGACCGTGTTAATGATCAGACCTACATTTAAGGAAGGTTACTCTGGTAATAACAAATATAAATTGGAGGAGGCAGAATGCCCAAATACCAGTTAGGAGGCTATTCTAAAATCCACACTAACTGGAGGTAATGTGAGCACAAACTATGAAAACAGAGAGAGGAAGCAAAGATGGAGACAGAGACAGAACCAAAAGAACTACACCACCAATCACCAACGGAACTCAGGCTGACGGAGAGAAGGAAGTCAGGTCAGGGATTTGTGCACATCGAGCAGACAATGAGAAGTTACTCTAGACGACCAAAATGAAAGTGTGCTTTAGCAAGATTGATAGGCAGTGGTGAACACCGCAGAGTGGATACAAAGAGCCTGAAGTCCATGGGCCAGCCAGGAAACTAACGCAGTAATCAGCCCTCTAGGGACCTCGGTCTGAGCATGGATTATGGCAATGGAGATGGAAAAGTGGCCTCGGATATAAGTTATTTCAAAGGACTCAAAAGAGTCTAGTGACTGAATCGAGTGGATAAAGGAAATCAATCAAATCTAACTATAAGATTTGAGACCTGGATAAATGGAAAAATAGTTCATAAAGATGTGGAAAATTGGAAGGGAAAGCAAACCTGGAGAGAAAAACAGAGTTCCATTTTAAGTATAATAATTTACAAATGACAGGTGTCTGTACAGAAATGGTCAAAACTACTTTCAAAAACAGAACTAGAATTTTGAGTAACAAGCTATACAACTAATGACAACCCAGTAACATACCCCAACAGAATTTTTAATGATCTGCTGCTACAGAAGCTCTATTCACCAAATAGTTATTAAATTATTACTATATGCTAGGCACAGTACTAAGCACTAGGGATAAATTGCACAGTTTACATTCTAATAAAAAAGAGAGATGAGCAAATGGGCTGTCAGAATGTAACAGGATAAGGGTCAGTCACAAGGAAAATGAAGTGCAAAGCGCTGTGAAGAATATGAGAGGTATCCAAACTGGACGTGGGGGTACTCTCAGAAAGCCACTCTAGGAAATGGGATCTAAGCTAAAACTGAGATGGGTCAGCCTTAGCATAAAGAAGTATTATGGGCGGGGTACTTAGAAATCAGGAACCAGATCACACACAGCAAGACCTTATGGGCCATTCATTAACTACTCGGAAATGATCTGAATAAAGAAGGGACATGACCAGCATTTTAAAAAGATAAGCCTGGATATCAAGAACCAGGAAAGAAGTAATATTTAGCAAGCATCATCAGAAGTGATTCAAGCCAGGGATTATTTTTCCTTCTTATTGAGTTTACTGGGGTGACACTGGTAAACAAAATTACACAGGTTTCCGGTGCACGGTTCTACCACACGTCATTGTACACTGTGTTGTGTGTTCACCACCCCAAGTCAAGTCTCCACCCATCACCATTCATTCCCCCATCCCCTCCTTCACTTCTCCCACCTGCTTCCCCCCAGCAACCACCACTCTTATCTGTGTCCATGAGTTTTTTTTTCTTTTTTTCTCAATTCCTCCACCCCCCCCCACCTACCCCCCTGCCCACAAAGAAGTGGTTGTTAAAAAGAGGGAGGGGTCCGGACGACTTCCTGTTCTCACTTGAGAAAGTGGATGGATAGCAGTACCATTCACTGAATTAAGGAACACAACAGAAGGAGGGATTTTTTTTGAAAGGGAGGAGAACTGAGCTCAGTTTGGGAGCTATAGAGTGTTGTGATTCCGAAACATCCAAGCAGTTTGACACAGATATATGGAAACACAGACTGGAGATGCAGACCGGGAGGAGCCTGAATCATCCAGATACAATATTAATGAGAAGACAAAAGGCCCAAGTGGAAGCCTAAGGACAGTAATTTAAGGGCTCCACTGAAAGCCTCCCCAGCAGACCTGTCAGTCTTCTGTATGTTATTGTTAAAACTGTAAGTAAGCTTTGTAAACAGTCCTGCTACTTACTTAAGTAGACTCAGAAATTATGATAGGCAAGAAAAAAACAATGGCTCATTCTACTACTTGAACACATTTTCAAATGCAATGCATACACTTTTTTAAAACGTAGTATTTATTTGTACAACTAGTCCTAAAAATAGCTACCTGATGAATCAATAGACAGCCTGTGTTCCTATGTGCATATGTTTATCTGAACATTAATAGACTTTTAAGTGTCAGCCAAGTTAAAACTGAGGAAAATTGTGCAAGTATCTCTGTCAAGCACCTTCAAGTCTTGGACACCCTCTGCCTCTGCACTGTGACGAAGCCCAGATGCTGAGCTGTTGAGGAGGAGAGGCAAGACCTCTTCTCAGATGCTGAACTGGAGCTAAAAATGTACATTCCCCCTGATTTGGTCTAAGGCTTGAGACAACAGAAGATGTTTTCCTCTCCCTCAATACAGTGAGAAACAATAAGAATAGTGTTGGAATAATAAGAAGCAAAGGTATACGGATCCTGAAAATCAATTCTTTTTAATTTTTAATTCCAATCAACAGAGATAAACAGATTCTTGTTCATACACCAGTGTTTAAAACAACCCTCAAAAAGAATCACAATCAGAGTCACAAACTGCAAGTATGAAGTGGACTGACGCCACTCCCTGGCGAGAGGACTGAAAGTGACCCTGCTAAAGCAGCCACGCTTTAAATGAAAAGTACATTTTAGGTGGAGATAGGAGCCATGTGGTCCTAGGAGGCTTCAGTCACTCGTGGAGAAATATTTACTAAGTCTGTGCTAAATCCTGGGACTACAAAAGTTAAGACACAACCTCGGTTCTAAAAAAGAGCGAAGTGAGAGAGAAAGAGAAGGCAAGAGGGACATCACATTAACTAGCATTGGTGGAGAGATTTTTAAAGGAAAGAAAAGGATCCCCAGCTTTGTAGAAGAACAGTTTAAACCGAAACTATCAGAGGGAAGGAAAATGGTCAAGAATGCCCTCATCACAAATCTAAGAGAGAAGAGTAAAAACTAGTTTTCAAAACTTTAAACTAAACAAAAATTTAAACTCTCTGAATCCCCTGGTGAGGATGAGTCAAGCTGTTTCTATTTACTTTTCAAGAATCTGAAATATCTATATGAAGAACCATGCTTGGCTTTGAATTTCCAGTATTAAAAATCTGAAAAGCTCAAAAATTGTGCTAAGAAGACAAGAGCCTCCAAATTCATAACAGGAAACGTGGCATTTTCCCAGATTATTCTCTGGCTTCAATGAAGAAAGAGAATGGGGACCACACTGCAGCAGCAGGATTTATAAATATGAATTACAGGATAAGATGATTTTCCAAACATCTGTCAGAAGTTAATTTGATCCAAGAGAAAGGGGGAAAAAAAGACTCAGAGGGAAGCCAAATATAGTGACTAATGCATGGAACTTACGTGGACTTCAGTGGGCTGATGGCCTCATGGGCATTGCATGCCCACTCTGCAATAAATACCAAAAGTCTGTGCAATTTATACCATTCAAAGCACTTTTTCATGGACTCTCTCATTTTATTCTCACAAGGTGCATAGTGGATATCTCTGGTTAAATGTAAAGGTAGAGACTTGATACTGTGAAATGCTATTTGAATTCAGAAGAAATGTGGAGATGCCACGTAGCACAGTGGTTAACAGAAAAGGCCTCTGAACCCGTCAGACCTGGGTTTGAATCATGGACCTGCTACCTTACTAGCTATATCATCTTGGATCAGTAGTTTAATGTTTTCCTCCAGGGTGTTCTATCTGTAAAATGAGGCTCCAACTGCCCTGTGGAGTTGTCACACAGATTAAACAGAAACACGTGAAGTAGCTGGTACGGTATCTGATACAAAGTAGGCACTCAGCAAATGAAACCTAGCAATAGTAGTTTCCAAAAGTTCTCTAGCTACCTGGTGCAGTACTGTGACTAGGATATCTCACCAACTCAAACAATTGAGAAACTAAGTTTTACCCTGGACTTAAACTGAGCTCATGTGTACCTAGATGTTCTATAACAAAGCAGGCAGCTATGAGAAACTGCCCCCGAGGATTTGTCTAGTCTTCGTTTCTTATATTTTGTAATAGGAGCAAGGGGACCACAAGGAAAATTGAATAGGATATGTGTAGGAATGAGCTATTTTTATGATTTTTCCAACTTTTGTTTCAGACCTGTACAAAAATATACTATAGCTCGTTCTCTGTTGTTAAAACACAGGCTGCTTGAGACACTTAATCCCTGTTTCTGAATGTTCTGCTTGTGTACTATGTGGAACGTGCTTTGGAAACAAGTTAGCATCCATTAATTTGACTAACAAGAGGAAGTAGCCACTTTTAAATTTGCAGTTCCATCAAGTTAACTAAATGGAAATCTCTTTAATTTTCCTAGGTTTCAGCATCTTTATCCTAAAAATGAAAATACTAATACTTGCACACCCAAGTTGCTATAAATTAAAGAAGATATCTCTAACAGCATATAATCACAATCATAGGTAATCAGGTCAAATGATGGAAGAAACCTCAAAAAGAAATTAAATGAGGAAAATCATCCATCCACCACTTTTACACAGGTGACATGGTATGACATGTCAAAGAAAGTGCATTAGCTAGAAATAGAGCGGTGTGTTCTGATCCTTGTTCTGCCACTAACTCTTCCTGCTCTCTTGTCCATTCGTTTCCTCTCCCAAATGCTTACGGTGTACCTATTAGACTCCCGTAACAAATGCTACTAAAACTGCGAATAACAGATGCTCTACCTTCCTAACAGGCTACTGTAACAATGGAGTGAAATACTTTATAGGCAAATTCTTACAGACAAAAGAGCTATGAGAGTATGTAGTGATTTTATTCTATCATATATTATATTACATACATATGATATTATAACAGCTATGTCTAAGTGATCTTCTCTAGCAGGAAGCTAACTTGCCATGTCAGGTTCAAGAGATTAGGAGGTTTCCTGAGCCTCAATGTCTCCATTCATGAAATAGGGGTGTTGAGCTAGATAACTTCCGTATTCCCTGCAGCGTTTATCAGGACATCCTTACTTCTGAGATGAGAGACCTAAACCTAAGAGAGGTTAAGTGATTTGCTCCAGAAAGACAGTCAGTACCAGAACAAAACTGGGGCTAGAATTCCAGTTTTCTACTTTTCAAAAGTAACATGCCTTGAAAAATATAAAACAAGAAATTTTCACTCGTACAGGCTCTCAAACCATGAAACTTGCTGTGGCCCTAAATCTCAATCTCAGCCTATGTACTTGAGATCATTAAGCTATGTGGCTGCGTTTGTGAAACTAATCATCAAATTGCTATTTCAGTCTCCTAAATTTCATTCCAAAATGATTTGATCCTTTTTACTTGGATTCTACTCCGTCTTTAATTCCTGCTCTAATTCTTTTCCATAAAATGAGAAAGCATTGCCATCTACTGGACTCTGAAGACATTGCTGCTATAGTTTCTAGTTTGACAAAAGACTTCTGACCAATATAACCCAACAGTTAATTACGACAGTATGAGTTAGATGAAAATAAAACTCTCAAAGTTTGGGCTGGAGGTAAAGTAAGGTGGGAGAGAGAAATAGCACCCCCTCCAGGTTTTTAATCTCAAAATTGTTGCTATGATAGTCTTAAATATAGCAAGCATTCGCCTGCATTCATTAACAAATATTTATTGAGCACCCACTACAAGCCAGATGGAAGGAACACAACGTTGACAGAAAGATAAGCATTAGAGATGTAATCTCTCCTGTCCGAAGGTTTAGAGCCTAGTGAGTAGCAGTTTCCATTTATTATTGAACACCATTCACATGCCGGTTCACGACACACATTATCATTTTTAATCCTCAGAAACAATTTATGATGACGCAGAAATTATTTCCATTTACGGTGGAAGAGACAAACGCAGACATGACTCAGCTTGTCCCCGATCTCTCTCACAGGTAAAGAGCAGTATGCCTGAAATTAAACTCACATCAACCTGACTCCAAGACCCACATTCTTAACCACCAGGAGTCTGCATTCACCCAGGTGGCTGACAGCAGCCTCCTAGAAAGAGTAGTTGCCAGAAGGAAACTCCGGCAAAGATCATCTTACACGTCTACATTAATGGCGTAACTCCTGAACTTGGGTCTGCAAGGGTTCCAGCTTATTAGATAAAGGGCTGGCCCAATAGCCTCTCAATCCACCTGCTCCCCCAGTCGCCACCCTACAGTTAAATCCACCTAGAAGACATCGCACCTGGCCATCTGGCCTATTCATCAGCCACCATCCACCTCAACTTCAAATTACAACAGTGTCCCTTTTATAGTCCCCGAACATCTGAAAAACCACCTCTTCCTAAGGTGCTCTTCAAATTGTTTAAGGTTCTGCTATAATTCACCTGCATTATCTGTAAGACCCAAATAATTGATACCCAAAACAATTTTCAAACTAAAACTATTCGTAAACTAGTGCTCTTCTGGAATATATGCAGTTTTATCTCAACTAGAAGAATAAGTGTCTGTGAATATGTGTCTAATTCATTTGTACTCCACAACACCTGTTAGATAATAAAATATATATAAATTCGTCTCTGGCCCCAGTTCCTGGCACAGAGCTCCTAAAACCATTGTAATTCTCCTATGTGATGAGTCTACAAAGCATCTTTTGTCTCAATATTTGGCCTCCCAACAAAGGTCTCCTAAAATCCTTTTGCCATTCCTAGGTGAGGGAGTGCCCTTTGTTCTAACGAGGCAACAGTGAATGACAGCTGGTCACCTGAAAGGCCAAGCCATGATCAGAAGCTTGGAATTTTCTGCCCTGCCCTCCATTCTCTTAAAAAGGAAGAAGGGCTGAGAATGGAGTTCATGATCGATCATGCCTATGTGATGAAGCCTCCATAATACCCCAAAAGTGTGGAGTTCAAGTTGGCCTACACATACAACTGGGAGGGTGATGTACCCCAGCTCCGCAGGGACAGAAGCTCCTGTTGGGGCCTCTCACACCTTGCCCTATGCATCTCTTCTATCTGGCTGTGTTTGTCTGTATCCTTTATCAGATTCTTTAATAAGCTGGTAATAGTAATTGTGTTTCCATGAGTTCTGCAAGCCAGATTAATCGAACCCAAGAAGGGGTCACTGGAACCCTGGATCTAGAGCTGGTTGGTCAGAGGCACAGCTGATTACCTGAGAGCGGGAGCAGATAGGATGGTCTTAGGGACTGAGCCCTTACCCTGTAGGATGTGACCCTATCTCCAGGTAGCTGATGTTAGAATTAAATTAAATTGTAGGACACCAGGTGGTATCTCAGAGAATGATCTATCGGTGCAGGAAAAAACCTCCAAGCGTCAGAAGCGAAGCATGAGTGGTAAAGGAGACACAGAGGGACGAGAACACAGTGGGGAAGAACTGCGTTTTCCCTACAACAGGAGGGGAAGATTGCACTGTTTTTCCCTTTCAGTACCTTATTAAATAATGGGCACACAGTAGGTAGTTCATATTTATAGACAAAAATTATGATTCACTTTTATAACTAAAGATAGGTTTTCATAATCATTTATTCAATTATCTCCTTGTGCCTGTTAAATATTCACAAGTTCCATATCTGTATGTCAAATAAATGAAACTTTACGACACAAAATTACCAAGAACACATTGCTCTCCCTGGCAACGCCAGCAGAAGTCAACTGAACGAAGGGATCAGACCCGCAGCGTATTCAGTAGTGAGAATGAAGTCCTCGTCTGTTATAGTGGAGACATTCACTAGGTTCCTAAAAACTCAACAGTTTTCTAAAGTGAGTAAAGCCTTTTTGGGAAACAAATTTTAAAAAGGGGCAAAAGTTTGAGCAAATAAATAATTCCAGCTTTTAGACCCATGGTAGCTAAAGGCACTTTAAGTAATACAAACAGAAGGAGGATTAACAGCAATGTAATCATCATAAGTAATAATAAAAGTTTCTGGTTACAGCTAATCTAAAGAACAAGAATGCTGAAGGACTAGTCAACAAAAATTTTAGTCACTATGTTAAAAGTTGCTTTAAAACACATTTCCTTATTGCTTCACAAATGTAACTCTTCCCTCTTCTGTATAGAATACACGTTCTTAAAATACAATCCTGTTCTCAAAGTCTTGTTGCTTCAGTCTTTTTTAAATCTTTCGTGAAGTATTTACAACACAGACATGATACCCATTTGTAATTACTGTGATTATAAGTAGTTCTGGACTTATTTCTACCACTGTACTACATGTTCCTGTTTATAATTTACTTTTCATTTGTTTTCCTTTTCTGCCTACTATCAAGTTGACAAAATTTTCAACTCTTTATATTCCCTTTTCTTCCTCTACTGATCAAAAATCTGTATTCTCTGTTTACAGCCACTAGTTGGTATCTTTACATTTTTAACATGCACACTTGACCACAAAGCTTTCTGGGAAATTCTGAAGTGGTTGAGCATCTCTCCCCTCCTCCCAAACTCACCAGCAGCCCCAGTCTCAGTTCTTTAGACCCCTCCCTCCCTCACCTTATCATCAATGTCTAGAGCGGTGCTTCCCAAACTCTGTGGGGTACCAGTTGCTTTTTCTTTAATCCCTTGTGAACTGATACTTTTGTAAAAGACAATAAAAAGGCATAATAATGTCAAATTGCCATACAAGTTTTGAAACATCCACTCTCACTTTTTTTTTTTAAGATTTTATTTATTTTATCTTTAGAGGGGAAGGGAAGGAGAGAAGGAGAGAAATATCAATGTGTGGTTGCCTCTCTTGCCTCCCCTGCTGGGAACTGGCCTGCAACCCAGGCATGTGCCCTGACTGGGAATCGAACCGCAGTCCTTTGGTTCACAAGGCTGGTGCTCAATCCTCTGAGCTACACCAGCCAGGGCCACTTTCACTTTTTATACTTGCTGTACCACCAACTGGTGGCCACCAGTTCTTGGACTAGCTCTGGTCCACAGGCTCCATTTTGAATAACAACAGTCCAGTCTGTCTTACCTTAAAACCCATACACTCACTATGTATTAGTCTTCTTCTGCTTGTCAGTTTACAGACAGCACTTCATTAAATTCACCAACATTTTAGACATTTTTGTGTGCCTTGCTGTAACCTGCTGCTACCAGCCACACCTTCCCTTTGGAACCACTTCCCCATCTGCATTACTCAGTACACTACAGACAAAGGGTCTGTGGGTGGGAAACTCTCAACCTTTTGTGCCTTTCAAACTGTCTCTCTGTCACCTGCACTCTCGACTGAAAGTCCATTAGAAATAGAATTATATATTAGCAGTTAGCAGGACTTCGAAGATACATTCCTTCTGGCATCTACTGTTGCTGAGGAGAAGCTGGCTGTCGCCCTAATTCATATAGCATTCCCTTTTTGTCTGCTAGCTTTTAAGATATTCCCTTTTAAATTATCCTTAAAGAGCGGCAGTGTCTCTTGGACATCCGAGGTGTCTCAGGGAGCCCTCACTCAGTTTTAGTGCTCATTTGGGTTCATTTTGCCCAGAGGAGCCCATCTTTCCGTTTCTATTTCAAGGATGCTTAGTATCTTGCTTTCTTCCCTTTGTTTTAGCAAGGCAGGTCCTCTTTAAACTTCTCCGATTTCACCAATCATTGCTTTTTGTTTGGAGTAGCAGAGGGTCTCAAAGTGTGCACTTAAACTGCCATCCTGACTAGAAACCCTGCTTTCTTAATAAAGGAAAAAAATGCCTTTTTAAGGTTCTGCTTCCATGTCAGGTGTTCATCTGGAAGCTGGTGCAGGGGTGAGACAAGCAGGACTTATAAATTTATAAAACTCCTTAACTGAAGGACTTTAGAATAAAAGGCATGATTGCCAATATGACAATCATATATTGAATAAACGTCTTTCGACCATTTGGTCTGGAATCCCAGCTCTGCTACTTAGTAGCTGTGTAATCTTGGGGAAGTGACTTAACTTCTCTGTGGCAGCTTCCTCTTCTGTACAAGGACAATTCTGACATTTAAATGAGATAAAATATGTCAAGCAGTTAGCACAGTGCCTGGCACAAAAGTGCTCACTAAAATTAGCCATTGTTATGATTGCTAGGGGCAAACACTCCGCACCCCCATGTGTCCACAGAAAAGAGAACCTCCCACTCCATCTCCTAGGGAAGACGGTCATAGAAAGAACACTCCCCGTTTCTCTGAATCCTTCAGGCGCTCCTCCCCGTGCGGGGAGACAACCTCCCTGATCGCAGGGCTAGGGAGAGGAACCTGAGCACAGCTGCCCTGGCTCCTTCTGCTGCTCTCCTCCCACTCAGGAGCAGCCTGTCTAAAGCACAGGTAAATTCTGCTTTGGGCACGGAGGATCAAGCTTTGTCTGTGTAAGGAGAAGATACCAGTTTTGCTTGTTTTATTTTATTTTTGTGGGGGGAGGTTCAATTTGGAAGGAAGTATATACAAGTTCTTTAGTCAAAGAACTTACCATATTTTTCTGTGTATATATAATATGTACTTTTTGCTCACATTTTTGAGGAAAAAATAAGGATGCGCATTATAGATGGGTAGTACTAATTCCATATCTATATAAATTTTTAAATCTTTTATTTATACTTGTGCATTAAAGGTGTAACTCTAGAAAGCAATAATGATATCTGCATGCAAAATAATACCCTGGAATACAATAATCAGTTTTGTTTCTAAATATAAATAAATAAATAATTGAATTAAAAAATTAAAACGAATTATTTTTTTCCCCTAAAAGTCCGGGCCCAAAACATGGGTGTGCACTACACACAGGAGCGCATTATACACGGCAAAATACGAGTAAGCCACATTTGCCAATTAGTTTTATCAGTAATAAAGCCCATTTGTTCCAAACCAGGAAGAGAAGAAAGAGGTGAGTTGTTGGCCTACTCAAAACCTCAACTGCCATTCCATCTGCTACAGCTCCTGGGGAGATTAAACACAGTGACAGACAGAAGGGTCTAGAACAGTGTTTGATGCACAGTAGCATTCAATGGGTACGGTCATTGTGCTACATGGGGAGTCGGTTACCAGTGGCAGGAGCAACTCGATCTCTCCACAGAGTCCAGATGCCTGACCCTGTAGAAGGGACAATACAGACAACACCAGCAGCAGTCCCACACCCTCTCAAGAACTCCAACACTTTTACGAAGCAAATACCCTGTCCCAAGAACTATGATAGGTACTGGGACATCAAAATTACACACAGAAATCTGTCCGTAAGAAGCTTACAGACTAGAAAGGAAGATTTATACAGTGGTATACTTTATGTCAAAAGTATACATAAGGTGTTGATATACTACAGGATCTCGGAAGATGAGGGCTGAAAAATAAAGAAGAAAAGTTGTCTATCACAGCTAGAACTGAGTTCTGAAGAAGTCACTGGGAACAGCTTCCATTATGCCAAACCCAATGAGCAATTTTCAATTCTCACCCTAATTTGGCTACTCCCTCTCATTAAAATAACAACAAAACAAACAAACAAAAACAAGCAAACAACTACAAACCTCTCTTTCTTTGGCCTGAAAGTCTGTAGGAGACCTCATTCCCTTTTCTGTATTTATCACCATTCCTTGTCAGTCACCTTTTCCAATGCCTCCCGCTCTACCTGGCCTTTAAAAGTTAGAGGTCATCAAGGCTTGGTTACTAAGCCCCTGCCCTTGGTCTGTCTTATCTGTACTCATGACTTCAGTGACTATTTGCCATTGGCCTCCATACTTGCATCTCTAATTCACTTCTCTCCTCTGAACTCCGGACTCACATATCCAAATGCATCCCTAATCTACATATGGATACCTTAAAGTCATTCAAAGCCTGTATAATCAAATCTCAATTCACAATCTTCCTCCACCAAATCTGGTCGTCCTCCAATGTCCCTTATTCTCTCAGTGGCTGGCACCTTTATCCACTCAGTTACTTCACCCAAGCCAGAAACCCAAGTCATCCTTAATACCTCCTTTTCCTTTATACCCTAAATCAAACTATACCAAGTCCTAATGGTTTTACCCCCTAAATTGTCCTCAATCCTTCCTCTCTCTATTCTGCCATAACTCTACCATTCTGAAGTATCAGCACCTCTTACCTGCTAGACTGCAACATCCTCCTTACTGTCTTCCCACATATATTCTTGTCTCTTTTACAGTAATACCTTACTACAGCCAGAGTGAAATTATAAAAACACAAATCTGTATCACTGCCAGGCTAAAAATCCTTCAGCACACTCCACTATTAGGATATAATCCTGTAAAGGTTCTGTATGCCAGGGTCCATACCCACCTCCCCAGCCTCACCTGGTATCTTTCTCCTTCACCACTCCAACCTTCCTTCGGTCCCTAAGGTGCACCACATCCCCTTCTATGACACAGCCTCCAGCACGTTACCCTCCTCTGCCCACAACGATCTCTCATTCCCTCCCCATGGTTCACTTCCCCTGCTCCTCAGAACTCGAACCTTAAATGCCAAGACCCCAAGAAGATATTTCTTGGGTCACCACAGTAGGTAATAAGGTTCTCATGACATGCTTTTATAGCATTGACAACCATTTGAGTTTATATATTTATTGTTAGGTTCTTTTATGAATGTTTCCCTCTTCCACACACTCCACGACAACAGGAAAATATACATTTGCTCACCATTATACCCTCAGCACTTACAACACAGTGGCTGACATTCAGCAGGTGCTCAGTAAATAGTTGTTAAAATAATGGAGCATTCTAATAAAAGGATCTCAGACAACCAGAATTATGAACAGCACGATCACTAAGAGCAAATAACATAGAGAACATACCTCCCTGGTTTGTGACCACTACTAAGTGGAACACAGAGCACGAATCAGCTGGCACTGCACCACCAATAGCAGGCGCTCAGCAAATACAGATTCTCCGCCCTCTCCTTTCTCCAATCCCCTTTAGAAATGGAGATCGCATTAACTATAGTATAACTTGACCCTTCGTTTCCTAGGTGTATTGGAAGTTGTAAAAGATATCTGAAACATTTAATACTATTGCACTGCATTTAATCAAAATTCGCCATTCTTTCTTAATTCCCAAAGAATTATGTAGAATAAGAAAGAGCAGTTCAGATTTTCTTTGAGGAAAATAAGGATAATTTAGACTTAGAAAAGACAAATTGGGGTAGTTACAAACTAAGTTTTCATTTCTCAGGTATTCACCCTAAGCCACACTAAACAAGTTTGCAATAATACTTAAAACACAGTCCTGTTCACACAGAGTGTTTTGCCCTGTAAGTCACGGCATACCCACACTAAACAAAACTCCTAGCACTGGGAAGGTCCTCTTACCTTATGTTCAAATGGAGCACCATAGTAGCCATCATTCAGCCCAAAAATTATTTCATTTTGGTTGCGGGCATGAATCTAAGAGAGGAGGAAAACATACTATTAGTTCTCATTCTAATCAAGTTTCAATATGATCAGAGAGTGACAGCTGCAACAGGATACTTCAGTGCTGAAAATCAGGCTGGCTGTACCTAACAGGCCAGCAGAAAACTAATCACTGGCATCGGACCAGGTAATCAATCAACTGAGAGTGCCCTGCTGTGGTCAAAGGCCTCACAAAACGTTCACATGAGATCATAGGCACCATCATTCACGTACATTTCCCACAAACACTTTTCGAGGTTGTTATGAAAAGACTACTCCTAAAGCACAGGGATTCGGAAGCTTCCTCTTATCTCAAAGAAAACACAATCCATTAGTCTATAGGAGTACCTTAAAAAACAGGAAGCCCTAGGAAAAAAATAAAAGATTAATATTTTTTAATTTTCAAAAAGACAGTTTAAAGATAATATCTAATCCCTAAAATCTTTAAATGTCTGCTTAATGTTTGTCTGCATGCCATTCTCTTCCAAATGCGATTTATTTGCGTTTCAGTCAGTGCCACCTCAAATTAAACTTCACCTGAAAAGTAGGAAGGTTAAAAATTTAAAACTGAAGAACTAAGATAAAAACTAACCCAAAATAGTATAAAATATCCAATTGTGAGACATGAAAATAGATTTAGTTACTTGATCAGGAAGAGCTGTGGCTAAAAACAATTTTTAATTGCTTCAGCAGTGAAGGATTAACCGAGGGTTCAAGTAGGGAAAGACAAAAAGAATTACCAGAATAGAACATTCACTCTCTCCTTCCTCTAGCTGCAGATGGAGTAGCCAAAGCCAACAGCAGAAAATTCCTGTGCACATTTATCTAACCTCTACATCTCCTACCTCTATTACTAAAGCTAATTAATCACATGTTCCCTGTTTACCCACATGATCTACTTAACTAAATACACCACCACCAAAAGATTAGTCTGCAATAATAAATGTCTAATAAAACTATAAACCTATCTCAAGAAGTATTTCATTTTATGAGAGAAAAGAGAAAGTATCAGAAAGATTAGAAGGGACTTGAAATTTTACAAACATAAAATATTGTATACACATATACAGCTAAGGGGATAGAAGATAAAAATCATATGAATCTAAATATTAACAATGGTTGTACCTGAGCAGAAGGATTATACATAATTTTTTATTCTCTTCTCTGTGCTTTTCAAAATTTTCCAAAGTGTCCACAAAGAACATGTATTACTTTTAAAATTGTAAGAAAATATACCAGTTGGAGGGAGCTGGGGGGCAGGAACCTAACAGCAAGGGCAAATTTAATATGAAGGTCAAGTTCTCATGACATAAGCTTCATGAAGATGGTATGGAATTAGTTTGCTGAAAAGTAAGGGACAACTTGGTTCTAGTACTTGGAAAGATAGTGGGCTAAAAAAAAAAAAAAAATCGCCCTGGCCGGTGTGGCTCAGTTGGTTAGGCATCAACCCACAAACCCAAAGGTTGCTGGTTTGATTCTTGGTCACAGCACAGGCCTGGGCTGCTTGTTCGGTCTGGGTGGGTGCACATGAAAAGCAGCAGATTGATGTTCCTCTCCCTCTCCCCCACTTCCCCTCTCTCTCAAATCAATAAGCATGTCCTTGGGTGAGGATATAAATAATCAATTTTTTAAAGATTTTATTTATTTATTTATTTTAGAGAGAGGGGAAGAGAGAGAGAGGGAGAGAAATATCAGTGTGTGGTTGCTCCTCATGTGCCTCCCCACTGGGGACCTGGCCTGCAACCCAGGCATGTGCCTTGACTGGGAATCGAACTGGCAACCCTTTGCTTCACAGTCCGGAGCTCAATCCACTGAGACACACCAGCCAGGGCATTAATTTTTTAAGAATCAAGTGATCCAAGTTCTACGTCCAACTTCAACTCTGATTTGTTTATCTTTACAGTCCTAGTGGCCAGCACTCTACCCAACTTAGAGTAGTTAATCAATGTTAGTGGTCCATTCTTTAATTCCTTATCAGCCAAAAGCAGAAAATGTTCCTTGCTGCATCTTACAGAAGTGTCATAAACATTAAAAGAGATAACTGAAAATGAAAGTACTTTTTGGAAATTAGACATGAATAATGTTGGGAGAGGGAAATCTAATAATGTATCAGAATCAGGCAATCATGAAGCTCAGAAAGATCCCTTTGTTCTTGAATAAAGAAAAAGAAAAGCATGCTTAATAAACAGGCTGCACGAAATTCCACACAGCTATGTAAATTTCAGTACTGTTAAATTATGTTACTAAGAAACAGAGATATACTATACTAAATGACACTATACAAGTATGATCCTTTATTCATTAATTATAGGCTAGTGACCCAACAATTGTGTTAGAATACTAATACAGAGATTACAGAATACAGAGCTCTAGTAATCTAGCCACAACCTAATACTTGGATCCCTTTATGAAAAGACAGCTGACTAGAGCTAATGACATGAATAATAAACATAGTCTGAGCAATGATCCAGCAATAGCCTACATGCCACCCACCCCAAACTCTGTGACATTCAGCAAATCACTTAATTTCTCTAGCCTTCCATGTTCTCACTTTGATTGAGTAAAATAACAAAACTTGCTCACAAAGGGCCCAGGTCATTGTGTGCATGTAAAAGGGTTGTATAAATATAAAAAGATCCCCAAACAGTTAAAAGGTATACAATTACTGCTGTTATCGATACAAAGTTCTAGCCACTTAAACTAAGCACAAGAACCCCTGTGATTACACATGGCCCACGTAAGCAGCTCAACCAATGCTCCAAATTCCCACCTTGAACGGATCTATTTTCAAATTCCTTTGTCTGTCATCAAAATCCAAGTCAAGACCAACTTAGGTCATGAGTTCTGGGTAAAACATCCTGATTTACTCCATTACCTCTAAAGACTGCTCAGGAAACAGGTCACAGCTATAGCTCTGGCACAAACCAGTATGTGACTTTGGACAGGCCGCATCATCGTTCTGGGTCTAGTTCCCTCAACTAAAAATGAACGAATTGGATTATGATCTTACTTGTGTGCCTTTCCATACCTTTTCTCCTTTGGCTAATTCCAACATATCATTCAAAATTCACTAGGACTATCAACCAAGTTAGTCTAATTAACATTTGTAAAACATTCCATTCAATGACAGCAGAATACACATCACATGTACGTCAAACATTCATTCACCAAGATAGATCATATCTTCTGGGCCATAAAATAAATCTCAAAAAAGTTCAAGGAACTGCTATAGTACAAACTATTTTCTCTAAACTCAACAGAACTGAAGTACAAATCAACAAAAGAAGGATGTCTGGAAAATCTACAAATGTTTCAAAATTAAACAATATACCTCTAAATAACCCTTAGGTCAAGAAGAAATATCAAAATTTTGTGGGTCACAGCGCAAGCAATGCTTAGAGGAAAATTTACTGAATGCTTCTTTTAGACAAGAGAAGTTTCAAATCAGTAATCCAGGATCCTGCCTTAAAATAACTAGCAAAGAACAGCAAATTAAACCCAAAGCAAGCAAAAGGAAGAAATTAATAAGGAAAAAAGCAGAAATCAGTGGAACTGAAAACAATAACAATAAAGATATTCAATGAGACAAAATACTATTTTCTGAAAAAATAGTAAAATTGGTAAATCTCTAGTCAGAATGATTTTAAGACAGAAACTATGAATAGCACGAATAAAAGAGGAAAGCATCACCATATCCTACATACATGAAATGGGTACAGTAATATTGTGGAAATTTTCATAGCAATAAACTTGAAATCTTAGATAAAATCAACAAATTCTTTGTAAGACAACCCAACAAAGTCCACTTAAGAAGACACACATAACCTGAATAGCCTCAGACCTAACAAAGTAATTGAAGTCATACTTCTAAACTTCCCCCAAAGAAATCTTAACACCCACATGGCTTCACTAAAGAATTCTACCAAACATTTGTGAAATAAATAACAACTCTACACAAATTCCTCCCAAAAATAGAACAGTAAACACTTCCCAACCCGTTTTAAGACATCAGCATTACTCTGATACTAAAGCAGACAAGGACATTTCAAGAAAGTACACACCGATATATACCTCCATGGGATTAGATGAAAAAAGCCTTAGTCAAATGTTAGTGAATCAAATTCACTCCAAATGAAAAGAAACTTCCTCAACTTGACAAAAGTATCTACAAAAATGTATAGCTAATACATTTAATAGTGAAAGCCTGAATACTTTCCCCCAAGATCAGGAACAAAACAAGGATGTCTACTCTACACTTCTACCTTTTTAACACTGTACTGAAATCTTAACCAGCAAAATAAGAAAACAGACATAAACATTAGAAAGGAAGAAATCAAACCATCTGTGTTCACAGACAACACGACTGACTACACAGCAATCTACAAAAGGAATCCACAGAGAAAAGAAACTGCCAAATCTAATAAGTGAGTTAGTAGTAAGGTCATAGAATAAAAGATCAACACAGAAATGTTTCCATACAACAGAAACAAAAATTGGAAACAAGAATATTTTTAAAAGGAATACCATTTAAAATAGCATCAACAAACATGGAATCCGTAGGCACAAATTTAACAAAACATGTGCAAGATCTGTACGTTATATGCTACAAAAATAAACTGTTGAGTGAAATCAAAGATGATTTTCACAAATGGAGAGATATATCATATCTGTAGATTAAGTACTCAATATTTTAAAGATATCAATTCTCCCCAAATTTTCTTAGATTCAGCACCTATTGAAATCCCAGCAGAACTTTTGGTAGAAATTGAAAAGCTAACTTTAAAGTGTATATGTAAAGGCAACAGAACCAGAACAACTTTGAAAAGAGAACAAAGTTGGAGGATTCATATTACCTCCATTCAAGACCACTAAAATTTCAATAATCAAGAAAATGTGGTTGAGGGGGTAGAAGTAGAAGAGGTTATAAGGGGGATAAGTAGCGATGGAAAAATACAATAAAAATATATATCAAAAAAAAAAAAAAAAAAAAAAAGAACCCTGGCTGGTGTGACTCAGTGCATTGACCACCCGCCTGAAAACCAAAGGGTTGCCTGTTTGATTCCCAGTCAGGGCACATGGCTGAGTTGTGGGCCAGGTCCCCAGGAGGGGGCGCTCAAGAGGCAACCACACATTGATGTTTCTCTCCGTCTCTTTCTCCCTCCCTTCCCCTCTGCCTAAAAAAAATAACGCATCTTCAGACTATAAGACGCACTTACTTTCTCTGCACACCCCCTCCGCCTCCAAATTTGGGAGGAATAATGGTTGTTAATGCTGCTGCTAACTTCTGTTTACACTTACATTGGTGAAATATGTTATTTATGTTATTAAATATTTTACCATTTTGCTTCAAAATTTTTTTCCTATTTTCCTCCTCTAAAACCTAGGTGCATTTTATGGTCCGAAAAATGCAGTATATAAAATCTTTTTAAAAAAGATAATATGGTATTGGCATAGGGGCAGACATATTGATCAGTGAAGAGTCCAGAAATAGACCCACACAAATAAATTTCAACAACTGATTTTCAACAAAGATGACAAGGTAAAGCAATGGAGAAATAAAGCCTTTACAACAAAGAATACCAGGAACAAATGTTCATCCATCTAAAAAGCAACAAACCTTACACTTTATATAAAAGTTAATTCATAATAGATAACAGACATAAATGTAAAACATAAAACTATAAAACTTCTAGAAGAAGAACTGCATAGGAGAAAATCTTCATGATCTTGGGTTAGGCACAGATGTCTTAGAGAAGATATAAAAGAATGAAACATAAAATGAAAAACTGATATAGTAGACTTTATCAATATTTAAAACCTTCTGTTTTTTAAATGACACTTTAAAAAAATGAAAAGACCAAGCTACAAACAGGCAGAAAATATCTGGAAATACATATCTTATATAAAAGTTACTCATATCCAGAATACATGCAGAATTTTACAACTCAATAATAAGAATTCAAACTAAATTAAAAATGAGCAAAAGATCTGAACAAGCATTTTGCAAAAGAGAGAAAAGAAAGAGCATGGGCATACAAGAGAGAAATTGATGGCAAATACACATTTTTTTAATGCTCAATATCCTTTCATCATTAGGAAAATTAAAATTAAAATCACAATGAAATACCATTTCAAACCTATCAGAATGGCTAAAATTTAAAAGACTGACAATAACAAGTGTCTCCATAGACACGGAACTATTACACTATGCTGATGAGAAAGCAGAATGGTAGTCACTTTGGAAAGCAGTACAGCAATTTATAAATTTCAACATACGCTTACCATTAGGACAATAAATTTCATTCCTGGGTATTTACTCAAGAAAAATGACAACACACATCAACAAGAACACCTGTATTTAAATATCCATAGCAACATTATTCATTGTAGTGGTAGTTACTCAATTTTATACATTTTTCAAACTCACTGAAATGTATGTAAATTATACCTCAACAAACATAATTTATAAAAAAACAAAAATTTCATTCCAAAGTCGGCCCTCCCTGACTCTACCCAGGCTTGTCTAAATACTTCTTTCATGTACTCCCATAGCTTTCTATGTAGCAATTCACATGCTATCAGTTTATGGCAGGGGTGTCAAACTCATTTTCACCAGGGGCCACCTCAGCCTCACCGTTGCCTTCAAAGGGCCGAATGTAATTTTAGGAGTGTATAAATGTAACTACTCCTTAACTAGAGTCAAGGAGCTCGACACTGCCACTGGGTAGAAACAAGGTGCCAGGCCAGATAAAACAAGGTGGAGGGCCGGATTCAGCCCACAAGCCTTGTGTTTGCCACCTGTGGTTTATGGAAGTCTAACAATCTCCTTTTATTCATCTTTGGATCCTTAACACTAAGAACAATGCCTGGTAGAAAGCAGACCAATGAATCTGAGTTAATTGTAATTATTATCCTCATACATTTTAGTCTTACTTTCCTCTAAAAATTTGTAATTCTATTTTATCTGATTTTCTAGTAACCTGTAAGTTGTTATACCTATTTCATAGCTAAGTTTTAAATTTCTACAATAATATTGTTTCTAATTGACATAAAAAACATGTTTTCTCTTTCTTTTGTTCTCTGTTCTACCAACATAGCCAACTTTGTATGAAGACACCTGAATGCTGACATTCTAAAATGAGGGCAAGTGAAACATAAGCAAAGTCAGGTATTTTAATCAAACGACCACTTCAGGAACGTGTGAGTTGAAAAGTATGAGGAAGGCCATCTTCTCTGGCCAGACCTCCACTACAACTCTATTGCCCGTAGCCCTGAAACTCTCATGTTAAGAAGGACCGTCCACCACAAAATGTAGATGCTCTCAGAAAAGAGTAAACAAGTGCTTAACATGCAAACAAGTGTCTGCCCATAGAGAGCCTGCTACGGCATGAGGGAAGAAAGGGTATTCGGTTCAGCGCAGGGCTCTGGCTGGCCAGCCTGAATGCAACAAGTTTCTGGTACTCGAACAGGAGAAAGGCCCTGAGCCTAAGTCATTATCTTATCATTTTTAATTAAGACCAGACATAAATCAGAGAAAAAAAAACAAAAATAAAAAAGATTAAGAATTTGTAGCAAGTGTGAATTTAGTTAAGGAAAACATCTTTTACACGCATTGTTCTGGTCACTATTAAGAGGACACAAAGTGAAGTATGGTAAGCAAAATGAGGGCAGAAATATTTTTAATCTGGAAATATGTTTAAAAGAAACATACACCAAAGATGGCAGCGTAAGTAAACAAAGCTCGCCTCCTTGCACAACCACATCCAAACTACAACTAAAACTTCTAGAGCCTCAAGCACTTTCCCTTAAAGAACCTACACATGGACTTACTCAGACTCACTCCCTCTGAGCTCCAGTGCAGAGTAGCAGCTTAAAGGGCACCAGTGGCACAGAGGGAGGAGGTGAGGGTCTGGTACCAGGGCAGGAGCCAGGGGACAGCTTCCTCCCAGACAGAAAGGTGGGCAAAGACCATTGTCCCTTATCTGAGCCCTTCCCCCACAGAGCCACAGAGCCACTGAGATACACAGCTGGCAGGCAGGTGCCACATCTGAGACTCCATCAACCTGGCTAACACTATTTGCCCCACCCTGGAGATCCCCTGAGACTCCGGCCCACCCAACTTGGGTACACCCAAACTGCTAAGCATAGCTTTTCTGTATGAATGGCTGGTCTTGGCTCCCACTTCACAACTTCCTAAATCCTGTCAAACAAGCAACAGCCGGCCTCAGGAGACCCCCATCCCTGCACCTCTTGCTAAGAAGCCCCAGGCCTAGCACTAGCAGCAGTCAGCCTAGATTCACAGCTTAGCTTTGCCTGGGAATCTCCAAGCCTAGCACAAGTAGCACCATCTCAGATCGTTTTACAGCTCAGGCAGGGTGGACCCAGGCAGAACACAGATGGGGGCTGACCTTGGCCTGTACCACCTGGGAAACCCGAGAGCCTGTGCACCCAGTGGACAGCTACAGACCACGTCAGACTTATTTAAGAAAAAGATCAAAACTATTAACAATAAAATGTCTATATATATATATATATATATATATATCAACAATTGAATCTAAAAAACAAACTAAGCAAACAAGAAGAGAGAATCATGGATATGGAGAGTGTTTTGATGGTTGTTTGATGCGAGGGAGGTATAGGGGAATGGGTAGAGGTGAGGGGATTAAGAAGCACAAACAGGTGGTTACAGGACAGCCATGGGGATGTAAAGTACACTACAGGAAATGGAGTAGCTGAAAAACTTATACACATGACCCATGGACATGAACAATGGTGGGGGGACTGCCTGAGGTAGTGGGGGGTGCTGGGTAGAGGGGGCAAAGGGGGAGAAATTGGGACAACTATAATTGCATAATAAATAAAATACAATTGAAAACAATTTAAAAAAAGAAATACATACCACAACTTAAGTATTATTAAATAAAATATTAAGAAACATCAGGGATGTTTGTAGATATGACTAACATTTTAGGGTTACCTTTAACAGTAGTCCTACGGGTACCACAAAACCGAAGCAGCATGTGTTCCAAGGTAAAGCAGGGAGAGGGGGTTACCAAGGACCACAGGCATATATACCAGTGTGCTGCAGCACAAAGACAATGAATTTTTAAGTCAGCCTGATCTGGATTTAAATCTTAGCTCCAGCTAGCTGTGTGATCTTGAGCAGTTTCTTAAATTCCCTGGGGACCAATTTTCCTATCTGGGAAATAAGAGCAATTAATGTCAACCTTCACAATGTTGCTGTTAACCTTAATTGTAATAAGCTACGTCTAGGAATGGCAAGTAGATTTCACTTCACATGCAGTCAGTCCTAATGCACTGCGAGCTGCATCCTGGAACACTGTGTTAGAAAGGACTGGGGTGCTACTTCCCAGCTCAGCTGGGAGAGTGCTGTGATCACATGGCTGCATCACTCATGCGGAATGGGTAACAGTCTGCAAGCCAGGCATGTGTCATCCCTGTGCCCAAAAAGCAGTAACTAGCTCTTCTTATCCCTAAAATACCCCAGTGCTTCTGGTCATTAAAGGAGGTGTTTAATATTAATGGTGTATGTTCCTTGTTCCTTATTTTCAACTTAATTTTCAGATTCTGGGGGGAAGAGCTCCAGTAAGACAGAAGAAGCCTTGTGCTATGAAAAGGCATATTCTTTCCTACAAAAAAAAAAAAAAAAAAAAAAAAATCCCTCTTAAATTAGCAGATTAGGGTCCTCCTTCCTAAGTTTACTCAAAGCTTTTTTTATACTTGATCCAAATTTCTACAATTATATAAACAATCATAAAATGTAGAATCAGAAGAAGAGGTTAATACAGAAAAGACAACTATTTGAAACGCAGCCTCGACGTTACCTGCTGACCCAAGTACTTCAGCCCATCCAAGCAAACTTTCCACTCGATCAGCAGCTGGTAGGCATTCTCCTTCCCACCCCATATCTTCACCACGAAACAAGACACAGACGTATCAAGACGGTCCGGCATTATTCCAAAATCAAGACTCCGCCACGTTGGATTCTGTTGATGGAAATGAAAGCATGCTTTAGGAAGACTCGAACTTGTTTAGGGTAATTTCAATTAGATTGTAGATCATTTTGTTTTTAAAAACCAAAGACCTCATGACTGTATTAAATTGCAAACTTAAGTCAACCAAGAAGACACTCCAATTAACACAACAGGTGTGGGTAATAACGGTATTTTAAAATAGCTGTGCTTATTTTAGTCATTAAAAGGGGCATATATCCTTAGTCATATGATAATCTATTTATTTAGTCAACAATTAAGACACAATTATTAAGAACCAACACAGAGACAATGCCCTCAGAGCACCTCAAGCCTATTGGACTCAAACGTCTGTCTGCTGGAGCACACACACTGCGGTGACAGGACACAGGGCCGGAGAGAGACGGGACTGGGGGAAGGACACTCCGTGCCCTGCCAAAGCCGCTGTCCTCTACGTGCATAAGTGTGAGGCCACCGAAAGGTTTTAAGGTTAATGAACCACCACATGCAACGACACGGATGAACCTCCCAAATACTATATGAAGCAAAGAATATATGCTATATTTTCAAAAACTGCTAGTTCAAAAACTACCAGAACTGATCTCTGGTGCTGATAGTCAGGACAACGTTCTCCTTTGGAGGGGGCAGCAACCAGAGGCAAAACACAAGCGGTGCTGATGCTGCATTTCTTAATCTGGTTACACCAATCCCTTTGAAAAGTCATCAGGCGATTATTTGTGCCCTTTAACATGCTATATATCAACAAAAAGTAATAAAACTAATTTTTAAAAGACCCAATAATGGGGAAAATACAGCATCTTACACATCAAATGAAGGTGATTTTAGGCCCTAAAGCCTAAGTAACAGGAGCTAGAGGACCTTCCTGTCCTTCAAATTACACCACCTGAAAAGGCAGCCTTTTTGGCCTATGTGTAAGATCTCCTCTGAACGAAGTTAAGTACATGTGCTCTAGAATATAAAATAACTTCAAAATCTCATTGTCAATGACAAGCCCCAGAAAAAGCATGAAATATCCACTGCTTTCCAAAGTAAAAAAAAAAAAAGTAAAGACTTGGTGAATATATCTGAGAGCTGTATTATATGAGGGATAAGATTTTGGAGGTAGTAGTTGTATTAAATATTCTTAAATATTTCACTCTAAAATAAATTAAAAACCTTTGGAGTGGACAGTAGTCTTTTGAAGTCACTTCATGAGGCTGAAGCCTGGGATTTCTTCCCTAAGCCGACACAAGCACACAGCTCCATTACTGTAAGAGAGCTGTTCTCGCTCCTCCCACTGGGGCCGTCCTTCAGACCTTTATAAAGTAGCTGCCAGGCGACCAGCAGTAAGTCCCGACCAGCAGTAAGTCCCGACTAAGCTGGTGCATTCAAATGCAGGCGGACACAGTCTGCCACACATTCAGATTTGTTGCTCAATAATGTTATTGTAAACAACCCATAAAATTATTTTTATTTATATTTATCTAAACACACCAGCCTGTTTTCTAGAAAGAACAAATTATTCAAGTACTAACATCATTTAGGGACCTAAACCATACTCACTAATTCACAGCAGAATGTCAGGATACGTATATCGTTAAACGATTCACTGCCCGTTAACTACCCACAGTGACTGTAAAACTACTTATTACCTGAACAATTTCTTTATAACATTGATCAATAACAGCTCAATTCATATCTATTTAATTGAAGAAATACACAAAAATAGAAAATTTTCAAAACACACAAACTAGCTGTCACTGTTCTTAATACTCAGTAACAAATGTGTGGTCACAGCAAACAGCTAAAACTTCATAAAAGGCGTTCCAACTTTCTCAAAACATACACGACAGCTAACTGTCTCAGGAACTGCATACTGAATTTGTAAGTAATATTTATTCCTCAGCCCAATAAACTCTTCTTTCCCCCGTTTCATTCGCCTCTATTCATCTTCATGTCTCAACTTAGGAATTACTTACTGGTAGAAACCTTTACTAACCACCCTATCCCAAACTGAGATATATAATACTTCTACATATTTTCATAGGATCTTCTTCTTCCCTGGCAAAATAATTGCACGTGTCAATTATCTCAGTCTCCCTCCAAATCATGTAGTTGACCAGCACAAAGCTGGAAACCCCTAAACACAGTGCAATGTAACACAGAGTAACATAACTTGGCATAATCAACAGAAGCCAACTCCCTAGTCGCAGACACACCCCTGCAAAGATGAAATGCTAATTCATTCAGTCACAATTGAACAGAAACATAAACTTTGAGAGTCACTCAGGCCAGTATCTCATAAATGACTATTTGTACTATTCATGTCAGTTTTCCCCCAAAGATTTAAAAAGAGCTCAGGCAGCCCTGGCTGGTGTGGCTCAGTGGGTTGAGAGCCGGCCTGCAAACCAGAGTCACCAGTTCGAATCCCAGTCAGGGCACATGCCTGGGTTTCGGCCAGGTCCCCAGCAGAGGGCAAGTGAGAGGCAACCACACATTGATGTTTCTCTCCCTCTTTCTCCCTCCTTTCCACCTCTCTAAAAATAAATTGATAAAATCTTTAAAAAAAATAAAGACCTCAGGCAGTCTCAATCCCAACATAAATTTATGGCTCTGATAAATTGTTACAAGCTTTCCCTAAAAAAATACATGCTCTAGAACTCTGTTTACTCAATTATGAGGCCCATCACTGACTTCTACTAGATCTAACTCTAGGAGACAGTCAATCAGGTGAAGGGGTGTGATACAGTGAAGTAACAAGATGCTGCAAAAGAGCAGGGCTCTGGGACATCGGTTTGATGAGTCACCACTAGCTTTACAGCCCAGAGCAAGCTCCTCAGCCTGATCCTCAGTTTCCTTAATAAAACAGGCATATCTCTTACCTTATAGCATTGTTATCAGAATAAGAAACAATACATATATTGCAGCCAGCACCCTACTTGAATTACAAGTGCGAACTTAATAATTAATACCTTTTATGTATTAAAAAGCACACATGAATTAGCTATCACTGTTCTTACTCCCACCATGAGATTTTTAATTTTTTAATAAAAGTTATAAAAGTCCCCTTTAAAAGTGTATCTAATAATTAATTTTGTAATTGTTAAAGATGGATACAAGTGGGTTCATTATAATTTGTCTTTTGTGCAAGTACAAAATCCACTTTAGAGAATTTGGTTCCTTCTATTCTTACTGCTTCAACCATTTGACTTATTACCAATTATCCTTCAATCATGTTAAGGCTATACCCTCCTCCTGAACCAAAAATAACAAAGTTCCCAAGAGTTAACAAATGGTTTGGAGGTCATAGCTAGCTGAAGCCAGAGACATTAAAGCTGAATAATACATTTCGCCAGTAATTATTTTATGCTAAATATATCTTAGAAGAAACCATCACTCTGACATATAACTTGCAGGCACATCTCCACCATCTAACCTGTCAAAGGTGAATTATTCTTCTTACTCAATGCAGTAAACATTTATTGGCCTTCTCTGGGTAAAGCATTGTGCCAGGACATTAGAATATAGAAAAATGAGAAAGCCAGGGATGCCTGTCCACCAGATGCTCCTAATCGAGCATGACCTATAATTGTATCCCTTCCAAAATCTTACTCTTAATGCCATCCAGCCTTTCACTATCATCTGTCTCTCTAGGTTATTTCCTCCACTGCCTGGTGCTCAGTTCCCTGGCCCCCACTTTGTCATACTTGCCTGGCAAAACCTGGCCTGCTCACTCCACTTCAGCCATGCTAACTTCTTAGCCATTTCTTGAAAACCTCAAGTGCTCTCCTGCCTTTGTACTTTCCTGTTTCTTGGCCTGGAAGAATCTTCCCCGACAGACGCATAGTTTGTTCCCTTACATCTTTCGGGTGTCTGCTCAAATGATTCTCTTCTATGCGATTACCATAGAAAAAAGGCAAGCACCCCTGCCAGATACTCCCTTTTGCTGATTTATTTTACGCCACTATATTTATTGCCACTTAACATATTCCAATTTAACAATTCTAATATGTACTTTTCTTCACATAATAAGATGAATTCTGATTTTAGAAATGTGAAAACAATACAGTCCTACAATATTTGACCACCAGGTGGCAGTCATCGACAGTCTCCACAGGCACAACCTTAAAAGTGGCGGTTGTTAGTATCAATTCTTCTAAGTTAGGCACAGTGTTGGCACTAAGTGTGCTGAGTTTAACTGCCATTTAAAATACTTTTATTGATTTTGATTTAAACAAAAGAAGTCCTGTGTATAATATCTATCAAAAATTTAAATTCATTATTAAAGAAATAGCAAAGCGCTCACAAGTAACCAGAACTCTTACAGACTGCTAGTGAGAGTGTAAATAAAGCAATATATTTGGAAAACTGTTTGGAAATGTGTACTAAAGCTGGTCCCATGCATATTCCAAGCCAAGTCCACTCCTACATATATACGCAACAGAAAGGCATTCATACATCCAACCAAAAGATATACACAAGAAAGTTCATAGCAACCTTACTATCATCTTAGCTCAAAACTACAAACTAACCATCAGCAGAATACTGGACACATTCTGGTACATTCGCAGAATGGAATACTACAAAACATACAAACTACAATACATCTTAACAATAATAATGGTGACTCTTCAAATAGAAAGCTAAGATGCGAAGTCAGACATGACAGAGTGCGCACTATAGGGTCTCATCTCCACAAAGCACAGAAACAGGTGAAATTAACTTATGACGTTTAAAGTCAAGAGAGTAGCAGAAACTGCAGAGGGCATGAGGGGGCTTCGAGGGCACTGAAGATCTGTTTTTTCATGTAGACAACTAGTTACATGGGTATATTCAATTTGAAAATAATGACCAAGATGTATACTTAAGATCTGTAAACTTACCTGTATGTTAAAAGCCAATAAAAAGATTAAGTTTTTATGGAGGCAGGAAGGCACAGAAATAGCGCAACAAAGCATGAACCTGGTATTAGAGAAGCAAATACCTTGTCAATGAAGAAACCACCTCACCCATCTTTTTTATTGGCCTTAAGAAATTGAGGAAGCAGATTTATATTTTATCGCTGAAGTACATACAAAAGATTCCCTATCACAGGTCAAGCAATGAACCTGAATGATGAAAAAACTGCTAAATAAATACTACCTTGAAATGGGTGAAACAAATTTCAAAGTAATAAAAGGTTCCTAAGATTGAATCACAATTCACACAGGACTATTGCCAAGGCCCTGTGTTTCAGTTTAAACTTAAGTGTTTACTTTTTCTTAGTGAACATATGATACTGTTGAATCTTACAACTGACAAGTCGGATTAGGAGAGATATATATTATATATATTATAAATATATATATAAAATAAATTGCTTTCTCCTCACTCGTTTGCCAAGCACAAGCCCAGCACACCACAGTGCCCATGGATACGAGGCCGCAGCACACCCAGTCCCTGCCTTCATGAGGTCACCCTGCACATCACAGGACCTACTGCGCCCTATGAGCAGCTATTATACTGACTTAGAATGGTACTAGCCATGTAAGTACAAAGTGTATATTTTTTAAAGAACACACACAAAAAAGAAAATGTCTTCCTGCTGTATTACAGACTGTAAGAAAGCTTTTCAGAAGCATCTAAAACTGCACTGCCCAATACTATATCCATTAGCTACTGTGGCTATTTAAAGTAAAATTAAGTAAAACTAAAAATTCAGTTCCTCAGTAACACTTAACCACATTTCAAGCGCTCAATAGCCACATGTCGCTAGTGGTGGCTGTACTGGGCAGTGACGGAACACTGCCATCGGCACATAAAGGTGATTGGACAGCACTGATTTGGAGTGTTCAGGAGTGAGAGGCACAGAATAGGCACATAAGGACAGTTTATCTAACCTTCAGGGAAAATACTTTTTCCTCTTGTGTCCATTTTTCCATGTTGCCTTTGACATCAGAATGGCAAAACTGGGGGGTGGGGAGGAGAGGGTGGAGGTGTAAGAGAGTAAGGGGGGCGGAAATGGTGATGGGATAACATAAAGTAAAAAACAAGTTCTGGCTGGTGTGGCTCACAGGACTGACTGCCAGCCTGCGAACCAAAGGGTCGCCAGTTGGATTCCCAGTCAGGGCACATGCCTGGGTTGTGGGCCAGGTCCCCAGTGGGGGTGACATGAGAGGCAACCACACATTGATGTTTCTATCCCTCTCTTTCTCCCTCCCTTCCCCTCTCTAAAAATAAATAAAAGCTTTTTTAAAAAAATAAATAAATAAATTTTTTTAAAAGAACTGTCCTGGCTGAGGTGGCTCAGTGGACTGAGTGCTGGCCTGTGAACCAAAAGGTTGCTGGTCCCATTCCCAGTCAGGGCCAGGGTTGTGGGCCAGGCCCCGGTTGGGAGCACGCAAGAGGCAACCAACCAATGTTTCTCTCTCACATCGATGTTTGTCTCCCTCTCTTTCTCCCTCCTTTTCCCTCTCTATAAATAGATAGATAGATAGATAGATAGATAGATAGATAGATAGATAGATAGATCCTTTTTACAACTAAAAAAAAAAAGAATGGCAAAACCAGGCCACTCTGGTCTAAGGAACAAGCTCAGAATACAAACCTAGGGAAAACAGTCAAATCCTTAAAGTTATGTGAGTGAAAAAGATTATTCACAAGCTCAGAGCCCATCTTAGTTCACCCAAGTGAAAATTTACCAAAAGCTCAGCAAAATAAAGTATTACTTTGCCTAATCCTTTAGTAGCTAATTAGAAGCCAGTCAATAAAATACTTGTGGACGAATCCATTGATTAAGAAACATTTGCTGAGCACCTTCTATATGCCAAGCACAGTGGTAACCAGGGGGAATAAAATCATTTAAATCACTAATTCTATTCAGCATATATCAAACTAGTTTAGGAATTAAACTCCTAAGCAGGGAAAAAATCAACAAATTCTGCTCATCTGTGGTTCCTCAGAGACAGCAAGAAGGGAGGTGGCACTGTGACATCCCCAGCACCTTCCCTGGGGGTCGCTGACTCCTGTGATGCTAAATGCCCATTAATTTGAGCCAGTCGCAATGATTTAGCAAAAAACTAAGACTCCTTTCAAAAAGAAAAAAAATGAATTGAAGTTTATCAAACTTATATTAAGGTATAAAAGTACAACAATCCTTGCCAAAAATATCATAATCTTAAAGAATATCCCTAAAAGGAAATATCAATGAATCAACATTTCACAAACGACTACCCAACAGAATGCAGTGGGAGCCAAGGACACATAAAGATACTTGGGCAGTCTCCAACCTCCTCTACTTTAGGAGAGGAGATGCTCATGAACAAGTGCCCTGCAAGCAAATGTTGTTCAGGGATATACTCAGGAAACAACCATTGTAGAAACTGTAAGTTGAAAGGACCTTGGGAGTCTTTTTGTCCAACCCTCTCGCTCATCTGGAATCCAGTTTACAAAACACTATTCAGCCTAAGTACACCAGGGATGAAGATGCCACAGTTCATCGACGGGTCAGAAGCAGTTGAAGACAGGAGTCAAAAGGAGTGAAGACAGGAGTGAACATTCTGAGACAGGATGTTCAGAAATATGGACTTGGAGGTCAATTGAACATCAAGTAAATACAATACTAACAACGCAGAACAACACACTAAGGTGCCACTATAGCATAGGGTCCATTATGATACAAATCCAGAGAAAATGCAATGAGATGTAAAACCATCTCCAACTGGAGTTTTGACTACAGAAAGGGGAGCAGATAAATCCAAGTGACATCTACTCTTTCTGCTCCCTTGCCCTGCTCTCACTTGTCTATGGGCCATTTCTATTTCCACCTAAGGCAGAAGAAAAGGAAAAATTAATATTTACTCAGTAGCTACTATGTGTCAGGCATGGTGCTAGTCATTTATCATGAATCATGTAATGTCTGAGGAGCTTTACTGATGATTGGCACTTCTCAGAGATGGACTTAAGGAAGCTGGTTGGCCTAGGATCCAAATCTATTATGATATTTGAGATATTTGGAAGACTGATTGATGAAGAGGAAAGAGTAGTAGAAACTGTAAGCCAGAAGGTCTGGGAACCGAGGTTCTGGTCTCGCAGTTGTACAACTGCGAAAGCTGTTGGGCCTCTCCGTATGTCAGTTTCTTAAGACCTGCCCCATCTACATGTTTTTCTAAGGATCAAAATGGCATAACATATGTAAAAGGCTTCTGCAAATACAACACATCACTGATATCCATCTATTCATCTGACAAATACTCACTGAGCATCCATACTATTCTACACCACAGGATTGCACAGGTGACCGAGGCTGCCAAGGTCCCCGCTCTCACGGGACGCATGTTCTTGTACATGGGAGACAGACAGTAAATACGTGAATGAGAGTTAGTGATGAATGCTCTAAAGAAAACAAAACAGATAATGGGAAAAACAGTGACTAGGGGGAAGAGAACTACTTCACATGGAATAGTCATAGAAGGCCTAGCTGGAGTGACATAGCTAAGACCTCAAAGAATTCTTCAGCCACATGAACAGCTGGAAAAACAAGTTGTTCTGGCAGAGCATAAGGAACAACATAAGCTTGGCATGTTCGACGCACTAAAAAAAACTGAGGTATGCCTAGGATTCAGTGAGTGAGAAAAAGTATTAGAAGGTGAGGTTTAAAAATGTGGACAATAGCCAACTCCAATATGGTCTTGGACCATTAAAGGGATATTATCATTACCATAAAGCTCTTCTTTTTATCAACATGGCCCAATAAATTAACCACTTATGCAAATATCAAGTGAACAGAGTATCAAAAGTAGGACACTTCCAAATTTCCAACTGAGCAAGGGCATTGGTATAAACAAATGGGAGGATCCTAGACAACAGCCCTAGACACAAAATTTTTAAGAACTATATCTAAACGAAGATTTCATTTATTACAATGTTGGTAAGTCGAAAATCTCTACAGTAAATACAAGTGATAGAATTACAAAATTTGAGTTGAAAAAAACACCAAAGTTTTTAAAAGAAAAAAATACCAGTTCATTTAGCAAATATTTTTCAAGCACCTACTATGTGCTAGGCAAGCTCTAAGCACTAGAGAAGCAGCAATGTGCAAATCAATGAAGACTTAAGTGTAATTAAGCAGAAGATTTAACTGTAGAAGGATCACAGTACCAGAACTGAACTTGACCTTATTTTATGTCTCAGCATTTTCTGAAACAGGGATTATAGGCTTGGACATATGTACCTGTCAGAAGTCAAACTTACCAAGGAATTCTTAATCACTTCACTTCTATAAAATTCTGGAAAAAAAAAGAAAAAAAAACAATAAGTGATATGGAAGAAAATAAGCTCATTAACTCTCAGTCTGGTCAATCACTTAACATGTTTCTGTATTAACACTTAAAACATTTTCAAGGTATCGATCTTCTCTATATCTTTATCTGTAAAAAAATAAAATAAAATAGAAATAAAGATTAAGTGAAAGTGTTTTAAAGGAAAAAAATTAGTAAAGTCAAAACCAACTAAGATTTAAGTTAGTGGATTTTACTTTACTCATTCCTATTTCCCTAGATTCAAATGAGTCCTTAACACTGACTTTCTTCTCCCCTGCCAGGTGCCATTCTCTACACCTGATTCCACATGCTCTGTTTTTTCCTCAAACGTCTGTTATGATTATGCATTGTGGTACTGTGGAATGAGTACTGATCTAGCAACCAAATAACCTAACATCTAGTTCTACCTAGCATTAATATTCTGTCCTTTTAGCCCTGGCTGGTGTAGCTCAGTGGATTGAGCGCAGGCCTGTGAATCAAAGGAGCATGGTTCGATTCCCAGTCAGGGCACATGCCTGGGTTGCAGGCCAGCTCCCGGCATGGGACACACGAGAGGCAACCATACATTGATATTTCTCTCCCTCTCTTCCTCTCTCCTTCCTTTCCCCTCGAAAGATAAATAAATAAAATGTTTTAAAAAATATTCTGTCCTTTTAATTTTCTTTGGGACCATTTTTCATTAGACAACTTAGAGAATTAGACTAATAACCAAAGGTCCTCTGTAAGCATAAAAATGTCATGATTCTACAAACCTTCAATTATGTTGTAAGTATTACAAAACCAGAAGACACAATCAAAAGAGAGAAATGTGACAGAGGTTCAGATAGAGGTTCCTGCCACCCTCCAACATTCCCTGTTGACCCCTGCCAAAGTCACCTCCCCGATGCTCTGTCTCCGCAAAGCTTACAAGGGCCCTTGTATCCTGAGGTTGCTAAAGGGGACTGTTTCTCAAGTGCGATGTACATTCTGCTGCCACTTGGGGTGACTTCAGATGACACATGGATAGCTGTTGTTTCTAACATACTGAAACGTACAACTCATACACTGAACCCCTCATTGTAAGCTCCACAAAGGAGTTGTGTTTGTTCTGCACAACCGCTGTCTCCTCGGCCCGTGAAACCGTTCCTGGCACAGGGCAGACAACACTTTTTTGAATCAACAATTTCACTCATTGCTCTTAGACATAAGTTTAAAAATAATGAACTTTAAAAAACAGATTAAGCCTGCAACAGCACAGGCTTAATCTCAAATGTGGTGCAACTTGTCGAGGCGGCCCACTAATAACAACTGCAGTTTGGGGACCGGCGTGCAGTGAGCACAGAGTAGACCTGGACGCCACGCCCTTCCGGGCAACCTCTTCCAGTGAAAGCGCTTCCCGACACACACATACTCTATGCTGGTCTTCCTTCTGAAGAAGAGAGAGGATAATTCCATTTTGTGGAGAGACAGTCTCAATGTATTAAGTGAAAAAAAACAGGTTCTAAGAATTTACTACAGGATCCAAATTTTTATAATTATTTAACAATGTTTATCTTAGATGGTAAAAGTTGCTTACTTTTAGTTTTTACTTGGAAGTTTTCTATCTTGAACAATTATTTGAAATAAAGAAAGGGTAATTCTAATTATTTTTCAAAAGAATTTCCTACTCCCCAGGCCAGGTGGCTCAGTTGGTTGGAGCATCATCCCATACACCAAAAAGTCGTGAGTTCAACCCCGGAAATGGCACATACCTAGGCTGTGGGTTCGATCCCTGGTAGGGGCACATATAGGAGGCAACCAATCAACATATCTCTTTCACATCAATGTTTTTCTCTCCCCTGTCTTTCTCTGTCTGTCTATCTCTCTCCCCCTCCTCTCTCTCTAAAATCAGTAAGTATATCCTCAGATGAGGATGAAAAAATAAAGAAATAATCTCCTACTGATGAACATTTAGGTTATTGCTATATTTTAGATATTTCAAGTAACGTTATAAATAAACAACCTTTTAAAGATATATATACTAAGACATTTAATTCTACAGGATAAACTTTTAGAAGTGAAATTGTAAGACAAAAAGAAAAACATGAATTTGATAAATATTGCCAAATTATTCTCTAAAAATACTGTACCAATTTATAATCCCACTTATGAAAATACCTATGTCCGCAAGACTGGGCAACCATAAGTATTATTCTTTTCAATTTTTCCCCAAATGGCTAATTATTCCAACCATGAATTAACTATAGATACATATGTATGAGGTATTTACACATATACATATATTCTAATTTATGTACACCATGCATATTTTTAGGAAAAAAATGACTAAAAGAACTAAAAAGGTGTTATTATTATAACAGAGTACTTTCACTTTATAGTTTTACATTTTTGTATTATTTGAATTTTACAATATGTATTACTTTTAAAATCAGTAGTAAACAAATTAAGATACTCTTTTTGCTTCAAGAGAATTCCTCAGCTTTATCTGCAAAGTTAAATTAAACTATTAAACAGTTCCTAAAATAAATATCTCTAGCTCCTAAAAGATTAACAGTATCATTATTTCTTTCAAAATTTTGCTGTTTGTGTAAGTTAAACTAAGCAATTTTCCTTCTTCATGAGACCCTCCAAATGGATGTACTAAATGGCAAATTTAAATACAGAGAGGTCAACAAAGTCACACAATTTGGAAAGAAATCACCGAGTCTGAGGTAATTTCTAACATGCTAACAATGGGCCTACGCTATCATCCTGTTACATCTAAAACATTGTCAATAAAATGAGCAGCAGCAGAAAAATAGAACAGTGGATTTAGAGTCACAAAAGAGTCCCAGACCCAAACTGACCACACGTCAGCTGGACCCCGGACAAGTCAAGCTTTCAGGGCCAGTTTCTCTGCCTTCCAAAGGAGAGTGACCCCTGAAATATAACAGGGTTCTTGTGAGGCTCAAATGAAACAGTAGATTTTAAATTATTTTTTATTAATGCAATCTATTAATTCTTACTTATTCAATTTGACCAAAAAAAGATTATCATCCGAGACCTATTTCTACATGAAAGGAACCATTAGAAACAAACATTTTTCCACCCATGCCCAGGCCTAAGAAGCAAGGCAATCAGAGGCTGCAGGACCTGGTTCCACCAGCATGTTCTGGCTGTTAGGCAGCACTCCATTCACTCAGCAAGTGCCTTTCTAGTACCACAACGTCACTCGTAATAAAAGAAATACAATCCTAAACTACACTATAAAACTGTTTTCACCTATCAGATTGGCAAATATTCTAATGCTTGATTGTACAGCCTGGTGGTGAGGCTCTGAGGGAAAAGACATAGCAAGTGGGAATGCAAACGGGGATAATTTTCTAGTATCTACCAAAACTGTGAATATGCACTCTCTTTATACTTCTGCTTCTTGGAATATACAAAATAATGTGCTTATAAAGTTATTCAACACAGTACTGTGTACAGCAAAAGATTGGGGCCACCTACAAATGTCTACCAATAGGAGACAGTCAAATAATTTAAGGTACCTCTATTCAATGCAAAACTGTGCAGAAAATTAGGAAAGCTCTCTATAAACCAACGTGAAAAGAACATTTAGGACACGGAAAAACATTTTAATTGTGGAAAAACATTTAGGACATATTAAGTGAAAATTTCAAGGCACAGAAATTGTGTGGTACTGATTTTACTTGTATTTGTATAAAGAATCTCAGCAAAGATAAATAAGAAATGAGTAACAGTGGTCAGAAGGGTGGGGTGGAAAACCAGGGAGGGAGAACAGGTGAGAGGAAGACTTCCATACAGACCTGTATGTGTACGTACACACACACACACACACACACACACACACACGACACCATGAACTGCACGTTATATATACTCTGAACCATGAACTGCATTAGATATTCAAACATTTAATGAAAAAATATATATGTAAGAACTTAGTAGGTGCCAAGCACTGTTCCAAGTATTGGAGATAGTTCTATGAGAACGAAAGTGACCTACGAATTTCTGCCCTCGTGGAGTTTACATGCCAGTGGAGAGAGATCTCCATTAACCAAGTAATTAAACGTATAGTATGTCAAATGATATTAAGTATTGTGGAGAAAAACAAAGCACAAAAGACACGAGGAGAACAGTCACAATTTTGAAAAGGGTTTAGTCAGCGATCAGGACAGTTGCTCTCAGTGAACACTCAGAGTAAAGACCAGAAAGGAGGTGCAGGAGCTTGTCGGTAAGTATCAGGAGGAAAAGTGTGCCCAGGTCAAAGACACAGCAAGTGCAGAGTTAAACTGAAGTAAATCTGATATATTCAAGGAACAGCAAGAAGGTCAGTGTGGCTGGAACAGAGAACTAGAATAGAAGGAACTGAATTCGGAGAGGTAACAGAGGGTCAAATCACAAAAGGCCTTCTAGAAAACCACAGGATTTTGGTTTTTACTGAGTAAGATGGGAAGGCAGAGGAGGGTTTTAGGGAGAGGAATAACATGATCTCATTTTCATTTTAACAAGATCTCAGTTGAGAACACTCTGAGGGAAGTACATGAGGAGGCAGACCTGCTAGAAGTCTACTTCAAAAATTCAGGCAAGAGATGATAGTGGTTCAGAGACAGGAAAGGGTGGTTAGATTATGGATATATTTGAATAGTAAGAGCCAAAAGTATTTGCTGGAGGATTGGATGTGGGATATAAAAGAGGACAATCCAGAATGATTCCAAGGTTTTTAGCCAAGGAAAGGATGAAGTTGTTATTTTCTGAGAAAAGGAAGAATACAGGAGGTGATTCAGAGCTGGAATACCAGAAACTCAGTTTAAGTACCTACTAGACCCCAAATAGAGATGCAGACCACTGAGTAAAGGAGTATGAGTTCAGAGGGGAGGTCCAAGCTAGAATATAAACTTGCAAGCTGTTAGCGATGAAGGGTATTTAAAACTATGAGACTTGAATGAGATCACCAAATTGGATTGTATAGAGTTTGTCTTCTGATGTATTCAAGATAGCTGGCTGACATTCCAGGGGAGGACAGGCACTCACATTTCATGGTGAGAAAATAATTATGGCTTAAGAACAACAATGACTTTATAAAAATTCCAAGTTTAAGAGGGAACCAAGATTAAAACCTAGTTCCTCAACCATAACACAAGACTGTGTGGTCTGGAGATGTGATAACTAGCGCTGGCATTAAACTACCTAAAAGGCAAATAGTCTCCTAAGAGCACTAAAGGATGCCTTTTTTTTTTTAATCTCATATATAACTTCTTAGGATCTGCTCTGAATTCAGCTGACATAAAAGGGTAACTTAAACTCAGCATTTCAGATATTCTTCCGATAAAAAAAACATTTCTTTTAAAACTAACAAATGATACCACTAAGCAGGTGGTACATGTGGTTTTGTGAGAAGAACCCATTGGCTTTCTACAATGTTCATCCTACACCAAGGGCCACATAACAATCATGAGATGAATAATTAGACCTGTGTTTGGCATCACAGGTCCAGTAAGAGAAAGCGGTATTAACTCGGTTTAGTAAGGAAAGAGCTCCCTGGCTCCTACAGTAGATAAAAGTTACAGAACCCAGTACATGGGCCCGACAAAACCGCCATGAACAGACTCCATTCATCCGAGACATTTTCTGGAGCAGAAGGAAGTCTCAGAAATCACCAGTCCTCTCATCTTAGAGATAAACTAACTGAACGCCCTACCCGAGGGCTTGCCAGGTGGTGATAGACTCCAAACCACCACCGGACACTGGGCTTCCCTGTGGCCTGTCACCAGCTGTTCCCTAACTGTGTTAATGATCACTATATTGATATAACCTCAACAAACAGTCCATGATAAAATTTCTAAGATCAGGATTTGAGCTAGAAGACAAAATCCAAAAACAAGAACAAAAAAATCACTTTTCTCACATCTCTTAGTCAAGTTTTTACTTTGACTAAGAAAGAGATCATGGTCATCAACCAGTTCCGTGACAGCGCTTTTTAGAAACTACTATTATGATTGTTAACATTACAATTCTAACAGCACCACTATCATTTACCAAATACCTAAGATGCGCTAAGTACTATGTTAATAACCATTATCAGAGATAATTAGTAGTAATTAGCATAATAACTGGAGCAAGGACATAAAAGTTCTATGAAGATAACCAAGAATAGGTTATACAGAAACATATCAAAAATTTAAAATACTCTGGCTCCGTCAGACATTGCTAATGATAAAAGCGATTAGTGAGCAGTAGATCAAATATATTAAGATCTGCAAAAATGCCTATACCTTTGGGATAAATAGCGACCAAACTGTTTATTTTCCTTCTGGACACACAGGAAGACACTTCCCAGGCCCCTTTTCATCTAAAAGGAACAACGCAGATTTATGGCCAACAGAATGTAATAGAATCGAGCTGGGCCTTTTCCATTAAAGATTTTAATCTCCCTCCACTAATCCCTTTCTTTCCAAGCCAGAGGTCATGTGTTGATTGATGGCAGCAGCATTCCAAAATAGAAGGAGCCTGGATACCTGCATCACCACCCAGCAGACAGCTGGCGGGACAGTACCTGAGGAAGAACGGCTACACCTGACACAGAGTGAAAAATGTATTATGTTAAGCCACTGAGATCGGTGGTATTTGTCATGTAGCAAGCACTGATCTTTCAGATTGCAACAATTGTTTTAAAAATGTGCAATTGTCAGAATAAAAAACAAGAATAAAATAAAATTATGTGAAAATGGCAGATTTTAGAGTCCTTTTTCATCCTTGAAAATTATTTTAATGCTATTTACACTGGGGGATGTTCTACTCTATATAAGTCCAGATTGAATTTTTAGTGAGCATATGCTGGTATTAAAATTGAAAAGAGAAAAAAGTTGTTAAAACAACTACTGCTTTAATAATGGTTTTTTAAAGTAATTAAAACCAAAAGATAAATGCCATTGAAATATTTCATTTTTGCCACAGGACGAACTTCAAGTCCTTAGGAACTTTTACTAAAATACATGATGCCACCTTTCGTTAATATACGAAGACCTTCAATAACGTCATGCCAAGCGTGATCACCTTATCTCAGTCAATCCTCTTAATCTGTCTTCCCGGCTTCACAAGACTCATCATCTCCACTTTACAAATGGGAAAAATGAGGTTCAGAAAGCCATGATCTTTGTCCAAAGTCACACAGCTAAACAGTAAATAGCTGAGCTACAACTAGTATGGCTACTTTCAATCCTAATCCAATATTCCATGCTTCCTCTCTTACGCCATCTGACACAAGGTCAAAGACTACATCAAAGTGCCTTTCATCCAACAAGTAAGTATTCAAAAGATGCTTGTGGTTGTGAATCAAATATTTGGTCTACTTTTAGAACTGTCACTTGTGGAAGAATCAACATTTCAATACATAAAACTGAATTCAAAGAAACCATGCCAATTCTTTTAGAAAATGACTCCATATACACAAGGAATTACAGACATGAGATGATATGATCCAGTTTTATCATAATATTAAAGAAACCAACTACATTTTAAAGAGAAGCAAATTAGTACTGGATACTAGACTCATATAGTCTATTTTAAATAATAGCTACTGGAATAAAGATATTAATCGCTAACAATTCATAATAAACTTATCAATGTAAAATTCAGTTAGCTGGAAGAAATATCTAAATGTCATGTTTCTTTATATATGTAACTGCTCACAAAATACTGTCACAGCATGACAATTTAGCTTTTCAGTAAACAGTAACAGCAAGGGGCACTTATGTCACAAAAGAATAAAAATGAGAGGTAACGGTCTGTGGGTAGCAAGTTCGCAGAATCCCTTACCTTTGTGTACCTTTTCCGTGTTACACAGGTGAAGTGTGAAGTAGGTATCAAGGAGTTGATGGCCATTTTTATTAATAATGTTCCGGGCAGCAATGTTCCGAAGATGTCTAAGACGACGCTAAAAAGTAACCACAAAAAGAAGGGTGTTCAGTTTTTTCCTCCTATAAAATTTTCTGAAAGTTACAATTCAAAAATAAGAGACAGGGAGATGTCATTTATCGTTGAGCCAGCAACCTTAACCCAGCCTCTTACTTATGTCGCAGCACCCCCTTTGTCAAATGGGAGTTATACCTGCCATGTTTTATTTACAAGGTTACAACATGTCACTTTCATGTTGTGAGCATGAAATGACAACAATATGAAATAGTTTTGAAAAGTATAAATGTTATCTAAGTGCTATATACCTGCAGAATAGCATTAGTATTTCCTAGAACATAGACTAAGTAATAATTTGCTTTTTTTTCTTTCAGAAGGATGCAGGTAGACATGCAAAGTTCATCTCGTACCAACAGAAAATCAGCAGCTATTTTTGCATGGAGCTATTACAGCTCTATGGCTAGCTCAGTCTAGATGCCAGACCATCCCCCTATCTGTACAACCATTAAAAGAGACCAAGACCAAAAAATAAAGCAATAACTCACTGGTTGCTCCATCCAGCCAATTACCCAAAAGTGAGCTTAAATTCTCACTTGACCAGCAGCCAGCCAATCTCTATTTCCTAATCAGTCTTCCTTCCCAACAATTTCTGAAACTAGGAGGCATGAATTATTTGGAGTCCTAAGTGTATTAGAAAAGCATAAGCTCCTTAAGCAACACTAGAAATCAACAAAAACACAAGATAACTTAAGGGACAGCCAAGTCATCTCATATCACAAAGAAAAAATGCTGGCAATGCTGAAATCTGACCACGTAGTTTCATTCCCAAAGGCTGGTTCCCTGTGTCAAATAATCATTTCTGGAGACTTAAAAATAGAAGCAAAGTGTTCAGTTTTAAAATATGCTTAAAGCTCTCCCTGCAGGCTAAGAAACAGCCTATTTATTCTACTGAGGTAAGTCCATCTTTAATTACACGCACAGCCGACCAGAACAGCACAGTTCCTTCTTTATATGCAGTCCGTTCCCCCAATCCAGAAATTAAGATTCTTTGAGAGAGACGGTTATTGTCCAATAATTTGTTTAATCCTCTAAGGATAAAAAGCCCCAAGTGTATTTACAGAGAAGTTCCTAGGGCTTACTCTAAAAGACTCAGTTTCCACAATCTACCAATGGTTTCCATTCCACACCATGGATCACAGCAATGATTTCCTCCTACTATATATTTATCACAAGCCCTCAGTCAGGATTTTAAATTGACAGGAACCACTAATTGCTTATACGCAATAATTACATTTATTTAGCTGTAAGACTGCAATCTCATCCTCTACTCTAAGACTTGCAAATATCACCCAAAGCCTGTAGAACAAAATACGAACTTCCCATTACTGTTCTCAAAGCCCTGCGCAATCCGACCTCTCCATATCCTGTCACTACTTCTCATCAGACTTTCTGGAGAGGTTTCCTAACCCCTCTGTCACTCAAGACATCTTAAGGTTCTGTGCACCTTCCCAGCTCCATGCTTTGGCTAGACATAATCTAGAATATCACTCTCTTTAAAGAGATTCTATTTCCACTTCAAAGTTAAAGAGACAGGATTCCTTCTTCTTGATCTATAACTGGAAGTAATTGCTCCTTTCTGAGAGTAAGAACTTTGCTTCTGTCTCTCCAGTACCACTTATTTTCATTCAGCCTTGTATTATAGGTGGTTGTTTACCACTATTTTCCCTATTAGTCTAGGCAGGAAAGACTGGACGACAGAGACCATTACTGCCACTATTACTGTTAGCACTTACAAAATGCTTACTGTGTGCCATGCGCTGTGCTGAACACTTTATAGATGTGATCCCATGTAATCCTCGTAACAACCCTGTGAGATTAGAGTTACTCATTATCATTATTCCTCTCTTTATCCCAACATTTCTAAGTAACCAAATATAAACAAAGAAACAAAACAGCATTTGAGGAGAAGGATATCTCAAAAGAAGAAAGAAAGCAAAGAGGTAATACATACATGTATAGATATATCCTATATGTGTGTATACCTATCGGATATAATTGGTCTTCAGACTCTATTGCTACGGAGGGCAGAGCATCCTTCAACTCAAGGGAATAATTTTATGACAAATACGGAACTGACTGCCTTACAAAGCAGTATGCAGAGCTTGACAGAGGCTGAATCTGTAAGGAATGCAGATATCGCTGAAGACATCTCCTGCATTCTGCAGAAAGTTGGCACAATCACCTCCCAGCCACTTTCCAACTCCAAGCTCTAGGATTCTAAAATCAGCAATAGAGTGTACCAACACTTATCTGGGTGGATGAGCGGTGTATCATTTTTTCTATGCTTCCCTCCACTGACATGGATAAAATAGAACTGACCATATATCAGGGCATTTTATAAGGAAGGTTTACAAAAAAATAAATAAAATACTCCACGAATTAGCCAACAGTACTTAAAGCACTGACCTTGAGTTGTATGACCTTTTGACTTCTCCCTTATTTATTTATTTCAAAAGTACTAGGATATTACCATGATTAGTTAAAATACTAATTTAATGCTAATTCTCTGTAAATCTAAAATTATGCCAAAATGAAAAGTTTATTTTTTAAAAGTTTCTGCCTTTTTCAGAGTTAACAGGAGTGGCAGTGGAACAAAAAGACTGCCAATAAAACATTTCACAAGCATTACTTAAACAGAATTCTTCTCCTCCCCGCCCATTCACCTCTTTTCTTCAGTTTCCCACCTCCTTCCTTCTTCCCCTTCTCCCAAGATTTAATGCAATTAAAAAGAAACATGGGAGGGTTGAACCAGAAACTCAAGAAAATAATTACCTATGGGGGTGAGAACATGTTGGAGGGAACAGAGATAAAAGCAGGATTTCCCTGGTACTTGTTTATGTGGTTTTGACTTCTGTACCATCTGTTTCACATACTCAAAAAATGAAGTTAAATAAGAAAGAGTTTAAATCAACTAAACCTCGTCCAAAATAAAACAGCAATTCCAAAAATTACCACCAATTGTAGAATGTATCATCCACCTTTGCCCAAATTATTACCCTATGATCAAGGAAAGTATTAAAGAAATCAAGGTGACCCAAAGGATTCTCTCTGGTTCTCAGTTCCCAATAAGATCTAGACTTGAGCAAAACAGCAGGTAACTACATCTACACTGAAACACAGGCAGTTCCTGAGATTTGTCTGCCTTCCCCAACCATGCGGGAAGAGACTTCACTGTATTTATAGCTGTATCTCTAACATCCTGAGGAGCACCTAGCAAATAGCTGGCACACAATAAATGTTTGACTGAATTCCTAAATCTCCAGTGAGTTAGCCCAGTCAGGAAGGTCCCTGTATGACCTAGGCCTTGCAATGGTCCTGAGTAGCCTGGAACCCACAGCAAATTCTGACACCCACCCACCACACGGTGGGAGAAAACAGAGCACATCAAACCTAAAAATGGACCTAAAAACTAAAAGTGGGATGAAGTCTCACACTGCTTCTGGACCACAACGAACTCGCCAGACTCACCTCCCCCAGGGCACACAGTCTAGCTGGCAGCGCGGCATGGTGGCGCCCCTACCACAAATACAATGCCTCAGACCTTGCCTAAGTAGAATTAAATACCTAATTATCGCTTCAAATGGCCCATCTAAAGATATTTTTTTAAGATTTTATTTATTTATTTTTAGAGAGGGGAAGGGAGGGAGAAAGAGGGAGAGAAACATCAATGTGCGGTTGCCTCTCACGTGCCACAACCCAGGCATGTGCCCTGACTGGGAATCAAACCGGCGACCCTTTGATTTGCAGGTCAGCACTCAATCCACTGAGCCACACCAGCTAGGGCCATCTAAAGATATTTAAAATCAAATGTTTTTATAAGCTAAATTGGCTCAAATATCTCAGGAAAGTAAAAATATTGAGTAATTAAATTACACAGACTTTGGGAACACTCTTTAAAATAACATTCCACACAGTTTTCTTTACCAGCAATCTCTAAACTCTCTCCAGTGCTCCATACTTTCAGTTATAAAATGATCTCAGCATTTCATTCAACATCAGTAGCTTCAGGAAGCCAAGTTGTGCCCTAGTAACACCCATCCCCAAATCTAAAACCTCAACAGGTTTTAATTTTTAAGTTGGAATTAATCTAACTTTAAAATCTTTGAAGCACTACCTATAAAATATTCTATACAGAGGTTAAAAACATTCACAAACATATAAAATTAAAACCTCCTGCACTGACTGATGTGGCTCAGTTGGTTGGGCATCATCCCACGAAGAAATGGTTGTGGTCTCGATTCTGGTAGGGCACATGCCTGGGTTGTGGGTTCAATCCCTGGTCAGGGTGTATAGGAGAGACGACCAATCAATGTTTCTCTCCCTCTCTTTCTCCCTCCCTTCCCTTCTCTCTAAAAAATAAAATCATACCCCCCAAAAAATCCTGTATTTAAAAAAAACCCTCCTATTCACCTTTGGTTTGGAGGATTGAAGGATATAATTAAAACACAATTCTGCTACCTGAAATGTTAGAAGTAGGCAAAGGACCAGTACGACTCTAAATTCCTTAACCTTTTAACAGATCTTTCAAGAATAATTTCTCAGACAATACTTAAGTGGCATACATTGTAGACCTGAAACACTTGCTTTGGTGAAAAAAATGTAAATTACTCATGACTATGATTGTAAACTAGTGCCTCTAAAGAACCTAAAATCAATGGTTGCTTTCCTTTAAAAAATTTTTATTTATTTATTTTTGGGGGAAGAGGGAGGGAGAAAGAAAGGGAGAGAAACACTAATGTGAGAGAGAAACATCAGTTGGTTGCCTCTTGAATGCACTCCGAATGGGAACAAACCTGCAACCCAGGAATGAACCCTGACCAGGAATGGAACCAGTGACCCTTTGCTTCGCAGGACGACACCCAACCAACAGAGCCACACTGGTCAGGACCCATGAACAACTCTTGACTGCAAAAAAATGTAACTACTTATATACTAATAGCCTACTGTTGACGAGACAAAAGCCTTACTGATAACATAAACAGTAGATGAACACATATTTTGAGTAAGTATTTTATACTGTATTCTTATAATAAAGTAAGCTAGAGAAAACAAAATGTTAAGGAAATCATAAAGAGAAAATACATTTACAGCACTGTACTGTACTTATCAATACCATAAGTTTATGATGTCTTTTTTACTAGATAAATCATCAGTACCTACATCAGTGTGGTCTTATAGGATACAAAACACTGCAGATGCTAAACATATTACACTAAACATCAAAAATGAAAAGGTAATGTGAAAAATAATTTCACATTTATTTACAAGTACATCGATTCACGCACTGGTGATGAGGAGGCAGCAATACAGTTGCATTATAGCAGCCAATATAATCAATGTGATTGTTTCACAGCAATAAAAAAAATCTCAAAAAAAATTTCCAATATGTTCATTGAAAAGAAAATCCACACATAAGCGGACCCGCACACTTCAAACCCATACTGTTCCAAGGTCAACTGTAAAATTGCACACGTAACTACAGAGATGCACACCAAAATGAACATTTGACCTTGTGCAGACGGAGGTTTCCAAAGAATGCACCAATACTCCCCATCCCACACGCTCTCTTACACTGTGATGCTGCTACTCCTCCATTACAAAGTGGGGTCCATGTTCCCGCCCCCTTAAATTTGGGCAGGCCTGTGATTATGGTAGAAATGATGCTATGTGGCTTCTGAGGATAAATCATAAAATCACCTAGTCCTCTCACAGGATGCTCCTTCCTCGGAACTCAGTCGCCCTAACCCTGCTGTGAGGATGTCAACCAGCCACATGGAAAGGATTGTGCAGGCGTTCTCTGCAGCCCTAGCTGAGATCCCCGCTAAAGCCAGACGTATGACCATTCCAGTCCCCTGCCTTTCAGACACCAGAAATGACATCAAGTAAAGCACAGAAAGGTTGTTTCCACCAGGCCCAAGACAAACTGAATATTTGTGAGTAAAATAAATAATGATGCTGTTTTAAGCCACTGAATTATTTATTTGTTACTCAGCAACAGAAAATGAAGAGACCTACTCGCCTGAAGAGTTAAACTATTTTATCTCTGTCAGGATTGATGTGAGTGAGGGAAACAATGCTGGGAGAAATATAAAATGGTTAAATTCGAAGGGAGGGCAATTCAGCAATAATTACCAAACTTTAAATTGCATATGATATTTGACCAAGCAATTCACAAAAAATGTGTGCAAATATGCTTATTCCAATATTGGGTATAAAAGCAAAAACTAAATAACCACTCTTAAATTATGGTACACTCGTACAAGGGACAACTATATAACCATTAAAAAACCAAAGTACCAATGAAAGTGCCAATACAGAACACACAAAGAAAAGAGCAAGAAATTGTAAATGTTCATGGAAAGGAAAACACTATATATCCTGAATGGTTTAAGAACAAGGGTTGGCCAACTTGGTCCACAAAGTGTCAGAGTAAATACATTAACCTTTTCAGGGCACATCCTGTCTGCACATTCTCTGTTTGTTTTTGTTTATTTGTTTGTCTACAATACTTTAACAATGTAAAAACCTTTCTTAGCTCATCAATTGTTCCAAAAACCAGTGACTGTTGGCCAGTTTGCTGACCTCTAATGTGGATAATGACAGATTTCTGAGATAATTTTTTAAAGTAGCACTTGGTTTGGAAATGTAGTCAAACTTCTGGACACCTCTCCCCTTCCCTACTCTCAACTCATTTCAGGTCAGGCACTTATTTATTCTCAGCCTGGGATGAGTCCAAACGGCATGGAAGAATTAAGACCCAAGATGTTTCCAGTAAACTAAGATTACTGCTACTTTGATATTTTTTTTTTTTGAGGGGAAACAAAAGTGAAACTGAGAGAAAATTAGTTTTCCACATTTTCATACAAGGTGAAAATGTTGAATTACTGAATCAAGAATTTAAGCTTGGCCCTGACCAGGGTGGCTCAGTTGGTTGGGCATCATCCCACAAAGCGAAAGTTCGCTGGTTTGATTCCCGGTTGGGGCACAGACCTGGGTTGCGAGTTCAGTCCCCAGTTGGGGCCCTTATGAGAGGCAACCAATCAATGTTTCCACATTGATGTTTCTTTCCCTGTCTTTCTCTCTCCTTTCCTCTCTCTCTAAAAATAAATAAATAAAATATTTTTTAGAAAGAATTTAAGCGTGATAAATTAGGTCACTTTTTTTAAAAAAATACAAAAGCCCCTTCTATATTACAGCACTATCAAATCACCTATTTTTTACTTATCATTTGATACCACCTGAAAGGCTCACTGGGAAAAGTACTGAAAGAACACAAAAAAGCTTTGCTCTTCATGCTTGGTGCTACTGGCTACAAGCAAATTGTGTCAACAGCCGATGTTACAAATTTAAACAAACAACCCATCAACTCTAACCTATCATAAAATATTTTATTACCCCTATTCCAAATTGAGGGTTTTCTCCAACACAAATTACAAAACTAATTTAGAACTAAAGCCTTTATTTGACATTAACTCTGCTTTCACCAAAGTTCAAATCAGTCCCAGAATTTAGTTGTCTTGACTAAGCACTTCTAAATTATAAAACAGGCTTTTCCAAGATTTACCTCAACTTTCTACTTACACGTTTTGGCTCTGGGTTTTTTTCAATCTCCACCCTATTCACTGCAATCTTTGGAAGATCCAAGCCTGCCTTTTTTCCTCCATGTTTCAGTATGAAACCTTCCTCTGCATGCCTCTCATCCCTTCTCTCTCGTCTCCTATTCTTTTCTGTTCTATCTTGCTGGTAATTCCTTCACAGACTATGTTAGGAATGGTAAGGATACAAACACGGCATCTCCTAATCTCAGAATGTAAAATCTTATGAAAGTACTGGAGTTTGTGCACACAAAAAGGCCAATGTGAGGTTAAAAAAAAAATCCAGCAGTATAATTTTGATGAGCAATTATTAGAGCACTGTTACCTTAGAAATAGAAGGCCAAAGAAGAAAGACACAGAATTACACAGGATAACCTGGAGGATAGATTGGTAGACAGAAAAAAATGTGTTTAACATGTTTTCATTTGTGTTTCATAAGGGAAAAAAAAGAATATAATTATGTAATTATTGGAGATGCATAAACTATAATTAACAACACTGGTTTCCCCAGGAAATGGAATATGGGTGTTTGGAGCACAGAGTGGTGTGGAGACCCTTCACCATATCCCTTTGTACGCCTATTGAAAATGTTCCACATTAATATATATTTTTTTAAATAAAACTAAATGTACATTTTTAAAAAGCAGATAGCAACCAACCAACCATAGCACAGGTACCTGTGATGGCCGCTACGAGCAGCACTGTGACACAGTGGTAAGACCTCAACCTACTGTCAGAATCCTGAATTCTAGGGTGGTTCTATCACTCACCAGAGGGCAAATCACTTAACTCTCTCTGAGCCCGTTCCCCTGCCATAAAATGAAGATGTTTCCTGCATATTTCCTACATGCCTACCTCTGTGGGCTATTTTAAGGATCAAATGAAATAATGGATATAAAAGCTATCTGAGAGAGAAAATGGTGGCCAAATAGGTGAAAGCCGAGTCCACTTGCTCTTGCCCCCAACTCAGATACTAGGCTGATCTTCCAACAAATAAATGAAGCATTCAATGTAATCTTAGCTGATATGAAGTTTGGAAGCCAAGGAGTACAGAAGACGCTTTAAAACAGGCATGTACAAGACGCGGTAGGGGTTGTGACTCCTAGTCAGCCATATGGATGGGAGAACCCACCAATGAATGAGCCATCAATAATCAAAGCCCAAATACAACCAAAGAGCCCACACAAACTGAATAAAGGGCAACCCCAGAGCATTCAGATCAGGAGACCAAAGAGATTGCACCACTGAGGCCCACAGAACTGCTACCACAGAAGTCCAACCCACGAAGACAGGCAGGGAAAGCAGAGCAACCTGAGATACAGAAACAAACAAGAGTCACATAAAATGGGGAGAAAGAGAAATAACCCCAAATCAAAAGGAAAGAAGGAATCCCCAGAAAAAGAGCTAAATGAAAATAAGGTAAGCAATCTGTCAGACACAGAATTCAAAATAGTGTTTATAAAGATGCTCAAGGAACTCAGTGAGAACTACATGGAACTTTATGAGAGCTACAAGGAACATAGTGGGAACTAAACCAGAATGAAAAAGAAAATACAAACTATGAATAGAAACCAGGAAGAAATGAAGAATATAGTATCTGAAATGAAAAATATACTAGAAGGAATTAACAACAGGCTAGATGAAACAGAGGACTGAATCAATGAGCTGGAAGACAAGGTAGAAAAAAATACCCATCAGAGCAACAAAATGAGAAAAGGCTCCAAAAAGAAAGAGAATTATTTAAGGGAGCTTTGGGACAATATGAAATATAACAACATTCACATCATAAGAATATCAGAAGGAGAAGAAAAGAAGAAAGGGATAGAAAACCTCTTTGAAAAAGTAATGACAGAAAACTTCCGTAACTAGGAGAGAGAAAAAGTCACAGAAGTTCAGGAAGCACAGAGGATTGTAATCAGATGAACCCAAAGAGGCCTACTCCAAGACACATCATAATTAAAATGGCAAATTTTAAAGACAAAGAGAGAATCCTAAAGGCAGCAAGGGAAAAACATACAAGGGAGCTCTGATAAGGTCATTAACTGATTTCTCAACAGAAACTCTACAGCCAGAAGGGAATGGAATATTTTAGGTAATGAAAAGCAAGGACCTACAACCAAGTCTACTCTATCCAGCAAGGCTCTCATTTAAAATGGAAAACAAAAATAGCTTCCCAGACAAAAGAAGGTTTAAAAAGCACATCTCCACCAAGCCAGCACTGCAAGAAATGCCAAAGGGACTGCTATAAAAAGGAGAAGATATACAGGAGAGACACGGGTACAGAAAAAATGGGAATAAATAAGTACCTATCAATAATAACCTTAAATGTAAATGAATGAAATGCTCCAATCAAAAAACAGAGTAGCTGAATGGATAAGAAAACATGACCCGCATATATGCTGTCTAGAAGAGACCAACATCAGAACAGAAGATCTACACAGGTTGAAAGTGAAGGGATGGGAAAAAAATATTCCAAGTAAATAGACATGAAAATAAAACTGTGATATCAATACTTATATTGATAAGACAAAATTGACTTCAAAACAAAGGCCATAAAAAGGGACAAAGAATCACTACAGAATACTTAAGGGAGTAGTCCAACAGGAGGATATAACCCTTGTAAACATATATGCACCCAACATAGGAGCACCTAAATATATAAGGAAAATCTTAGAGTACTTCAAGAAAGATATTGACAGCAACACAGTCATCCTAGGGGATTTTAACACCCACTGTCAACAATGGACAGATCTTCTAAACAAAGAATCAACAAGGATATTGTGGCATTGAATGACACTCTAGATCAAATGGACTTAATTGATATATAATGAACCTTTCATCCCAAAGAAGCAAAATATACATTCTTTTCAAATGCATGGTCAGTATCTCTGATGAACACAGATGCTAAAATCCTCAACAAAATATTGGCAAAACACATCCAGCAATACATTAAAAAGATCATACACCACGATCAAGTGGGATTCATCCCAGGGATGCAAGGATGTTACAATATTCACAAATCAATAAACACAATGCAAAATAACGACAAAAATCACATGATCATATCACTAGATGCTGAAAAAGCATTCTATAAAACTCAAGCCCATTTATGATAAAAATACTCAGCAAAGTGGGATTAGGGGGAGCATACCTCAACATAATAAAAGCCATACATAAAGAACCTACAGCCAACATTATATTCAACAGGCAAAAAATAAAATCTTTCTTCATAAGTTCAGGAACAAGACAAATGTGTCCACTTTCACTACTCTTATTCAACACAGTACTGGAAGTTCTAGCCACAGCAATCAGACAAGAAAGAGAAATAAAAGGCATCCACATTGGAAAGGAGGAAGTAAAACTGTCATTATTTGCAGAAGGCATGATAATGTACACAGAAGACCCTGTAGTCTCTGCCAAAAAAGGACTCAACCTAATAAGTTGAATTTGGCAAGAGTGGGATACAAAGTCAGTATTCAGAAATCAATGGCATTTTTGTACACCAACAATGAAATATCAAAAAGAGAAACTAAGAAAAAAACTCCATTTACTATAGCAACAAGAAAAATAAAGTACCTAGGAATAAATTTAACCAAGGAAGTAAAAGACCCATACTCAGAAAACTACAGAACACTGAAGAGAGAAATTAAGGAAGATACAAATAAATGGGAGCATATACCGTGTTCATGGATTAGAAGAATTAACATCATTAAAATGTCCACACGACCCAAAGCAATCTACTGATTCAATGATTCAATGCATTTCCTATTAAAATACCAATGGCATATTTCACACATCTATAACAAATATTTTAAAAATTTATATGGAACCAAAAAAGACCCCAAATAGCCTCAGCAATCTTGAGAAAGAAGAACAAAGTAGGAGGGATCACAATACCCAATATCAAACTATACTGCAAGGCCACTGTAATCGAAATAGTCTGGTACTGGCAAAAGAACAGACACAGAGATCAATGTAACAGAATAGAGAATCCAGAAATAAGCCCAAGTCTCTATGGTCAATTAATATTTGACAAAGGGGGCATGAGTATACAATGGAGTAAAAATAGCCTCTTCAGTAACTGGTGTTGGGAGAACTGGACTGGTACATGCAAAAACATGAAACTAGACCACCGACTTACAGGATACAACAAAACAAACTCAAAACAAATAAAAGACTTAAATATAAGTCATGACACCATAAAAGTCCTATTGAAAAACATAGGCAGGAAAATTTCAGATATCCCACATAGCAATATTTATGCCAATGTATCTCCTAAGGCAAAGAAAATAAAGGGGAAAAAAAGGGACTACAACACATTAAAAAGCTTCTTCATGGCTAATGAAACCATCATCAAAATGAAAAGGGAACCAACCATATGGGAGAACATATTTCCCAATGATACCTCAGACAAGGGTTTAATCTCCAAAATATATAAAGAACTCATTCAACCCAACACCAGGAAGACAAAAAATCTGATTAAAAAAATGGGGAAAGGACCTGAATAGACACTTCTCCAAGGAGGACATACAGATGGCCCATAGACAAGGTGAAAAGGTGTTCCATATCATTAGCCTCATAGAGATGCAAATTAAAACCACGGTGAGATATCACCTCACACCTGTTAGAATGGCCATCATAAACAAATCAACAAACAACAAGTGCTGGCGAGGAAGCAGAGAAAAAGGAACCCTAGTGCACAGTTGGTGGGAATGCAGACTGGGGTAGCCACTGCGGAAAACAGTATGAAATTTCCTCCAAAAAATAAAAATGGAACTGCCTGTTGACCCAGTGATTCCACTGTTGGGGATATACCCTAAGAATCCTGAATCACCAATTCAAAAGAACCTATACGTGCCTATGTTATTAGCAGTGCTATTTACAATAGCCAAGGGTTGGAAACAGCCTAAGTGCCCATCGGTAAATGAATGAATCAAAAAACTGTGGTACATTTACACAATGGAATACTGTGCAGCAGAAAGAAAGAACTCCTACCATTCATGACAGCATGGATGGAACTGGAGAATATTATGGTAAGTGAAGTAAGCCAACTGGTGAAAGACAAATACCATATGATCCCCCCTAAGAGGAATCTAATGAACAAAATAAACTAACAAACAAAACAGAACCACAGGCATGGAGACATGGAACAGACTGAAAGACCAGAGGGGAGGAGGGGATAATGGTGGAAAGAAGAGGAAGGGACTAGGCAAAGAACATGTATGAATGACCCGTAAACATAGACAACGGTGTGGGAATTGACTGTGGGAGTGGGGGGTGGGGTGGACAGAGAAAGGCAAAGAGGGAAAAATTGGGACAACTATAATAGAATAACAATATAAAATGATTATAAAAAAGCTGTCTGAAAAATTGTAAAGGACTTTAGTCCCAGCTGGTGTGGCTCAGTGGATTGAGTGCCAGCCTGCGAACCAAAGGGTCACTAGTTCAATTTCCAGTCTAGGGCACATGCCTGAGTCGCAGGCCAGGTCCCCAGTAGGAGGCACGTGAGAGGCAACCACACATTGTTTCTCTCCCTCTCTTTCTCCTACCCTTCCCCTCTGTCTAAAAATAAATAAATAAAATCTTTTTTAAAAATTGTAAAGGACTTTAATCTCAGGTCCCACCACAGACCTACTGAATCAGAATTTGTATTTTAATAATATCCCTGGGTAATTTGCATGTACATTTTAAGTTTAATAAACTAAGGCATTTTACTCCTTTTTTAGATACTAAAGTTGAGGCCCTAAATAAAGGGATTTATCCATGTTCACACTGTTAATATGTAGCAAAATCAAGATTTGGACCCAGGCTTCATCTCCTGGGATGTGTATGTACACTAGGTTTTTGCTTCCCAGTTACCTTGTTTCAAAACCTTTGAGACACCTTTGCCTGGCAGATGTCCATATCCCTACCTCCTTTCCTAATCAGCCATCCAGCTCATCAATTCTTTCTTCACAATATCTCTGGAAAGTTTCCTCTTTTCCACATCCTTCATTCATTGCCCTAAAGCTACTGCTCTTGGTACTCTGAAAAACCAGCTTCCTTCTCTTTTGGATGTATCAGCTTCCTTTTCTGCAAAGCTTAAGGCATTAAATGTTAGCCAACTGATTTCAGGCAGAATCTATGTTTGAAACCCACCAACACTAGCAAACTATAACATGGTAAATCTAACCCAGAATCTTCATGTCTTCACTTTCATTATTTCTTTCCCATTATTTCCTTCTCTTTGCCTTAGAACTAAGCCATGTTGCCTTTATCCAAAAAGGTCCTCCATTTATAACCAAGCTTTACTAAATAAATTCAAAGGCCCTAAACTACACTTTCCAGTATGATCGTTTATGCCAATCTGTCCCAATAAGCTGTCACCATTCACAAACATCCTCACAGCTTCGTAATTATCTCCTCTACACTGCACCCTAACAAACCAAGTAATTCAATATTTCTTTAGTACCCATGGTGTGCCAGCAACTATGCAATAAAATAGAAGTCTAAATGCCTTTGACTATATTTCCACATAAATTAAATATAAGTCCTGGCCTCTGCCCCATTTCCACTTCTGAACCAAGAAGCATTGACGTTTCTATGAGCAAATAATAAGGGAAGACTTTCACAGATGCTCAGACTCAGGAGGAATAGATAAGCAGACAGAATAAGCCACCCACCACACGAACACTAACTCCTGTGTAACAGCCTGTCCACTACAGCACAGGGGTAAACAGTTCTAGAGACTTCCTTGTACAAATTGAGTTCAATTAAATCAACCTGAAAAAACAAAGGGTGCTTCAGTTCAAAATCAGCTATTTATTCCAGTTACCCGAACACTGAGTTCTAGCTGCTACTTCAATTGGGAATATATTTAAACACTCCAAGTTTCAGGTACCTCATCTGTAGAATGGAGCTAATAACGGCTTCTACCTTGTACAGTGGTGATGCAGAGTAAACAAAGTAACTGCAGAGTGCTCAGACACAGTGCTAGCACATACGAGCGTTCAAAAACAGTACTATTACTATTGATCACATTCAAGTTTCCTCAGTCTCTGTGTTGGTTTACCCATAGCTTCAAAATCTATCTACCTAACTTGAGCTACATGGGTTTGTGAAGTTAGAGGCAGAGATGAAATTGGAAAACTGTATTTTAAAGCCAACAAGCAAACAGAGTAAGATGGTAGGAAAAGCTCTGAATTTAGAACCAGAATAGTTGGGTATGAACTCCATGTTCCTTGCTGGGCCTTGATTTTCTCACCTGTTATGTGGGGGAGATGATTCTAACGACTGTAGCTAAAAATACTATGAGAATGGTTTTAAAGAGATTAGCTACTAAAACACAAGGCAGGACTTCAGTCAAGGTGGTGGCATAGGTAGAAACAGCTCACCTCTTCCCAAAACCACATCAAAATTACAACTAACCCATAAAACAATTATCATTTAGAACTGTCAGAAATTGAGCTGAATGAAGTCCTGCAACTGGAATTAAGTAAGGACCATATCAGGACTGGTAGGAAGGGTGCAGTACAGAACGGGCTGGTCCTACATCCACATGTGGTGGACAAAAATCTGGGTGGGACATATCAGGAGTGAGAGGTTCCAGCCCCACACCAGGCCCCCCAGCCCAGGGTTCCAAAGCCAGGAAGATAAGTCCTGCTAACTTCTGGCTGTAAAAACCAGCAGAGATTGAGGCTGTGGAAGATAAAAACTGTTGGAATCCCAAGCACTTCCTCTTAACAGACCCATGCACAGATTTACAGGGACTCACTCACTCTGAGCTCCAGCACTGGGGCCACAGATTGAAAGGTATCAGAGACATACAGGGAGGAAGTGAACTGTCCAGCATCAGGCAAGAGCTGGAAGGCAGCTTTCTACCAGACAGAAGTTCTGGCAGAGGCCAGTGCTCCTTTTCTGAGCCCACCCCCCCCCCACCAAAAGAGCCAGCAGGCAGTGCCATATCTGAGTCTCCATCAACCTGGCTCACACTGTTTGCCCCAGGATCCCCTGAGGCCCTGCCACACCCAACTTTCAGGCCCACCCAAGCTGTTTCCAGTTGCTTTTCAATATGAATGGTTTGTCTTGGCCCATGCTTCAGATTTTCCTAGATTCTCTCAAACAAGCAGTATCTGGTTCAGTGAGCCCTGTACCTCTTACTAAGTTACCTCAGGCAGCAGCCGACCTCGATTCACAGTGTAGCCTTGCCTAGGCACCTCTAAGCCCAGTACAACTAACAGCCATCTGCAGATCACTTTGCAGCTAATGTAGTGTGACCCTGGACAGACAAAGGTGCTGGATGACCTTGGACATGCCAACAGCAATCAAGGTTCAGCCACAAGAGGAGAGTGTACACAGCCCACACAGTGGGCACACCTGGAGCACCCAGCTGGGGTAATACAGGAAGCTGTGTCACTGGACCCTACAGGACACCTACTATGTTAAGACACTCTATCAAGCCTGGTCGATGTAGTAGCTCTACCTAGTACATAGAAACAAACACAAGGAGGCCACCAAAATGAGGAGACAAAAAAACATGGCCCAAATGAAAGAACAGATCAAATCTCCAGAAAAAGAACTAAACAAAATGGAGATAAGCAACCTAACAGATGCAGAGTTCAAAACGCTGGTTATAAGGATGCTCAAGGAACTTAGTAAGGACCTCAACAGCATCAAAACAATCCTGTTAGACACAAAGATACACTAATTGAAATAAAGAACAGCTTACAGGGAAACAGTAGAGTGGATAAAGCTGAGAATCAAATCAATCATTTGGAACATAAGGAAGCAAAAACAACCCATCAGAACAAAAGGAAGAAAAAAGAATCTAAAAAAATGAGGATAGTGAAAGCAGCCTCTGGGACAACTCCAAGTTTACCGACATTCATATCATAGGAGTACCTGAAAGAGAAGAGGAACAGCAAGAAATTGCAAACCTATTTGAAAAAATAGTGAAAGAAAACTTCCCTAACTTGGTGAAGGAAACAGACATACAAGTCCAGGAAGCACAGAGAGTCCCAAACAAGATGGACCCAAAGAAACCCACACCAGCACACATCATAATTAAAATGCCAAAGGTTAAATACAAAAAGAGAGTCTTAAAAGCAGCAAGAGAAAAGCAGTTAGTTACCTACAAGGGAGTTCTCTTAACACTGGGGACTGATTTCTCAACAGAGAATTTGCAGGCTAGAAGGGATTGGCAAGAAATATTCAAAGTGATGAGAAGCCAGGACCTACACAACCTAGATTACTCTACCCAGCAAAGTTATCATTTAGAATCAAAGGGCAGATAAAGAAAAAGCTAAAGGAGTTCATCACCACCAAACCAGTATTATATGAAATGTTAAAGGGCCTTCTTTGAGATCAAAACTCTGAACAATAAAATGGTAATAAATACCTATCTACAACAATTGAATCTAAAAAACAAAATAACAAACAAGCAGAAGAGAAACAGAATCACAGATACAGAAAACGTTTTGACGATTGCCAGATGCGAAGGGGTTCGGTAAAACAAGGGCATGGGTGAAAAAGGTGAAGGGAGTAAGAAGTACAAATAGGTAGTTGCAGAATAGTCATGGAGATATAAAATACAGCATAGGGAATAGAGTAGCCAAAGTACATATATGCAGGATTCATGGACATGTGGGTAGAAAGGGACAAAGGGGGGACAATTGGGACAACTGTAATAGCATAAACAATAAAATATAACTTTAAAAAGACACAAGATAAAAGATAAAGCAAAAGTATCTATTTTAGCAAAAGATAAAAAGATAGAAGTAGAAATTTCTTCATGAATAATTTTTAAAGGATATTTCTGTAATGGTGTGTGACAACGAACCATGAATTTTGTCTGGAGGAAAACCTGGCAGCAAATAGTAACCACAAAGTTGGAGTAAAACAAATGCATACAATTAAGTACACAAATGCCTAATCCTTCTTCATTACTCAGCTTCACAATCTCCACTTTTGGAGACAAATTCCTGACCATCCTGCCCCATCCACTATGCCACACCAAGATGATATTCAAATAGCTGAGTTCGTTTAATATCAGGAATGCAACTAATGTGCAGTTAAGAAATTCTGCAATTTTATTGTCCCATCTAATAAACAGCCTGTTGGCTTTTGACAGAAAGATATAAATATCCAAAGTACAACAGTCACTCCAGAGCACCTGGACATCTGTTCTTCATTTTTATGTATATCTTAAATACCTTCCACATAGAATAAATTCCATCAAGTCAATTCATGAAAACGAACCTGAAATACCCATGATGTACAATTCTTTATTTTACTTTATTTATTTTCTTTTTAGAGAAGGGAAGGAAACATCAATGTGTGGTTGCCTCTTCCATGACCCCTACTAGGAAACCTGGCCTGCAACCCAGGCATGTGCCCTGACTGGGAATCGAACTGGCGACTCTTTGGTTTGCAGGTCAGCTCTCAATCCACTGAGCCACACCAGCCAGGTCTATATATACAATTCTATAATGCGACCAGTTCTATCCTGTAATGAGTATAGTCCAATAAAATACCCTAGATTTATAATGGGCACCCCACCCCACAGCCCACCTGCCTACCTTGCTTCATGATCTATTTTCAGGAGAAGACTTTGAGAAAGTCTTCTTAAGTCTTCTTCATACTGTTGTTTCTCATATATACCGAGACATTAACGTTTTAGTGGATGAAAGCAATGGAACAGTAAAATACTCAGTCTCTCGGACTCCATCTTGTTCAAGCCTGCTTTGTTCCCAAGGCCTTCAGGCTAATAGCTTCTGCTTAGTCTTGCATATAGACAAGTTAATCATTAGAGAAATTCTAGTTGTGGCTTGAGAAGATAAGGAAACTATGTATTGCTTATCAAAGATTTGCAGGAATCTCATACCTAGACTCACAGCAACTAGCATAACCTTCCTTCAACCCGGCTGGCTCCCCACCCTCTCCACCCCCTCCCCCCAACGTGTGCAGTGGTCAATCACCTCTTGCCCCTCCCATTTCCCCTTCCCTTGGCATAAAAGAAGCCTGAACTCTGTACTTTCCAGAGATGAATTTGAGAATTAGGTCTCCCATCTTTTCAGTCGGTGCCTTCTCAATTAATAAACCTTTCCTTATTCCAAATTCTGAAGTTTTGAGTTTTAGCCTTTCAAAGCATCGGGCACATGAACTTGGGACTTCTAACAGCAGTACCAATTTTCTCAATGACACTCTATTCATTAAGGTAGACAAAGACTAAAACAACTTTTTTTCTTAATGTTAAAGTTATTTTCATTTTGCATTTTAAAAAGTTCAGTTTTCCTGTATTATACAAAGAAAAAATGACTGCAATTGTGACGGGAAATAATTCATATCCTCTGAAAGACATAAGCAGATTGAAGAAAACAAGACATACAGTTTCTAATCCTGGGCCCAACAAAATTCAAAGAAGGTACTTTATAAATACATCTGGTGAGTAAATGTTGACTCCATCAGTGTCTTCTACTTCTGGACTCAAAATTTGTTTTAAGCTAACATAAACATATGAATTACTTATAGGTCAAAAAACAAAAGTCTTATTAAAGAAGATCAAATTTTTCCTGGAAATAATGGAGCTCAAAGATCTGATTTCCATTATTACTTCTTTGTATCTTTTTACTTCTCAGGACTCTACCTACAAAAGCCAAAGGTACCTACCAGGTTCAACCTCCTGATTTTCCTCACTATTTTCAAAAAAAGTCTGATTGCATCTTTTACAACGTCCTACAAACCATGGTGGGAAAAAGTGCCAGGTATTGGCAATGGATGAAGAAACAGACCAAGACTCCGAGTGCTGGGTGCCAATGCTTAGCTTTGGCACTATCTGTCTGGGCCCTTTAACCAACAGACACACTCAACTAGAGTTTTCAGTGCCTAACAACATTACAGTAAATGAGGTCAATGGCAATCAGCATCAAATATTACACAGAATATAATTACTGACATCAAAAAACCCACAATCACCAGATGGTGATTTAAATTTCTGTTTCACAAATGTAAAGAGTTGAAGAAACGGGACTTCTTAAATGGAATATTCAAAAACGGATAGGCATGGTAAGTACCCTGGGACAAAACAGGAAGACTGGTCACTTAAAGTACAGAGGGACATTCCAAAGTTTCACTCTAATTTACACCATAAGAGAGTGATGAGGGAGGGGGGCAGGAAAGGGGAGGACTGGAGGGGAATCTGAGTGTTCGGCCTGCAAAGAGAAGTTTAAAATACAGCCTTCCTCCCATTTTACTTGTAGCTTAAAATTCCCGAAGCTGTGGGCATATGCGTCAAAGCACAGAGGTAAGTTGAAGAAACAAGTTCTCAAAATACCCAGCCAAGCACAGTGGAACCACTCAAGAGAGACCCCGGGTCTGGTCAGGTCTCTGCCGCTAGCAGGAGCAGCAGGTCACCCAGATCAGAACTGTTAAAGGAATACTCTTCACTAACTCCTCGAGGGTTGGAATAAACAGGTGGACCAAGGAGGCTATGGCCAGGGAAGGAGTTTAACCTGAGGGCTTCAGATTCTGCACCTATAAAATTCAACAATTCAGAATTCATGTTTCCATCCTAAAGATGGAAAACAAGGTTATATAATGCTGAACCAAGACGATAAACTATAAATCATGTTTTTAAAAAGTTCCAATGTCAAGTTTTCCAATCCCCATGTGCTCCTCTGCCTGGATAATCTAAGGATGCAACTGCTAAAATACAAGGCACTAAAAAGATGTAACTCTGCTCACAACATGACTGATGTCATTAAACCAAAGTAAAGTACATATAAAAGCTAAAACGTCCCCTTAACATAATGTCTTTAATTTTCCTAAAACACCCCTAGTTAGTAGCTGCACATATATGAGTACATTAAAAATGACAAATATTTCACTCTGCCAACTCCCCTCCCCCCAGCAGTAATATGTCTGACAAGTAAAAGTACACATATTATCAAAGTACACATTTGGAAACTATAAAGACCCAATTCTTCATTTTACCACACACTTTCAATTCTGTTCCTGCTCTATTTCCAGTCAGTTTCACTTCTGAATTTTCTGCCACAAAGTTAAGAACTGTAACTCTGTGAAGAAGTAAATACTAAATAAGAACAAAGTTTTTCCTTTCAAAGGAAAATAAACTTTTTCACAGGAAAAAACACACACAAAAAATCTTAAATTCCTGATGGCTTTTTGTCACATAAAAATAATGATTTTTATCATTAGGATGCTGATGTTTTCTTTGAAGTTCTGAAGGTTCCTCATATAATTTTGTTGACAAGATTCAAATCAGTTCAAAAATTGCCATCATTTTATTTTATAGATACACAACCACAAATTATTTTTTTATTTCAGTCACAAGGGGCTCAATAAATATTTGTGAAGGAATAAATGTGCACAGCATGCCACTGAGCAGCATGGGACATATGTTCCCGATACGATGGTTCCCCCTCCACCTTCAGTGGCTTTAGCAACAAAACAGGTCTTTTTAAAGACAAAGCAAAACAAAAAAAAAAGATGATTATATTAGATAGACAAAAGATATCTGATAAACATAAATATGTAAGCTGAAAATGTATATCATGTACAACTAAATTAAGCTTTATAAAGTTTTTGTGCTTCTTTTCTTGTATGTTTCAATACCATTTTTTCCCTCTCTTTAGGCTGTCAAGTTCTTCAAAGGAATGATCCATATATAAATAAAATAATAAAAATATACTGAATTCCTATTACATAATCAGCACAGTGCTATAAGAAATAAAACATAAAGCATGACCGTCCCAAACCTTGTTGCTCACCACACCCCTGCGAGCATGGGTGCCTACAGCAACTGGCCATCAAAGACCCAGAGTGCATCCCAGTGTTTGCACTGTGTAACTCTAAGAAAGTACCTAAACCTTAGATCTCTCATCTGGGAAAGGAAGTGGCTACTGATACAAATTTCCCATGCAGAAGAATGCCAAGTAATTGTGTATATACTCTGCCCTCAAGCAGGTGAGCATAACTTCCCACTGCACATAGTGACTTCCTTCTGTGACCCTGAAAGAGAAGATACCTACTGAGAAGGGCTCCAGGTGGCTAACTAGGCTGAAATAAAAATAAGCAAAAACAGAGCCCAGCCATTTCTACATAGGGGCCTCTTAAGCAAACTGCACTTCAAGGAGAAGCCTTCACTGAACTGCCTGCCTCTCGCAGAGCTACCTGCCTCTGCACAGAAATGCCTGCCTGCGCTATGTTTCTTATGCTCTGCCATCTGAGCCTGCCCTTATAAAGGAATTTCTGGAATCCTATCAACCAGTAGCACCAAGGCTTTCTCCATCCAATCAGAACTACATAGCTATATTCCGCCCCCCAGCAGCTGCTTCACCAACCAATCAGGACAGTGCCTTTTGGACCAATCAAACGGTAAGGATATTCAGTCCTTATTTGCATGAGGACACACCAATCAGGGACCAGGGGTAGGGATGTCTGTCTATATAAGCCAGCTTCCCAGTGGCACTTAGGAGCACACTTTGCCTTTCCACCAAAGACTGCCATTTCCCAGGCTGGGTTAGAGCTGAAACACCTAAGATGTCTTTCAATGGAGCAGACCATACCATACCATACCATACCATACCATACCATACCATACCATACGACACCATACGACAGCAAAAAGGCCAGGGCAGAACAAAAGAGAACAGACCAGCAAAGAACATAGCTGTCTAGCCTGAGAGGAGCCTGGACCCAGATCTGCCTGGCCCCAGGGCCACTTCACCCGAGGGCTGCCTCACAGCCAAGCTGTATCATGACTGAACTGCTTTGCGTTGAATCAACTTTCCTTCTTCACCACACCCCAAACTGGGGATTCCTATTGACAATCAACTGGCACCTACGACCTTCGATCGACACTTCCAAAGAGGACAGTGTGGACAGGTGATCAGGAGAGAGTAACCTTAAAACAGAGAACCCTTACAAACACTACTACAGCCAGGGATGAAGATGATTAATATCAACAGTGGTAAGTCATGGTAATAGTATGTACATTTGATATGAAGGATATGATGAAAATAGCACTTTACCTCTCTAGCCTTCCTCCCAAAAACCCATAACCCCAATCTGATTATGGAGGGGAAAAAAGATTAATTCCAATAAAGGGAGTATTCTACAAAATGCTTGACTAGTGCTCAAAACTGGCAAAGTCATGAAAAACAAAGAAAGTCTGAGGGACTATCACAAACGGGAGGGGGCTAAGGAGATAAAAAGTACCTATAATGTGGTGTTCAGGATGAAATCCTGGACACCGCAGAACAGGTTCATTAGGTAAATATTAAAGATCCATCAACAGACGAATATTTAAACAGAATGTAGCATATGCGAATACCAAACTATTACCACAAAAGAAATGAAATTCTGATACATGCTACAACATGAATGAACATTGAAAACACTATACTGAATAAAATAAGCCAGACACAAAAAACAAATATTGTATGATTCTGCTTACGTGAAGTATCAAGAACAAGTAAATTCAGAGACAGAAAACAGAATTTACCAGGGATTGAAGGGAGAAAAGAATGAGAATGATTTTACAGGTCCAGTTTCTGTTTGGAATAATGAAAAATTCTGAAAGTGGACCGTGGTGATGGTTGTACAACACTGAGAATGTACTTAAAGTCACTGACTTGTACAGTTAAAATAATTAAAATAGCAAAGTTTATGTTATGTACATTATCACAATTATTTAAATTAAGGAAATCTGAATAATAATAATAATAATATATTAATACTGATTTATTAATTGTATAAAATGTACCATACCAGTGAAAAATATTAAAAATCAAGGAAGCCCTGGCTGGTGTAGCTCAGTGGATTGAACGTGGGCCTGTGAACCAAGGGATCACGGTTCAATTCCCAGTCAGCGCACATGCCTGGGTTGTGGGCCAGTTCTCAGCAGGGGACACACGAGAGGCAACCATACATTGATGTTTCTCTCCCTCTCTCCCTCTCTCCTTCCCTTCCCCTCTAAAGGTAAATAAATAAGATGTTAAAAAAATAAATAAAATAAAATAAAATAAAATAAAATAGAAATTAAAAATCAAGGAAATTGGGTGTAGGATGTATGGGATCTTTCTGCACAATTTTTCTATAAACCTAAAACTGTTCTAAAAAATAAAGTCTATTTAAAACTTCCACAAATAAAACATCAAATCATTACATTGTATACCTGAAATTAATGTCAATTATATCTCAATTTTTTAAAAAAAAACCCACATTGGAGAAGGGAAAGCAATTTCCCAAAGACTGGGCAGGGTAGTAGGTTAAAGTTATCCAAGTAAGTGCAGGAGAGATGAGGAAAAAGAAAATAATAATAACAATAAAGATACTTACTTCCAAAAAAATTCAAGGAAGATAAAGGCTCATAGCACTAATATACCCCACCCCCTTCAAAAAAAAGGACAAGAAGAAATGCTCTTTGATCAACGAAAAACATAAGTAAGCAGTCAGAAAAATCAATGCCAAAGATATAAACAAGCAATTCATAAAAGGAATACTACACAAATCTGTGTAAAGATAATAAAATTCACAGGGTTCTGTAAGGATTAGATCATGTAATTAACATAGCATTTGGTATACAAAAATAAAACTATTAAAATATAACTAGCAATTAAAGAAATGCTCATTTAAAGAACAATAAAAGGATTGGCAAAAGTATATTTACATTTGTGAATACACAAAAGCTTACTTTTATATTATTATTTATTAATTACTGTATTATTTTCCTTTTTTAAAGAATTTATTTATTTATTTTTAGGGAGAGGAAGGGAGGGAGAAAGAGAGGGAGAGGAACATCAATGTGTGGTTGCCTCATGCGCACCCCCTACTGAGGACCTGACCCACAACCCAGGCATACACACAAACACACACACACACACGCACAACTTGTATGCATAAAATCAGATTGGAAAACACTGGGAAACTTATGATACCCAAATTTGACAGAAAGTGGATACAGTTCCTGTCATAATTTGGTAGCAATGTAATAGGCATGTCCTTTTTGGTAAACACTTTGCTAACATTTTCTAAAGCTAAAGTAATTATATAATAATAAAACAGTAATGATATGTATACCTCCTTTAACTGAATTATTTCGCTACTCAAAATTTATCCTACAGAAATTATATACAGACCCTCATTGCAACAATGTAATACAGAAATACTAGAACGAGTCTAAACATCTACCAATGGGAGGTTAAACATAGCCAAACATAATTATGCAAAATGTGATAGGTGTATGGATGCGGACATGGACAACTAAGAAGAACAATATTAAATTGCAAAATGTTTTAAATTTGAAAAAGGAAAGGATTAAACTGGGTTAGGGCAATTTAACCTGAGCTCTTCTAATTATACTTCAAAGAACCCAAACCTGCCTGCAAAACTGTGTTTATGTATGTAAGTGTAGAGTCTACAGCTTTTACCAAATCTTAAATAAATATGTGATGTCCCCCAAAAAGGGTGACTAAACAACCACTAAAAAGCCCCCCACCACTCTGAATATCTGAGAAACATAGTTAAATTATACTCAAGAGAGGAAGTCTGTGGGAAGGAAATGCTCTCAGTTAAACTTTGAAGGAAAATTAAATGTCACTATCACAAAATACACTTTTTATTTCAAGACTCTCACATCTAAGGGTGTGAAGGAAGTTATTCTTCAGATGAACTCATAGTCACTATGTAATTACAAACCTCAACCAAAAATTACAGAGCAAAAACGAGTCTTCAAAATGTGTGACTAGTTCATACTGAAATTACAGTTAAAGTAAGACCATACAGAAGCAAAAGGAGGCAAAGACTAAGTAGTAGTTCCATTTGACCAAGTCAAATAGCTATTATGGACTGTAGTTAGCACCCATACATGTAATAAAAGTTCAGGGGGTATGCATGCAGTCTTAACTGATTTTTTTTTAAGACAAGTAGATCAAAATTAGACAGAAATAAGTTAGGTCATATACATAGTTTTGTGAACTTTCTATAAGCAAAACAAAATCTTTTTCTGGAGGCAGATGGGGGTGGTCCAATACTTCTGGAACTAATCTATTATAAATTACTATTTTAAACATTATAGCCATTAGAATCAATGGGATTCAATGAGGACTGTAATAAATGAGTAGTAATAGCTGGGATGCTCTCTATCTTAAGAAGAAACTAATTTTACCCCTTAAGGAACATCTGGCAACCTCTGAATACATTTTTGATTGCTAGGACTGGGCAGGTGCTACTGGTATATTATGGGTAGAGGCCATGGATGGAGCTGTAAGATTTTTAGCCGCATCCATTTACCCACCAAAATGCCAACAGTGCCAAAGTGGAAAAACTCTCCCTTAGTAGTAGGCTACGAAACCACTGAATCTACGCTGTGAGATAATCAACTTTAGTAGAAATCTGTTGGGAACCACCCTGCCTAGTTTCAGAAACTATAATCCCTCATGGCTAAAGCTGAGTAAAAAGACCTTGGGACCATAAGCCACTAAGGAGACAAAGTTTATCTTCCTTGTAGGGGGACCACCTCTGCCCACTTTACTTCACCCTGATTGGCCCGGGGCTGATGACTAGGTAGCCAATGACAGGTAAGATTCCTCAAGGGAGGGACAACCTAAGACAGGCATGGTTGTGAAGGGGCCCTCAGGGAAGGACTTGGGGGACTATAGAAAAAGGAGGTGATGGACCCTCAGCCCTAGGCTTTGCCATAGCCTGAGTCCTCATTCTGTCTGCAAGAAGCCTGCTAATCTCTTGGCTGCCTGACTTAAGCCTGAAACAATGCTGGAGGTGGGTGCGGCCCTGTGCTGGAAAGGGTGGGTCCCCTGGGGTGATCAGGCCTAAGAAAGAATTCATAAAATCCTATGAAACCTACTTTGCTAATACCCTAAATTTAAATAAGGGTCCAAGCATGAAATGAGTTTGTTCCCCAAAGTTTTACGGCCCTTTAGCTATCTGACCTTGACTCAGAATAAGCCCTCATAGTTCTCTGAATGTTATCTATTGTTTGATCATTACTGCCCGACAATGACTGATGAGCTTTACATACACACCCTGTATTCCTATGCAATTAAACTCAATAAAAGCCCACTGAGGAACAGGCTCCTAGCCCTTCTCCTTTGAGAGATTGTCCACCTTTCCTCCCCAAGCAGATCATGTCTTGGTAGACTTATTCTCATCCGTGGCAACCAGGGGGGCCCTGCAGGTGGGGCCCCCCCACAGAAATCCTAAATCAATAGGGTTTGCTTATTTGTTTAGAAATATTGACACCACATTAAATAGCACTTATTAAAGTCACATGATTTTTTTAAAGTGTGATTTGAAAGAAAATGAATTGGATTTCCAATTAACTAAACTTGTGAAATTCTGCAAAAGTCATAGGCAAAAAAAAGATAATAAATTAATGCTAACAAAAGTTTCATGCACACATACCCTATGACTCTAACAAACAATACTGAGCAAAAGAAACCAGTCACAGCCATGTGGTTTGCATGATTCCATTTGTACACAATTAAAGAGCGGGTAAAAACTGATCTCTTGTGTTTGAAACCAAAACAGTGATTCCTTCAGAGAAAAGGGAGAGGGAGGGATGGGAGACAACACAGGGGGACTTCTGGGATGTATTTCTTAATCTAGGTAGTAATTATATAACTATGTTCACTTTGTGACAATTCATCAGGCTGCATACTAATAATCAGTGCAGTTTGCTGTATAAAGATAACACTTTAACAAAAATGTTTATTTTTTAATGTTGTGTGTGTGTGTGTGTGTGTATATATATATATCTCCTAAAAAGTTGAGCATTTAGACCAGAAAGCTAAATTAGTATCAAGTGCAAAGTGAAAGTGTTTTGTTACACTACAGGCTGCCTTCCAAGAATTCAAGGATGACACCCCCAGAAAGCTGTAAATACCAAACTCAGCACTCGGGCAGCATTCACTGTGCACTTAACTCACTCTATAGCCCTCATCCCAAATTCCAAAATTTGACAAACACTTCGAAATGCAGTTGAATTTATTCCATGGACAGTATGTTTGGATTATTTCCTCCAATGTTCAGCTGTGAACTGTCACCAGAAAGCAGGCTCTACAAAACAAATGATGCTTTCTTTCCTAGTGCCACATTTCCCCAAAGCTCACCCAAACTAAACCCCTCTAGGCCCTTGACTCGGTTTCTCCAGGATTTCTCCTGGCTGCTTATAACAGCACCCACCACTGCCTCTCCCAGTGTCCACTCTCACGATCCACCTCCCCACCACACACACACACACACACACACACACACACACACACACTATATATATATATTCATGCTCATTCCAGAGATTAGGCTCCCCTCTCCCCAAGACTTTTACTCTTTCCCAGCACCTCATAAATACAAGCCAAACCTCACTCCCCACAAGCTCCTAATATTCTCCACAAATTCGATTCCCACAGCACCCCAAAACCAGGGCACCCCAGTCTTTTAAATCCTCTTCCCAGACACACACACAAACACCTTGCTTCTGCAAACAATTGAGCTCACTGGCCACCACTGTAACTATTACCTCCAGTCCCCTCTTCCTTTTAGCAACACCCCACACACTTTCCCGCATTCAAATCCACCCAATTTCTCATCTACCCTCTGCCCGGAACATCTGCTTTCCTCTTTATGAAACTTTCTCTTCTCCCTGGTACTCTGACAAGTCGCAAGGTGGAGAAAGGGTATGAAGGAACACGCCTGTGTGAAGGTAGTTGCTCAAATCTCAAGTATACAACGAGGTGCATGGGCTACAGAGTCAGACGCTGGATTCTGAAACCCGACCCCATCACTTAATAACTGCAAGGCTTTAAATTAGTTATTTTGCATCTTTAAGCCTCAGTTTCCCGAAGTACAAAATGGGGTTAATAAAAACAGCTATCCCATAAGAGTTGTGAGGAATGGAGAGAATGAAAGATTCTGTCTTTAAGTCTCTTTAACGGTAACGTTCCTGCAAAGTCTCCTCTTGGGGGATAGAAGCAAGGTAAGGGAAAGAAGAAGGGAAGAAGTACTCTACGGATACGTGTGTGACACAGAGGACTTTTTCACATGCCCAAATTCGGTGCTCTTTATTATCCCCGCCCCCCTCTATAACTTGGGTCCAAGAAGCCATCAGGCTCTTGCAAAAGGATGGGGACATGGATATACATATACATCAAATACTCCTTCCGCATATACTCATTTGAAGAAATGAGGTAGGAAAGAGCCCCTTAAATGCCCAAATGCATTCCTTGAGAGTCAGAGAATAGGAAGGAAAACCCAAACTCCCAGAGAATTTCTCTTGAGAAGCTGAAAGGCGCAGTTCATAACTAGGAGAAATCAAAAGTAAAAGCTAGAAATCTTAAAGACTCCTCGTTTCTCCAGTAGGAAAAGTAGCAAATGGATTCTCAGCAAGTGGGCTGAGAAGGAAGCACTGCCCCTGTCTCTCGTAGGGCATCAGGGCTTCCCCCGGTCCCTTAGGAAGAGGGATAAGGGGGAGGGTCTCTGAAAGGGAATCCCCAGCTGCCTAACGGTGGGAAGAGGCAGCATCAGGCCGGGCCCCCAGGGAGTTTCACTGGGTCTCTTCACAACCCAACTCCAGAAATGGGATTTCTCTTAGGACTTCGGGATCTCCCAGAGGTTCGGCCATCACTGGATCCCTTCCCTTACAAGCCCTGCGGACCGCCCTCGTCAGTCCTCCGAGTTCTCCCGGACACTTCTCCGGGTCTCCCGCTGGCACGGGGACAGCCCGCCGCCCACGGGATCCCCTCACGGGCTTCCTCTCGGCCCCTCCCGAGCGCCGCGAGCCCGCGGGGTTACCTGCTGAGACGGCAGCTCCACATGTAGGGCCCGCGCTGCAGAACCTGGAGGCAGCGAGGTGGCCGGGCCTGGGGGCGGCGGGGGAACCGAGCCCCCGATCGGCACCAAGGCGCTCATCTTGACCCAGGGGCCGCCAAGCGGCAGGGCCAGCGCTCCTCCGGCATCCGCAACTATTGCTCAGCCACGACCCGCAGAGTCCCTGCAGCCCAAACACCCGCCACCCGGGAGGCAGAACTGCTCTACCCCTCCTCCGAGCGCCGCAGCCGCCGCCGCCGCCGTGGGCTAAGGAAGAGCCATATTACCGCAGTGCAACCCCCCCGCCCCCCGCCGCGAGACCTGGCTTGCTCATTGGTTCAGCTCCCACAGGGGCGGGACCCAACCACAGAGAGGAGATGCACTATTCGGTAGAAGGTCTGTCCGTCTCTGGCCGAATGGAATGGGGGCGGAGAGACCCGAGGATGGCCTAAATTGCGTCTGTCAAACCGGGGTAAAACCTGGGGCGTTGCTTTCTTTTTCCAAGTCTAATTGGTTTTTTTCACTGCCATAGGGCGGGTCTCCTGGGGAGACGCAAAGGCCATTGCTCTAGGTCGCTGTCAGTTGTCAGTAAAGAGAAACAAGGGCGGGGTCTGATTGGGTAGTGTGTGCGCCCAAGCTCGGGTGTCACGTGCAGGAGGCAAGGGAGTCACCTGATTAGTGAGAGACAGTCCTCCGAGCCACTTCCGCCCTAATCTGGTTCCCATAGTAGCCGGCGTAGAGGGCTGGAACCTTCGGTGTCAGCTGGATCGCGATGATTAGTCTGCAGTTAGTCTCAGGCTCCCTAAACACTGTTTTCCGAAATGCTGCGGTCAACGTGCGGGGATCGAAAGGAAATATTTCATGGTTTGGCAGAAAGGCACCATGCAGGATGGTTTGGCAGACAGGCACCACGCAGGATGGTTTGGCAGACAGGCACCACGCAAGATGCACTAAGACTCAAAACCTGTCAGGCAGTCCCACCAGCTCTTCCGTGACCAGTTCTAACCCACAGGTCCATCCCCTTCTCGAACCCCACTCACTACTTGCTGACCTACGAGGTGTGCTACGCATCCAGGGCTCTGTTTCTTCTCTACCAGGGGGTTGCTTATGCTGTCCCTAGAAAGCCTTTTCGACTTTTCCCCTAATGCTTACCCATCAAATACCTGGTGCTGGGATCCCTTCTTCCAAAAGGCTTCTCTGATTCATTCTGGCATCCTGATTAGGAATCTTGCCTCTAGCATGTTCCTCATTATTCTATTGCATTGTCTTTTAACATGTGCAATACACACGTGTAGACACACACACATATACTGAATTCTTCAAGAAAAAGGACCTTGTCGTTTATCTCTGGATTCCCAGTGGCTGACAGATAATCTAGATGTTTTTGTTTTTGAAGTGAAGGCCCTCTCAAATGCCACCTCTTCCATGAAGACTTCCTTGATCACAATGATAGCGTCTGTAGGAATTGTGTCTATAATAAGCAATATCGAGTCGTTCTACAGGATATTGATCTGCCTTTACCCCACGCCCCCAGCCACTCCTCCATTGTGAGTATGGACTCATTTGGGCAGAGTGGGTGGGGGGCGTCATTTAGCCCACTGCACAAGTTTATAAAGTAGGCCTGTAGAGACAGGACCCAGAATCACTTCTTTTTGGAGTCAGCTCTGAATATTAGTTAACTTTATTATGTCATTCATTCAACAAATGTTCATTGAGGGCTTCCCAGTGTCAAGCAAGCCCTTTGCTAAGTGCTGGGAAATTAGACTTGGACTCCCCCCCAGAGGAGCTACCCTCCTTACAGGGAAGTCCAATAGTAAACAAAGAGTGATAATGCAGTTGCTGAGTCTGGGTCTAAGGAAAGTCCAGGGGCTGTAGGAGCCAGAGAAAACAGATTTCACATTAGAGGGGACATTTAAACTGGGTATTGAAGGACCAATGAGAATTCACCAGGCAGGTAGGTAGAAAAGGATATTCCAGCAGGGGGAACAGGATCCATTTTTCCACAAGCCTTTACTGAGGTGCAACTCTGCAGCAGATTGATTATTGGGCACTGGAAATACAGGCCTCACGTAAACAACCCTTTTCAAACTTCTCCACTCACGTGCCACAAACACTAGAAGAGCTAGAACTCTCACCCCTAGGGACATGGCAGCAAACTGAAACAGCTGGCTGTTGGCAAAATATTCAAAGTAATGCATTTAAAGTGTTTAGCACAGTGCCTTGGATATAGTGTTCAATAAAGGCTACCTGTCATTCCCATATGTCCTACTCCATTCTGAAAATTCTTATATTATTTTAGATCCTATTCCATAATAAAGCTGTATGTTTCAACATAAAATTATTTTCATCACTTAGGATTAAATTGTTAAAATATTTATATAGTGCTATTTATACCCTACAGAAAAATGTATCCATGTTTAAGGAGCATGGATTCTAAGGTGGCCAAATACAATATACATCCAGTAATAGAAGAAGGATCACGAATGAGGGGTAACAAACTGACCCAAGCCACTGGGCCTGGTGGGCAAGTTCAAACAAAGTAGGCTTCACAAATGTGTTGAAGGATGATTAGGAGTTTGATAAGTAAACAATGAGAGGTTAGATCTGTCTTGCTCAGAGATAGGTGATGTTTCAACAGCTACTTATATTACCATGTTGGGTACTGAAATCAAACATTCTGTTTGCACAGCCAGAAAGCTAAACCTCCCCTAATCTGTTTTATTTCTTTTTCTTCCTTGTAAATAAGAGCAAGATAGGGATAATTGGTCTTTTGATGTCTCAAACTTAATTAAAATGAAATCTGTCTCCTTTCTTTCAAGAGTCCTCTTTCCTCCACTCACTTACTCATTGAGTCAAACATCCATCAGACCTTTACCAGGTACCTCGCCTGGACACTATGTTTACAGAAATCATGCATATAGAATCCCTGCCTTTAAGGAGTCGGTAGATCATTTCAGTACAGAGTAGTAAGTACAATCATTAAAATGATATATAAAGTGTAATAGAAGCACAGAAAAGGAAATTGCTAACTGCAGAAGGCTTTCTAGAGGAGAAAGACTATTTGAGGCAGAAGGAACTGCATGAGCAAAGGCACTGAAGCACAGGCCATGACATTTGTATACTTTAACCTGGTTGAAACAAAGGTTTAATGGGGAGCAACAAAGAGGCTGGAAGAGGAAGAAGGGGCCTGGTGAAATGAACCTTACCACTAGGCTAAAGAACTTGGGCTTAATCTTAGGCAACAGAAAGTCATTTAGAAAGATCCTGAGGCAGCCCTAGAGAGGCAGCTTTGAAAGAGCAGGACAACAAGAGCAAGACTTGCAAAAATCCAGGTAAAAATTGTAATGATGGCCTCTTCATGATGAGGCCATCCCCAAAGCGCATGCACAAACCCCACAAACCTGAAAGGCAGGTCTCTGGGCAGCATTTCTCCTTTGCCTTTCTCAACCCTTCAAGGTCACTTTTTTAAAAAAGCCACCCTAGATCTGAGCTAATTGCTACCTCCTCTGGGCTCCTACAGCAACTGCCTGACCTCTCATTAGTACATGTATCCATGTGCCTAGTTTTATATACTAAGTGTTGTATATTTGTCTTACGCACCCCACCACGAATTCCTGCTTTTGATTTTGTTCTGATTCCCTGGCATCCTGACCCAGAGGACAGGCTTTAGTAGCCCCAGTGAGAAATGACCGACTGAATGAATGAATATAATAAGTGAATGAATGGATGAATGTTCCAGGGAGTGGATGTCTGATGACACTGGACACAGACCCAGAGAGGAAATTAGCTCACTCTAGGTCACACAAAGTTTGTAGCAAAGCTGAGGCAAAGACTTGGGCTCCATGCCCCTAAAATCAGTGCACCGTCCTCAATTTCAGTGTTTTTCACACTGTCATGGACCATAAATGTGCCAATGTGAGTATACAAGCTTGCGAATTTATGGGCCAGCTGGAAGACACACATCAAATACAAACACATCTAACCCAGGGAGCTCATTTGGTCAGAATCGCCCTGAGAAAGCTTTCTCTGGGAACGTCAGGCTTTTACAGTGATGCTAAGGGATGAGCAGGTGTTAACTGGACAACGAAGACTAGTGAGAGCAAGAGGTGCAATCCGGGCTGACGGTGCAGCCTGGAGAAGGAGCACGGAGCCCCAAAGGAACTGAAAGAGAAGGCCGGTCAGGAGTAGACAGAGAGAGGCAGCCAGTGCAGAGGAAGAGGAGGAGAAAAAGAAGAAAAAACAACATTTCAAAAATGAAATCAAAGACCTCCAATTTATTTTACAGTTTAATATTGCTTTTATTTATAATTTTGTATGGCAGAAGCAGCATTGTCTTTCCAATGCTTAGAGATTCTGAAGTTTTAATTCAGCCCCCATGGCCCAGAATGAAGTTGGAGGTTCTAGCAGAAACCAGGTCCTGGCCAGGTGTTGCAGCCCCAGTTGAGCTTGACTTTGAGGTGCACAGGCAACTACCAAACAGTCTAAGCAGGGAGTGACCTGATCTGATTTACATTTTGGAAATGCCACTTTGGCTGCTGTCAAGAGCAGATTCAAGGATTGGAGGGGTAGTGAAAGTGTTAACAATAAATTGACTTCTCTTCACTGAGTTAGAGGACCTTTAGAACAAAGGAATATGGCCGAGTTCCTGGGAATAAAGGGGCTCAAAGGATGCCTGATTCGCTCCCTCGCTCCCTCGCTCACCCGTGCAGGCAGGCATGGTTTCTCAGGGTTCCGGAGAATAAGCATCCTGGTGTAAAGTGGTGTGACTGAAAGAGCTCCGAGCCACAGGGCAGAAAACATAAGATCTTTCTGGGCCTGCAGCTTATTAGCTGATGATTTTAGGCAAATTGATTTCCTTCCCTGAGCCTACAGGTTTCCGTGAGGGCTAGAGAGAACTCACTTCTGCTAATTATTTTATGAACATTACTACAGTCAATCCCCACAGGATCCTTTACAGTAGGTATTCTTGCCCCAGTTTTACAGCAGCCTAAAAAGAGGCTCCAGAAATGGAAATGAGCTACCCGAAGTCACAGGGTCCTGAGTGGCAGATTGGCTTGTGAACCCAGGTCTCTTTTCTCCTGGGCCAGGACTCTGTCCGCCAGACCATACTTCCTGTGTTAATTAGAATACACAATTTAGAAACCTGAATTTTACCAAAAGGATGAGAATTGTACTCCCATCAACAGCAAAAGTGTAGGTACAAAAAATCCAAAGGATAAAACTGTCTACCCAGCTTTTCTTTCTCTTTCTGAATAATTTAGTCCAAAAGCCCTTAAGGTGAGGCTGAGAACAAGGTCTCGGTAAGCACAGGGTGGGGGGTGGCATGCTGGCCCAGAGCAGGGGGTCAGAACCACAGCAAGGTGAGAAGGGTGCCCACACAGGGCCAGAGTGAGAGGAGGGGAGATCCCAGCACAAGGTTGAGAACCAGCCGGAGTGGGTAAATAGTAAATCCATGTGGAGGGCAGCCTGGGGCGAGCTGTCAGAGTCCAAGACGGATGAGAGGAGGACTGGTCCATGGTTTGTAAAGTGGAAAAGCAAAGTTGCTTGTTCAAAAAATAATTCCAAGGTAATGTGGGCCCCTCTGAGCACTGGGCCCAGAACAATTGCGTAGGTCAAATCCATAAAGACAGCCCTGGTGAGAAGAGTATCAATACTGGGGATTGGAGGGGGATGGAGGACAATGGTAATAGGGATTGGTCAAATAAATATAGTAAGGATTGTGGGTAAAAGCTTAAAAATGCAGCCCTGGCCAGTGTAGCTCAGCGGATTGGAGCATCATCCTGTGACTGAAAGGTTGAGGGTTTGATTCCCAGTCAGGGCACATACATACCTGGGTTGCAGTTCGATACCCAGTCTACGCACATGTGATCCCGGATCTGGGTGCGTATGGGAGGCAACCAGTCAATGCTTCTCTCTCACATCAAAATTTCTCTCTCTCCCTTCCTCAGTATCTAAAAGCAATGAAAAAACAAATCTTCCAGTGAAGATAGAAAAATAATTTTTTAATGCAACTGAACAAATTTTAAAGATCTTATGGCTTTTGCCCTGGCCTGGTAGCTCAGTTGGTTAGAGAGTCATCCAGATAAACCAAGGTTGCAGGTTCCATCCCCAGTCATGACACAGACAAGAATCAACCAATGAATGCGTACATAAGTGGAAAAACAAATTGATGTTTCTCAATCTCTCTCTCCCCACCCCACCCATCTTTCTCTTTAAAATCAATCAATTAATAAATTAAATGAAATAAAGATCTTATTGGCTTTATTCAATGACTCATGGATCAGATAGCATCCCATCTAGCAGACAGAAAAGAGCTTTGAGGAGCTGTACAAAATCAAAGACATTTATAGGCAGAAGGGAGTGGGAACAAGAAAGTTATGCTAACAAAAAGCAGATGGATTGTAGCAAGATCACTTTCTTTTACGGGATGACAGAGATCCATCAGGCAGATTACCTCACTAATGTTGACCAGGTGATTCCCGATTGACTGGTTTAAGATTCCATTTCCGGGGCAGACTGAAATTGTGAAGCCTCAGTTTGGTGCTGTGGAGTGTAGCATAAGTGACTCCATTTTGGTCCCGTTGTCTTCTTTTTTTTTAAACAGGATAATGGGAGCCAGTTTTCTCTCTATCAGAAAAAAAGGCATTACAAATACAGGAAGAGAGAGAACTTGAATGAACCCTGTGGTGATAGACTAAAATTACCCAGATCTTGGTTTCTAGATACCAGCTTCCATGAAAAATGTAACACTACTTTGCCTACAGGATATACACTTGGTTCTATTGAGAGAAACCAAGATTCTTTGAAGAAATGTCTGAGTTTCAGAATTGGGCCACAAAAAGTACATGATCCTAGGACATCATCTGAGGCAGTTTGAGGATCAAACTAAATAATGATAGAACAGCTTATAGTCCATTAAACAAAATAGGGATCCATGAGTCTTATAAATATAAATCAATAATAAACTTTTATAAGAAAAAATATTACATAGTCTCCAAGTATGGAAAGAGCAACTTTACAGCATGACCTTAATCAAGTGAGCAGAGTGAACATCCCCTGCAGGACAACCGAAATCAGGCACACCTGCTAGGGTGTGGTGAGAAGAAAGAGCCCATTATTACTTGTGTGGTATTTCTGCTGAAGGTGGAGAATCTGAATCAATCATGAGGAAAGATGAGACAACAAAACTACATGGTGTTCCACAGAACACCTGGCCTGTAATCTTTAAGATTGTCAAGGTCCTGATAGTCCAGGAGATACTGAGGAACTTTTTTAAATAAAAGGAGTACTTGGTATGTGCCAGGCGTTGTGGTAACCAGCCTGCATGTCCTCACAACACAGCTGTGCGATTAGGATGTAAAGAAAGAGTGCTGTCCGCTGTCCAAGGTCACACGTCTGTACTGAGCTGGGATTTGAAAGCATTCTGACTCCAGTGTTAATGATCCTACACTTTACGGCTGCTAATCCGAGTATTGCAGTGTACATTTTAAATGTTATTTATACAGTGAAGTCATATTTATTTTATGAAGACATTTTATATCTTTACACATTACCTTTAAAATATATATCATTCAGGTTTAATTATAGGAAAAATACTTGTATCAGTTTTCATCAAAAGTAATTAGTTCTCAAAAGTTGTTTGGAATTTTAGAACTGTGAAAAGAAACTTTTTCAACCTGTGCAAGTGTGATTTAATGTGATGTAAAAAATGTGGCTGATAAAACTGTGCGTGTGCATGATAAAAATATTAGATGAAAGTATACAAACTGAAACTCCCTCAGCAGTAAGTGGTGAAAAATATCTTGGAAAAGTGTTTACAAGAAGGGAAACAGCATTATAAAAGGGAAGTTTGGGAGAGAGATGAAACAGGTTTTGTTATAATTATTGTGGTTGAAGCCAAAGGGTGAGGGAAATTCCTGTTTTTCTCCTCCTAGTGATCTCATTATAACCCATTAAATGGGAATTTCTTCCACCCTCTCAGAAGTATTGGGAAAAAGCACCTTCCAAACTTTGGAGCCGCCTCGTATAAAGACACGGGAAGAACTTTGCTGATGAGAAGACCAGACTCTGCCATCCAGTGGCACAACTCCTCTATCAGGATACAAATATATTGAAGGTCACTGTTTGTATTACTTTAAGCCATAGAATGGCTGGTTTAAAACAACATAAATGTATCCTCTCACAGTTCTGGATGCCAGAAGTCCAAGATCAAGGTGTTGGAGGAGCTTCGCTCCCTCAAGGACTCTGGGAGGAAACCCTCCCTTGTCTCAGTCAGCTTCCAGCGGCTCTGGGTGCTGGTTGGTTTGTGGCAGCGTATATAACCCTCATCTCTGCCTGCTTCCCACAGCCTGCTTGCCTTTCCATGTGTCTTCTCCTCTTTCTCTTATCAGGGCACTTGCCATTGGATTTAGGGTCCTCCTAGATAATCTGGGATACCTCATCTTGAATACTTAATCACACCTGCAAAGACCCTTTTTCCTAATGAAATCTCAGCTGCACGTTCCATGGATCAGCACATATGCATAGCATTTCAGGGGCCAGTATTCAACCCGCTACATTATTCTTGTTTGTGGCCTGTACCTCTCTTCTCCCAGGCCAGGCTGCCTAAAAGAAGGAGACATTAAGTTGGCATTAATCTGAACTAGATTGTTTTAAATTAAGACATTAATTGTAATCTCCAGGATAACCACTAAGAAAATCACTTAAAAATGTACTGTAAATGAAATGATAAAAGGATTAAAATCGTTTATTAAAAAATAAATGTTTAGTCAGTGCACATACCTGGGTTGCAGGCCAGTTCCCAGCAGGGGACACATGAGAGGCAACCATACATTGATATTTCTCTCCCTCTCCCTCTCTCCTACCCTTCCCCTCTAAAGATAAATAAATAAATAAATCTTTAAAAAATTTTATTAAAAAAAGAAAAATGTTTAATAAAAAAGAAGGTAGGAATGGAGGAAGAAAGGAATAAAAAGAAGATATTAGACACAGAAAAATAGAAAAATGGCCAATTTCAATTCTACTTTATCATTAATTATATTAAATGCAAATAGACAACACTTCAATTAGAAGACAGAAAGTAGAAGTATGAATTTTACAAAATCCAACATGACAAGGGACATACTTCATATTCAAAGACACAAATAGGTTGAAAGGAAAAAGGCAGAAGAAGATATTCCATGCAACTAGTAACCAAAAGAAAGCTGGGGTGACTATACTAATACAGGTCATGCAAAATAGATATTAAGACAAAAGTTACTACTAGAGATAAAGAAGGATGTTTTATGATGATAAAAGTGTGACTCCATCAGGAAGATATAAGTTATAAACATATATGCACATAATAACAGAGTCCAAAAATATATGAAGCAAAACTGAAAAAAAAAAGTGGCCTTGGCCAGATAGCTCAATTGGCTAATGCATTGTCCTGATAGGCCAAGGTTGAGGGTTTGATACCTGGTCAGGACTCATACAAGAATCAACCAACAAATGCATCAATAAGTGGAACAACAGATTAATCTTTTTTCTCTCTCTCTCAAAATAAATATTAAAAAAAAAAGAAAAAATAACAATTCAACAACAATTGTTGGAGACTTCAATACCCACTTTCAGTAATGGATAGAATGACTATGCAGAAAGCAACAAGGAAACGGAAGCCTTGAACAACGCTATAAACCAGCTTGACCTAAGAGACACTTACACTTATATACCAGTCCAACAACAAGGGCAGAATATAGTTTTCTCAAGTGCACATGGAACATTCTCTAAAATAGACCACATATTAGGTCATAAAAGAAGCCTCCATAAATTAAAAAGATTGAAATCATACAAAGTATGTTCTGTAACCACAATGAAATAAAATTAGAAATAAATGACAAAAGAAAATTTGGTAAAATAGCAAATATGTGGAAATTAAGCAATATACTCTTAAATAACCAATGAAGAAATGAAGAGAAATCAGAATAAACTTGAGGTGAACGAAACAAAAACACAACACACCATAAACTACAGGATGCAGCTAAAGCAGTTCATGGAGGGAAACTTCTAGATGTAAATTCCTACATTAAAAAAGAAAAAAAGAGCTCAAATTAATAATCTAAGCTTCCATTTTTTAAAAGAAAGAAGAGCAAACTAACCCAAAGCAAGGAAGGAGATAGTAATGACTAAAGAAAAAACAAAGGGTATAGAGAATGGAAAAGTACAGGTTGGGTAGCTCAGTTGGTTAGAGCATCTTCCTGATGTGTCAAGGTTGCAGGTTCGAGCTCTATCAGGGCACATGCAAGAAACAACCAATGGACTTCCGGCCAAGATGGAAGCGTGGGTGGACACACTGTGCCTCCTCTCACAACCAAAACTAAGGACAACAAAGATTTAGAAACAAGAAAACAAGCAGAACTAATAGAAAATTAAACTGTACGGAAGTCCAACAACCATTCATCCAGACTGGTAAGAGGGGCGGAGTTGCAGCAGGAAAAACTGGAGGTTGGCAAACCCGGGCATGCAGGCAGCAGCAGCTGGCAGATCCCAGGCACACAGGTGGTGGCTAGTGAACCTCAGGCATGGGGTGGCAATGGTGCAGACCCAGTGAGGCCGCACAAGGTGGCTGGCTGACCAGGTGGTCCCACATTCGAGCGCAGATAATCCAGGTGAAGGGGAAGCGGCAGAAGGGACTGAAATCAGAGAGAGCAGAGCAAGCGCCATTATTCCCTCTCAGGCCCCGCCCCCACATACAGGGTCACAACCCAGCAACTGGACTGCCCTGCCCTGGGGAACACCTAAGGCTCTGCCCCTCACTACATAACAGCTGAGACCAGACCAAAAAAAAAGTGGCTCAAACAGGAGAACAAATCAAAGCCCCAGAGCCAATTCATCTAAGCAACCACGTGATAGCCAACCTATCAGATGCACAGTTCAAAGCCTTGGTGATCAGGATGCTCACAGAATTGGTTGGTTTTGCTCACAAATTAGATGAACAAATGAAGGCTACAGTAAGTGAAATGAAGAAAAACGCACAGGGAACCAATAGAGATGGGAGGAAAACCAGGACTCAAATCAATGGAGTGGACCAAAAGGAAGAAACAAACAACCAAACAGAAAAGAAGGAAGAAACAAGAATTCAAAAAAATGAGGAGAGGCTTAGGAACCTCCAGGACATCTTTAAACGTCCCAACATCCGAATTATAGGGGTACCAGAAGGGGAAGAAGAAGAGCGACCAGTGGAAAACTTATTTGAACAAATAATAAAGGAGAACTTCCCCAATCTGGCAAAGGAATTAGACTTCCAGGAAGTCCAGGAAGCTCAGAGAGTCCCGAAGAAGTTGGACCCAAGGAGGAACACACCAAGGCACATCATAATTACACTAGCCAAGATTAAAATGAAGGAGAGAATTCTAGAAGCAGCAAGGGATAAAGGCAGAGTCACCTACAAAGGAGTTCCCATCAGACTGTCAGCTGATTTCTCAAAAGAGACTTTACAGGCAAGAAGGGGCTGGAAAGAAGTATTCCAAGTCATGAAAGTCAAGGACCTACATCCAAGATTGCTCTATCCAGAAAAGCTTTCATTTAGAATGGAAGGGAAGATAAAGTGCTTCTCAGATAAGGTCAAGTTAAAGGAGTTTATCATCACCAAGCCCTTATTACATAAAATGTTAAAGGGACTTATCTAAGAAAAAGAAGATAAAAAATAGGACAATAAAAAAAACAGCAAACTCACAGATATTAACAACCACACCTAAAACAAAAGCAAACTAAGCAAACCACTAGAACAGGAACAGAAACACAGAAATGGAGATCACGTGGAGGGTTAGCAACAGGGGAGTGGGAGGAGGAGAGACAAGGAAAAGGTACAGAGAATAAGTAGCACAGACAGTGGGTAGAAAATAAACAGGGGAGGGCAAGAATAGTGTGGGAAATGTAGAAGCTAAAGAACTTATGACACATGGACATGAACTAAAGGGGGGGAATGTGGGTGGGAGGGGTGAACAGGGTGGAGGGGAATGATGGGGGAGAAATGGGACAACTGTAATAGCATAATCAATAAAATATATTTTTAAAAATTCTTAGAAAAAGAAAGAAACAACCAATGAGTGCACAAATGGGTGGAACACAAATATTTCTCTCTCTCTCTCCCTCTCTCTCTCAAGTCAAGTTTTTAAAAAAGTAACAGGCAAAATTACTGAAACCAAAGTTATTTCTTTAAAAAGTTCAATTAAATTGACAAATCTTTAGCTAGATGATCAAGAAAAAAGGAAGAAGCTTCAAATTACTAAAATTAGTACTGAAAACAAGGACATCACTACCACACTTTCTTTCAGAAATAGAGGATTATAAAGGAATACTATGAACCAAAGGGAAAACTATGCACCAAAAAATTAGATTATCAACTGAAATGGACAAATTCCTAGAAACACAAAACTACCAAAACTGATTCAAGAACAAATAGAAAACCTAAATAGACTTATAACAAGTAGAGTCTGAATTAGTAATCAAAAACTTTTCACAAAGAAAAGCCTGGGCCCAGATAATTTCACGGTTCAATTCTACCAAATATTTAAAGAACTATTAATACCAATCTCTCATAAACTCTTCCAAGAATATAAGGAAAGACTTCCCAAATCATTGTATGGCATGACTCTGATACCAAAACCAGGCAAAGACAAGAAAACTACAGACCAATATCCCTTACTCATTGTGAATAGATATAAAAATCCACAGCAAAATACTAGTGAGCCAATCCAAATATATGAAAGGATTATACAGCATGAGATTTTACTAAGAATGCAGGGTTGTTTTGGCATACACAAATTCATTAACGTAATACACCATATTAATAGAATAAGGAACAGAAAACATGACTATCTCAGTAGATGCAGAAAAAGTATCTGACAAAATCTAATCTAACAGCATTTCATGGTAAGAATGCTCAAAGAACTAAGAATGCAAGAAAACTTCTACAACCTAATAAAGGTTGACCAAACCCCCACAGCTAACACAGTGGATGGTGAAAGCCAGAAAGTTTTCCCCACTTAAGATGAGTAACAAGACAAGGATGTCTGCTCTCACCTGTTCTGTTCAACATCGTACTGGAAGTTCAACCCAGGGCAATTAGGCAAGAAAAAGAAACAAAGTCATATAGATGGGAAGAAGTAGGACTATTTCTACGTACACATGACATGATTTAGTATACAGAAAGCACTACATAATCCACAAAGAAACAATTAGAACGAATCAACTAGTTCCACAAGTTTGCAAGATGCAAGATCAATATGCAAAAACTGACTGTATTTCTATCCACTAACATGGCAATCTGAAAATGAAATTAAGAAACAATTTCATTTACAACAACATTAAAAAGAATAAAATGCTTAGAAAAAAATGAACAGAAGTTCAAACTTGTACATTGAAAACTAAAAAACACCGTTGAAAGAAATGAAAGAAAACCCCAACAAATGGAATGACAGTAGTCACCAAATTGATCTTTAGATTCAAACTCAATCCCTAGTAAAATCCCAGCTGCTAGTTTTTTTTTTGTTTTTTTGTTTTTGCAGGTATTAAATGGATCCTAAAATTCATATGTAAATGCAAGGGACACAGAATAACAAAAACAATCTCAAAAAAGAATAAAGTTAGGACTCACTCTTCTCAATTTCTAAATTAATTTCAAAGCTAACCAAGGAAGTATGGTACTGGAGTAAGTGCTGTATAGAAATATAAATCAGTGGAATAAAACTGAGAACCCAGAAATAAACCCTTAAATTGATGGTCAATGGATTTTTGATAAAGTGCCAAGAAAATCCAATGAGGAAAGTATACCCTTTTTAACGAATGGTGTCGAGATCACTGGATACCCACATGCAAAAAAACAAAGGTCGGACCCTCCACCATATACAATGGACTCAGAAGAGTCCAGAAATCCCAATGTAACAGCTGAAAATTCTAAAACCATTTAGAAGAAAACATAGGAGCAATTCTTTGTGACTTTGGATTAGGCTATAGCTTCTTAGATACAAAAGCACATTCTATAAAAAAGAAACAAAAAACTAGATAATTTGATTACATCAAAATTAAAAAACATCTGTGCTTCAAAGAACCGATGATACACATTTGATTCATGATCCATGCCACACCGTGGATGAACCTCAAAAACATTATGCTAAGTGAAAAAGCCAGACACAAAAGTCCACATGTTGTATAATTTCATTTACATGAAATGAAGAGCTGAGGGGGCAGGAGTAATAAGGAGCAACTGCTAATGGGCATGGGGTTTCCTTTGGGGGTGATAAAATTGTTCTAGAATTAGAGATGGGTGATTGATGCACAACTTTGTAAATATGCCACAACCCACTGAATTATCCATTTAAAAAGAGTGGACTGTATGATATGTGAGGTATATCTCAATAAAACTTCTATGTCAGAAATGGAAGGCAGGCTGGCCACTTTGCTGCAGCAGCAGTGAACTGGTGAGCAGCCTAGAATAGGGAGCTCAGCTCACTAGGTCAGGGAGACCTGTTGAAGGTGTGATGATGACAACAGTGACAACCACATCTCCATGTCCTGTTGAGGGATTAAAGGCCAAGCCCTGGGACGAAAACTGTTCATTTATAGATCAATCACATTTTCAGATACATATTCTCTTATTTATTCAGGAATATAGGTTATTCCTGTTGTACAGATGAGGAAGGTGAGACTCAGAGAGGTAAAGTGACATGCTAATGCAGCTGGTAATGGCAGTGGCACAGGCTGGGCCCCCCAGTCATAAGTATGTGTTATCAGGGATGAGAAAGGAGGGAATGGTCTGAGACAAAAATTTCAATCGTAGCATCAGCAGGCAGTGGAGGAAGGAAAGAAGAGGAAGAAAGAGTCCATCAAGACTGAATGGCTAGAGAAAAAAGAATGAAATCTTACTATCTGCAACTGCATGGATGGATGGAGTGAAATGAGTCAAAAAGGAAAGACAAATATATTATCTCACTTCTGTGTGGTGTCTAAAGAACAAAGCAAACGAACAAAATAGAAACAGACTCATACATACAGAAAACAGACTGATGGCTGCCAGAGAGGTGAGGGCTTGGGGGACTGAGCAGAAAAGGTGAAGGGATTAAGAAGTGCTAATTGGTAGTCACAGAATAGTCTTGGGGATGTAAAGTGCAGCATAGGGAATACAGTCAATAATATTGTAGTAACTATGGTGCCAGGTGGGTACTGGAAATATTGGGGGAAACACTTTGTAAGTATATGATTGTAATACCACTATGCTCTACACCTGAAACTAATACAAAACAATATTGAATGTAAATTGTAATTAAGATAAAATTAAACATAAATCAATAAATAAAAAGATTAGCTGGTTTTGCTGAAGGGTGGGCAGTAGTGACATCTGCAACCTAGGTAAGGAATGTTTAAAAAGGCAACAGTTTTTAGGAAGATGAGTGCTTCACCTTACCGCCTCCCCTTACTGCACTACAAACACCTGAGAACAGGGACCTTCAACGTGGAAGCCCCTCACTCCCTGTCAAGAGGCCTGCGGTAAAGGTTGATTTGCTGTGTGATTAGAGGCAAGTCGCTTGCCTTTCTAAGTTTCCCAGATGAAGAGGCGTTGCTCTAAATAAATGCTAAATTCCTGTCTAGCTCTGAGCTCCTGCGAGTCTATGATTTTATTATCTCTAGCTTCTAGCTCAAAGTACGAACTAAGTGTCAAAATGTGAACAGAAAGCTTAGGAGGCTGTTTGGGATTTGCCTCAGAACCATCTTTACTGCCCCCTGGTGGCCATAGCCAGGAACCACGAGCAGAATCATGGAATTGACCTTCGGGCTGAGAAGGCGGCCACACTCTCATTGTCCAAAGGTAGAATGTCTTCTGGAAAAGTAAGTTCCAATTCCCTCTCCCAAGGTAACAACTCCCAACCCAAGGCAAAGTTCACAGCATTTACCTAGATTTCTTCACACATAACCGAGAGCGGAGCTGGCCTCTGCTCTGCGCAGGCTGCTGCTGAACACACATGGTGGGCTAGGTGAGGTAACCCCTCCCACATTTGGGACCTGGTTATCGTTGCTTACTTAGGCAGAGGTGGTGGACTTCCCAAGCACACAGCTTTTCAATCGTCACAAAATTGGTGCTGAGAATAACCACATACGTTTGTGGGGTGGCCTAGGTTAGGACTAGGACTTAAGCTGGAGCCAGAGGTTGAGGGTTATGGCTAGCGTCAGGCTGGGGCTGTGGTGGGGCTGACTCAGCACCTATCAGGCCTTTCCTCTATCCTTCAGGAAGTGTCTGTCCTCTGACCAGACGTCTGTGGCCTGAGGCCCGCATGGTGCTACAGAATTCAGCCTCCGTGCTGAATTCTCCGTGCTGAAGGAGGGCAGGGCATCTCCTTTCCCTGCCCTGCCTCCTGCGCTGGAGAGACTCTGGAAGAGCCAGCTCCCACCCTTCCCAGCAAAGTCCCACTGCAGACCTCTGCACACCTCTCTACTGCCACCTCTCAGTCGTCCAAATCAGCAACACTATCTCCTCCACCTGCACTTTCTGCTCTGCCCTTCTTCAACTCCTTCCTGGCAAATTTCCAGTCACCTTTTGTGCCCCAGCTCAGGTATCAGGGTTCCAGTTCAATGAGGCACCCCAGGTTGGAGTAGAGGCATCTCTGTCACAGGTCTGACCACCCCACATACCCTCATCAGTTTCCAATGTTTGTTTCGGCTCCTTGGGAGCCTGCTCACAGCTTCTGAAACAGCAGCGCAGTCCCTGCTGTAGATGAATGGCCAGGACAGGCCTTTATGCAGTGGGAAAGTTGGAATGAGGTCCTTTAGGCTCAGCTGGGAAGGGTTCCCAGTTGCCTAGTAGTCATCGCACTGAATGGAATCAGAACAGAAAGCTGTAAGACCTAGGTGTGGTATGAAAGCACTAGAGGGACAGCAGGCTAGGTCTCCCCCATTTGTGGTATAACTTAGGCCAGGCACAAGGAACACGGTTTGGGCGATCCATAAGGACCTTTCCAGCTCAGCCTCTCCAGGACCTTACAGCTGGACAGCGGTCCTTCAGCATGTGTGGTAGGTGGCTGTGAGGGGCTCCAAGGACCCCTGCCTCCTGGTAGTCACTCCACCTGTAATTCTCTTGAGTGTGACCTGGACCTGATGGTCTGCACCTGATGAAGAGAATATGGCAGAAGTGACAGGTGATCACTTCCCAATTAGGTCATAAAAGACTGACTTCTGTCTATACTGTTCTCTGGCTCATCTTGTTTCCTATCCCTGATGAGCCAGCTGCTGTGCTGTGAGATGTTCCATGGAAAGGCCCACATGACAAGGAACTGAGAGTGGCCTCTGGTCACCAGCCAGTGAGGAAGTGAATCCTGCCCATGAGCACATGAATGACCTTCAAGGTGGACCTCCCTGAGTCAAGCCTTGAGAGGCTGCAGCCTTGTGAGAGACCCTGAAAGCAGAGGGCCCAGCTAAGCCAGACCTCGACTACAGACTCTCAGAAGTTGTGAACAGTGTTGTTTGAAGCCACTAAGTGTTGGAATAATTTGCTACACAGCAATAGATAACTAATGCACCACACAGGGCCACGTCAGCCAAAGGAGCAAGGGGGAGAAGGCTTGGCAGGTAGCCTGACTGGAGGCCACGGTCTCCCCAAGTGTCAGTGGCAAGATGCAGATGTAGCCCCAGCAAGAACTCAGAGGACACTCATTTTTATTTATTTGTTTAGGAATATACAAAAGTCTGACATGGTACAATGATCTCATCAAGAGAACACAGAACACATACAGGAGGGGCTGAGTTTCCTCCCTGGCCCCATCCTCTCAAAAAGGCACATGTATGTGAGGCTTGGGTTTGGGGGCCTCCTATCCTGAAACCAGTCTGATGCTCAGAAGTCCCGGCTCCTCTGTGAACAGGAAGAGGGCCCCCTGCCTCACACCCACTCTCGGAGGTGTGGGTTAAGCAAACGGAGGCCGCTGCAAAGTACAGGATTCAGGCCAAGGCTGGCTCTGTGCTGGGTCCACGTCATCAGCCCCCAAGGAAAAGCAGTAACTCCAACCAGGATGTGGTAGCTGGATAATCCAAGAGATAATGCATCTGGAACAGCCCTGTTCCCCAACACAGGATCATCACCACCCCTGTCGTCTCTCCGAAGGCCAATTCAGGCTCAGCTGCGAAAGACTGGGGGTGTGGGAAGTGGCAGAAAGGAGAATCAGGCTGCAACAGTCCAGATGCTCATCAACACACTCTTCCAGAAAGGGACAATTGTGCCCTTCGAGGCTCCCCTCGGCGAGAGGGACTAGCCCTGCAGTCAAGTCAAGGCAGCTCAGAACAGAGGTGTTTGTGTTCGAAGCGGCTTCTGCTCCTCATCCTCCAGGGGCAACGAGCAAATGGTTGCACTGGCCCGAGTCTCTAAGGGCTGTCCTTCCTTCCCAGTCAACCGGGACTGAGTTTTCTCTGTAATTTCAGGGAGGGGAGCAGAGTGGGTGGTTGAGAAACCCTAAAGGCCAAGAGGTCTTAGCCACCACCTAAAACAGAACCAACAGGAAGTGAAAGAGCTTGAAAGAGTCACTTTTTCCTTCTTAAAAAAGACCTAGATTGTAATGGTTTAACAAAATTATTATAATTTCTTTTAAATAACCCACAGACACCCATGACACTTCCAAATTTACAGAATAAAAGCACTCGAGAACTTGGTAGAATTCAAGGTGCAGCTGGCTCCCCCAGGGCCACTGGCCCGAGGGCTGGCTCAGTTCACCTCCAGGACCTCAGTCTCCGGGAGGCCGAAGTTGGTCTTGTGCTGGTCGAAGAGCTTCACCAGGGCCTCCATGTACATGGCGTGGTACAGGTCGATGTCCTGCTGGGTCGGGTGCTCCAGCTTGGGAATGGTGATGGGCTCACCCACTGCAGGGATGGAGCAGAGGCCTCTGGTTAGTCAGTGCCAGTCGGCCCAGCCTCCCTGGGTATTTACCACGATGTGGACGGCAGCGGCCCTGTGCGAGGTGCCGACCATGTGCCAGGAACTGTAACTGTGCTGAACACGTTCTGACTCATGTTGTCCCTTCTACAGATAATAAGACTGAGGCCCCATGGCATGGGAAGGAACCTGCCCCAGGCCACAGAGGCAGTAAGTGGGATGAAGCCTGGCTGCACCCACCGCATTCGACTGGGAGCGCCTTCGAGAGCTGGGGGACGGGGGAACAGCTCTGCTTTTGCCCCGCCCTGGGCAAGTCTCTTTGCCTCTCTGAGCCTCAGTTTCCTCACCTATCACAGGGGATCCTTCCTCAGGGGACTTTGCTAAGGATTCTGTAAAATTGTGACTTGCTTTGAGAAGTGTAACAAGGGCGGGAGAGGGAGGAGGAGACCAACACTCAGACCTCTGTGCGTTGTTTTATCCCCTAATGCTGTTTCATCCCCACACCCAACTCACCACCAAGTCCTGTCAAAGACACTCCTGAAATCTCTCTAAAGTTCTCCTTCTATCTCCACTGCCATTCATTGATTCCAGCCACCAGCTACCTCTGGACCCATCTGGGGCTTCCATTGTTGCCCTTCTTAATTCATTCTCTATCCAGCAGCCCCAAGGATCACTTTGGAATGCAAATCTGAACCTTCCCTGCCCACACCCTCAAGCAGCCTTCCATCCTTAAGGTGAAGAGCCCATCCTTTTACAATGCCCACAGATCCCTGCCCCTGTCCGGCTGTCCCTGATCCCTGCTGCCGCACAGAGATCAGGCCTGGTATGGGATTCGTGTATAAGGGGAGTCCAGGGTGACTTTGGGTCACGTGACCTATGATGCAGGATATTATTCCTTCTGTAAAGCACCAAACAGAACACCTGGCTCTGAAATTCAAAGTATCTACGTGAGCTTTGGCCCCTAAAGTGGGCCACGGCTTGTGGCCCACTTGTTCCTGTGTGGTCTCTAGCTTGTGAACCATTAACACACACACACATCTCACCTACAAGAGATGATTCTTCGGAATCCTCTAAATGGTCCCAGATAAACACAAAACGACATAGTCGAGGGCTGAATGCAGCATTTTTGCTACACTTTTCACAGAGCTATGCACCAGTCACGTTGATTTTTTTCTTTCTGTTCCTCAAAAGTCTATAGTCTTGCTGTAGTAGGAACTTCACTCAGGCCGTTGTTTCTGACAAACACTCTACCCCCCTCCACCTCTCTTGCTGGATAATTCCTATTTAGCTGACAGTATCAGTCACCTCCTCCCTGGGGTCCACTATGACCACCCAAAGCATCCCGCACATCCTACTCACACCCCCTATTGACCTTTGCCATAACAGGACCTTTCCCAATAGACTCCTGGGCTCTGCAAATGCAGAACTGCTGGGTCCTGTTTTCTTACCCAGCACAGACAGCTTGGCTCACAGTGATAAAACTACGCACCCCATTACCCTACCTGCCCCTTTACCACCAATTCCCATACGGCAGCACCCAACATGTCCTCATGTTTCACAGCATGGACATCAGAGCCAGGTGGCCTGGATTTGAATCCTAACTCTACCACTAACTAGCTGTGGCACCCCAAGTTCAAGGTCTTCAGGTAGGGAGGCTCACCGACAGTGGTGATGGGCTTGGAGTAGGGCACCAGTCCCCAGGTGTCAGAGGAGAAGAGGCCTCGGCCATGGAAGATGCACGGGGCAAAGCCGATGTACTTCTGGAACTTCTTCTGGACCCAATGGCCCCAGGAGCCCTCCTCAAAGATCACCTGCTTGTAGACCTCATTCTCTCCGAAGGAGTAGGTGGGGACCAGGTCGGCTCTGGAAGGAACAGGCCAAGGTCTGTCACACCCCAGTCACTGGCTTCAGTTCCTCCTGTCAGCCCAAGAAGTCCTGGGCCCCAGCCAAGCTGCCCTCCCTCAGGGCTGTAGCAGAACCCCCCTGGGGACCCTAAACCATGTGTCCCCTCACTACCAGGTTTAGATGGGCCCTCTGCCCCCTGATAGTGACTGGGGAGCATATCAGGGCTCTGGGACCACTAGGCAAGGGGAAGGGTGAAGCCCTGCTCCAGAACGCCTGCTCTCTCTCATCCTGCAGGGCCTGGCTCTGCTGGAAAGTTCTCCCCATCCCACCTCCAATCCAGGCCTCCCCAGTTTCGCGTCACAACCTTCAGCACGCTGTGTTGTCACTGTCTGTCCCTCCCCACCTCCTCCTACCCTGAATGCAGGAATGGGGTCTGATTGTGTCCCCTGTGCCTGGCACAGGGCTAGGCCCTGCAGAGCTGCCTCTTCTGAAGCCTGAGATGAGGTTCTGAGAGGGCAGAGAGGAGGGCCAGGCAGGACCTCCATGGCTAGTGCCATCCCTAACTTGTGTGTGACTGCAGGCTGCAACCTCTCCCACTCCTGTATGTCATTGCTGGAGATCTGTCACCCCAAGGCTGTCCTCTGGGGGTGGCCTGGAGCCCAGATATGGGAAGAAAACACTGGAGTCCAAAGAGCTTTCTCTTTTACAACGTGACCCCTACTGGGCCACTTAGCCCCATCTGGTTTTCCCCAATGGGAAATGGGGATGTTGGCACCTGCAGGACTGCTGGGAATCAAAGGGGACTTAGAAGTGAATGCACTGCTTTGTCATTTGGAATGTGCTGAACAGGTGGCTGCACAGAACGTGCCTCTGGTTTTCTAGGAAATCCAAGCCGCCCAGCTCTTTCCCGCCTGTCCTTAGTACCGGCCCTCCAGGAAGCCTTCCCTGCGCTTTCCAGCCATGCCAGCCTCATTTCTGGTCTCTTGCTCTCCTAGCAGCATGACACATTTTTGGCCCCAGGGCACAGTCCTACATATGAGCCCAGCCTCTCAGTCCACCTGCAAGGGCTCAGGGCGCATAGGCTGCCCCTTTGTCCCAATCGGACACCAAATTTGGCTTTCCGACCTCCCCTGCCTCACACAGGGTGGTGAACTCTCTTCTATGCCTTCCTGGGGTCTGGGCCATGCCTCCAGGCAAGGCTTTGGGTGAGTGTGTGAGCATGTGCACACGTGCGTGTGCAGGCAGGCACCTACCCATGTCGCAGTGCCAGTTTCACAAAGCCCTTGCGGCTGCGCAGGGTGACAGCATTCTTGCCCGGCCTGGAGCTCAGGGACTCGGCTGCGCCCCCCACAACGATGATGACAGCATTGCCAGTCCCATTCTTCGACAGCAAGTAGTCTATGGTGTCCCGGTTCACAGGGCAGATGCCTGGGGGGCGGAGGGGACACACAGTCAGGGCTGTCCCTGCAAGCACTGCCTACCCTGCACAGCCAGGAAGAAACAGAGAGAGCCCTGGACTTGGGCCCCAGACTAACCCAGCCACTTAGAAATTGCATGGCCCTACGTAAGCTGTCCTCTTTCCGAGCCTTGGCTTACTTATCTGAAAAATGGGGATAATGACACAAGGCTGTTTGGGTAACTTAATCATTTGGCAAATACTGTCTGAGGACTTGACTCTGCCAGGCTGGTGCCAGGTGCTGGGAAGCCCCATGAATCTGGCTGCTGGGGGTCACAGGCCGGGGGATAATGACAGAGCCATAGACAATGATCAGGTTGTTCAGGGGGCAGCACAGGGGCTGGGGCACCCAGAAAAGGGGCCAGAGAAGGCTTCCTAGGGAATATGCTATCCAAGGTGAATCCTGAAGACCTCATGAACAGCTCTCCTGCTCAACCCTGACCCCCTGCACCTGTGGCAGGCTGCAACGCTCAGCACAGGAATGGTGTGGTGTACTGGCTTCCAGGCAAATCTGTCACCTTGCTCAGTGGGGAGGCTCAGGCCTTGGCAGTGGAGCCCAGTAAGGATAAGCAGAGATGGATTCTCACCGCCAGACATCAGGTACTCCCTCAGCACCGGCATCCGGAAGTTGCCGGCCAACGTGGCCAGGTAGGGCCTTATGCCCGGGAACTTCTTGCTCACTTCTGTGGCCTCTGTGCTGAAGTTGCAGAAGGCACCTAGGCCCATGATGCCATGGGGATGGTAGCCCAGGATGTAGTTCCTGGTGGTCAGCAGGTTGTGAGTCTTCACCAGCTGCAGGGAAAACCATCAGGTGAGAAGAAAATGGCCAGGAGAGGGGTCTGGGGCGCACCCAGAAGGTGGAGAGGCTGGGTTTGCAATACCCCTGGGACTCGGGGCCTCAAGGCTGGAGCGACTCTCCACACCCGACCTCAGACTGTCATACTAGGGCCATAGCACCACGTGCTTACCAGTTGCTGTTTAGACTATGAATCCCTGGGAAGGGGGTGGGAAACTTTCTTCCTTGACCCCCTTATTTCTCCAGCCAAACACACCAGGTCCTCTTATTTGCACTCTGCCAGCCTCCTGTCTTCCCCTGCTCTGGGCCTGTCCTCCTCACCACAGCCAGAGTGACTATTCTAAAACCCAGTGCCATCCCTGTAACTCTCTAGTTCCCATTGGGATAGAGTCCAAGTCCCTTAGTCTGGCCAGAGAAGGGACGGTGCAGCTAGCTGGAATGGAAACTTCCTTCCAGGCAGCTGGGTTCAGCTCAGGCTCTGATACAAGGACAAGGGCAAGCAACAGCCCTTGTGCCAAGGATGGAGGGGGAGGGGGAGGGAGTCCGCTGTACAGCTGGGCGGCTGACCTGTGGTGCTTTCAACTAAACTGTCCTGGGGCGCTCTAAGGAACGACTGTCTTCCTCAGAGCCCATCCCTGTCCTGGTGTGAGGGTTAGAGGGTGGGCGGCTAGTGCCGAGTTTCCTTCGCTAAACTCTGAGCCCCAAGAGGCACCTGCCCAGCATCACAACACACAGGACGGAGCAAGGGTGCTGAGAGGGATGGAGAGTACTGGTATTTTGTTCAGAAAAACATCACATTTTTTCCGATTAGAAATATAATGAATAATCACAGAGAATTTTCAAAATACAGAAAATTTTAAAAAAAGAAAAAGATAAGGAAGTCAAAGCACCTATCACACCATCATCCAGCTAAACCCCTCTGATGTGCTGAGGCCTTTTTCTACTCAGATATACACACACAAAATTGAGCTCATAGGTTGATACCATTCTTATATAACTTCCTACCAAGCACTACCGTATCCTATCTATTTTTCCTCATCGAGTTCCTCAGCCATATGTCTTCTCATGGCTGTGCCATTCTCTCACGTGGCCGTGCCACATGCAATGGAACTATAATCAAATCCTGAATGCTGGACCTTCGAAAAGCTTCCAAAATTTCCCTCAGAAATAATGCCTCCATAAATACTTTGTTTTATCCACGTAACTGATTATTTTCTTGAGACAAACTTCTAGAAATACAGTTCCTAGGTCTGGGGATGTGAACATTTTGGTCCCGTGGGCTTCCCTGACTCTCTAAAGAGGAGACGTAGGCACAGCCACCTGTGGAGTTTGAAAGCGCCCACTTCCACGCCCTGGTGCCAGAGCCACTGGCCATCGGCAGAACGTGAAGAGTCCAGGTTCTCCGTGAGCCCAGATGTGGGAACCCCCTGGCTGAGGGAAGGACACTGTGCTTGGTTGGGGGTGAGGGATGGCGGGGGATGGCCTGGGGAAGCTGCAATCCGATGGAGGCCGGAGGGGATGGAAGCAGGGGCAGCTCTGTAACTGCCGATGTGTGTGTGTGTAAGGGTGAGCGAGCCCTGCTGATCTCCACTCTCCGTTGCTGGAGGTATTCTTACTCTTTCTCCCACTTTGTCTTTGGCAAGCAGATTACAGCTGCTCAAAAACCGAACCAACTCTTAGCTGACAGCCACATAAATGGGGAGCAGCAGCAGCTTGATTTGTGGCTCATGGGGTGGGGGCAGTGGGAGGTCCAACGGAACCCAGCTTGTTGAGCTTTGCAAGGTGGTCGTTCTGAGACTTTGCCTCCTAAAGACCAGGGCTGCCCACCCTGTTAATGCTCAGCAAAGCTAGAGAGGAAAACGTACCTGTGCCAGTTTCCACGGAAAAGGCAGGCGCTGAGGTAAGAGCTCAAGCAGCCAGTACTGCACTGGAAACTTGATCCTGAGCGGGTAGCTGGGCCAGGGAGCCCAAAGCACAGAATGGGCAGGAGGTGCCCTGCTCTAGGCCATTCCTTCCATGACGAGCTAGACACTGAAGCCCAGAGAAAAGAGCTGCTGCTTTCCTGGGGTAGGGAGGGGGTCGGCCAGGGAAATACTCTCCACTTCCCATGAGGCCACCCAGCTGCACTTTTCCCAGGGCCTGGGTTGTCCATGTGTCATCTAGTGGAAGCTCTGCTGGCTCCTTAAATCATTTCTCCCCTCCCCCAAGCCTCTGTCTGGTGGGACATTTGGTTAAATGAGGTGCCTTGGCGCACAGTGCAGACTAATGGCCCTTGGTGTCGGTGCAGAGCTGAGAAGCATGCAGGCATCTGACGCAGATGTGACCTGTCTTTGTCCCACACTCTTCTCCCCTCAGGGCTGGACAAAGTGTCCATCCTGGAGAAAGAAGCAAGGACACCTCTAATAAAGGCTCTGTTGACAAGCCTGCGCTTGTGAGCCCTGTTTCCCAGAACACAGTCTCAGTCCAAGGGGGTGGCCAGGCCAGGCCTACTGGCTCATGTGAGCCTGGGACACATTCCTGGCAAGTCACTCCTCACACTCTGCCTCTCAGGACAGGGAAGGTGCTCAGAGAGGCATGCGCCACCCTGGCACCATATGGAGGCAAACTCGGAAGCAGAGCAGAGACTTGCAAGGCTCACACAGCAGGGCCCGGTGGCAGGGACTCGGGAGTGAGAACCTGGGTCCTAAAACAAACAGCCTGGGTTCCTGTACCAGCCCTGACACTGACTTGCTTTGTAAACTTGGGGTAGCCCCTCTGCTCTCGGCCTCAGTAAGTCTGTCCTGAAATGATGTAGATGGACAAACAGAGGACTCTAAGCTCAGAGTCTTTCATAGTCTCCTCTCTAAAAATCCTTCCTAGACCCAGACACTGCTGGGGAAGGCCAGCAGTCCAGGTGGTTGCTGCTAACACAGCAGCCCCGCTCTGCTGGGAGGAGGATGCTCTCTGGGCCAGCTGAGCTGCTCTGGTGGCAAAGAGTGAAGAGCATCACCAATAAGGAAGCAGGCAGCTGTGGGTAGTGGGTACAGCTAAAGATCATTACACAACCATTGGCAAGAGGCTGGGAACACGGGGTGAGACGGGAGGGTCAAACATGACTCTCCTCAGAGCGTTAGCCCTGATGGCAGAAGAGGAGCCTGGACAAGGTCACCGGCAGGCAAGAGCAAAGACCAGGTTGAGACTCAATGTCCTAGCCCACCAGAGGCCCCGTGTGGCTTCAGTCCTCATGCCCAGGGGCCTCCCAGAGCCAACCCAAACCTGTCTTGTTTCCAACTCCCAGCTGACTGTTTGGAACAGAGGTGTGATAAGCAACACTGGATTTTGCTTTGGTTCTTTCATATGGGCAAAGGTCAGTGGGGAAGGCCCTCTGCCTGTTCCAGTCTGACCACAGCCACCGGGTCACCGTCTTCTGGGATAAGGGGGCTGTTGGACTTGAGGAGGCCCCCTGTGGGGCAGGCCTGGCCTGCTGAACACTGGGGCCTGGCCCCTGAGGCGAGGGCCCCAGTAGAGAGAACAGAGTCCACAGTTCCTCACAATGGACCATGGTTCACCACTTTTTATCACAAGTACAGCTCCACTTTGCACACGGGACTAATGGGGTTTGGAGAGCTTAACAAAGTGCATCGGTGGTCCCGTGAGCAGAGAGGGACAGTCTGGCAGAATCCATTAGACAGTGAGCTCCTGTGAGGGCAGGGACCAGGGCTGACTCTCCTGTGTCCCCATATCCGGCCCTGCACAGGGAGCAGGGACTGATGCTCAGGGAACAGAGTGACAGAGCAAGAACTCAACCCAGATCTCCAAAAGCGAAGCAGAGAGAGGTGGGGCTCAATCAGATGGGGAAACCTGGGACTGAACCTCCCCCGGAGAAATGGGCGGTAGGAATTCAAGGGGAGAGAACCTGGAGCCCAGACTCCAGTACTAGTGCTGGCACGGACTCGCTGTGCAACCGGTACTGGTCCCTGCCCTTCTTTGGGACGGTTTCCTCACTTCCAAAATGAAAGGGTTGGGTCCTATGATGCAACATCCTCCCAGCAACAATAGCCCTGAATTCCTCACAGAGGGAGAGATGGGGTCAACAGAAGGGAGGAGTGAGAACACTGACCCTGAAGATTCTGGAAAACGTGGGCTCAGGCTGGAGTGGACAAAAGGAGCTGGCTCTGGGGGCACCTCACTATACTGGGTACAGTGAAGGAATGCCACCTCCCCCAGGCAGCACGCCAGGATGTCTCAGTCACTGACTCAGAACAGCAAACATACACCACCCTGTGCCACGCACACTTTCACACTCACAGGCTGCCACCACTCTGAAACCCCACTGCTTTCCGCTGGGTTCCCTCAGCAGCTAGGGTGTGCCGGGGCTGGGGTGCTGGCTGAGCTGGCCTGGCAGGTCTTTCCCCTGCAGGATTCTGACAGAATTATCCACAATCCACAAGTGTCACCCAAATGTACAGGGATCCAGATGCCTCTGCCTTGCCAAGCTAGCTTGCAGACCACAGGCAGGGGGACAGAGGTGAGACTAAAGCCAGACCACGCCACCATTTATTCTGTCAGGACCTGGAGGTTGGCCCCAGAGAAAAGAGACGGTGGGCGCTCAGAAGACTGGTGTGGCGGTCCCTGAGCAGCTGATGGTACATCAGGAAGGAAACCCAGAGACCAACTTGGTCTAAACGTGTTTCATGCGAGGAGACTGAACCCTGGAAGGGATGGTGCCTCACCCAGGGTCAGGCTGGACTATTCCTGCCTCCGTCCTCCAAGGCGGCGAGAAGCCTGAGTGTTCGTCCACGCTTATTTCCCAAGGCTCTGCTGCACAGGGAGGCAGAGCGCTGTGGTGGGAAGGGCCCAGGCTTTGAGGCCAGACAGCAATTGGAATCTACCCCTCACTAGCCTCAGTCAGCTCTGCTACTCTGACTTGCCCTTTCCCCTTTTGTTCAAAAGGGGTACAGTTGGCGCTCTCCCTCTGGGGAGCACATCCGTGCTCTGCCCTCCCCCTCCTCTTCCCACCAGGCGCATTACCTTTGCCTTTCTCTCTCCTAAACCCCAAGGGCCCTTCTTCTGCCTCTGTAACTTGTTTTCTGAGCCTCTGCAGCCCTACTGGCTCACTTCTACTACCTCTAAAACTTTCTAAATAAACTTTGTCTCATCATTTGGGAAAAAAATGGAGAAAGTTAGACCCCTTAAAGGAGACTCCTTGGGGAAATTGCTGGCTCCTAGCACTCTCCCAATACACGAAGATCCTCCCCGTCCGCACCAGAGGCTTCTCCGCACTCAGGCCCCTGTGCTCCCACTGCTTCCCTGCCTCTTGAGAGCTGCTATCTTGAGGGTGGAGTTCCAGGAGCAGCTCCTCCAGACGCCTTCCCCAAGCACTTCAGCAACTAGGGTCTCACCCTTCTTTCACTACACATCAAATTTCCTGGGCCTTAATTCCCACGGCCATGACCACCAGTGACCCACCTGCGACTGGCAGAGAGCGGTGGTATTTCTGTAAGAACTTCAGAAGGAGAGAAAGCCCCTCACACCGATCATTACACTTGGATCAGTGAGATGCTTGGTTCAGGCCAGATGAACTCAGCCTGCCTAAGTATCGCTCCTGATAAACACCCTCACGTTTTAAGTTATGCCTTTAACGTTCCCTGAAAGGCAGTCACGCGGTGGCCATAACGTCTGCTGCCACGCCTGCTCCTCAGATCACTCAGGGTCTCAGCGTCCAAAACACCTTTTAGATTCAAATGCTAGATCGAGTCTTGTTTCCCCAAGAAGATGGTAAGCTTCTTGCTTCTTCCTGTCCCGAAACAAGAACCAGCAACTATCACATTTCCCCTTTTGCCTTGGCTGCCGGGAAGCTCAGAACTAACAATGAAGCTCAACCACCACACTCTGTGTTAACTCCTATGGCTGAAATACTAGTGTGTTTCCCCCCAAGTCTGATTTTTCTGTTTGCTTGGTATGGCATGATATGTGCCCTAAATTGCTCAAATCCTGCATAAATTGGGAAAGAGTATAAACAGATGCTCTGAGTGGAAGATGCCACATGGGTGGTCACCATGGATGGGTAGGTTAAGGCTCAAATTCAGATCTCCCAGCCATTCCCACCACCCTCCCAAGATAATACCCACAAATCTTTACCTGAATGGGAAAGTAGTCTCGAAAGTAGCGCCACACAGCCCAATTTCGGACCCACTTTGACCTCCTGCCACCTTCCAGAGAACAAAATACAGTGTTGGGAAGGAGTAGGAATGGGGGAGGGTGACGTTTGGGTAAGAAGACAAGACAGAGGCAGTGTGAAACCCTGAGGTGGACGCTTCACCCTAGGCAGCATCTTCTCCCCCTTCCCACTGGGCCCCTGTCCACGTTTGTTCCCTCACGTTGGGCAAACCCTTGACCGAGTGTGAGCTCCTACGAGGACCAGTATGGTGCCCCTAGTAGTCGTTTTAGACCCCCACCCCAACCACTCCCTGGTCTAGCCCAACGTGTTTCACATAATAGGTATTAAGTAAAAAGAGGCAACACCCACAATGAGGAACCTCAGCTTGTGCAAGAGGGAAGGTTCTGAGGGCGAGGCAGTGGGGCAAGGAGACCCATGCCCTTACCTTTCTTGGGCGTGTTCCAGTCAAACACCAGCCAGGTGAAGTAGAGCACAGCGATAAGCCAGCAATCGGTGCAGAACGTGTACATGAGGATGACGGTGCAGGCCACTCCTGGTGGGCAGGCAAAAGGCCACAGGTCAGGCACTGTCCTCCTTGTGTGGGCCTCAGCCTTCCCTGGGCAAAGGCTTACCGAGTAAGTGAGCGTTCACTATGGCACTAAGCTAGGCACAACCAAGGCTATGGGCATAACCTGGGGAGGAGCAGACTCACAGAGATGAGCCTCATCTCCTTCTGCAGCTCTGCGGGCTGGCACTAAGGGGCACACAGGCTCCATGTTATCTGGGCAATAGTGTCGGAGAAGATGGACTTCAGCTTCTTGTGAAGCTGTCCTTTGAGCTGCTATTCTGTCCCTTCTTGCCCGTCCTCTCCCCCGCAGTGCCCAGCACAGACACTGCAGACTAGGGGAGGGACCTACCAAGTGCCTCCACATCCCAGGACATGGCTGAGCCACTGTCTCAAGCATGAGGTGGGGTTACTTTTACACCAGTTTAGAGATGAGAACGCTGTGGCTCTAGGAGGGGGTAACTTGCCCAAGGTCACTCTGCAGAGCCAGAATTCAAACCGTAATCTGCACCAGGCTTTAGTAATTCACCAAAAAATAGAAGCCGCAGACCGCCACTGGAGGGACATACTCTTGCCCCAGGAGGAAGACTGGCCGCTTCCAACATAACAAGAGCTAGGGCCCCAGGCCAAAGCCCAGAGTCCATCAGCCACCCCCTCAAAAAAAAAACCAAAACAAAAACAACCCAGCAGGATACTTAGAAGACTCCCTGGGGCCAATTGCCACGTGGTCACTTTGTTCTGGGCCTACTGGCCATAAGGTTGAATAACCTGGCCCAGAGAGGAAGGAAGGTCCATGCCAGGCCTGGCTTGCCTCATAGCTTGCCCCTAGATGCCCTCCACAGGCTCCTACCTTTCCAGTTTCTCCCAGCCTTCAAAGGCTCTGTTCTCCAGTGTGACACTACCCTCCCACATGGATGTCTCCCCTCTGAGTTCTCTACCCTCGGGGCCACATCTTCTCTGCCCCCTGGCACTCAGCACAGTGCCAGGGGCAGTAGGTACTCATGCTCGGTAGACGCGGGCCTCCATCCAGCACCCTGTCCACTGCCCAGGGAGGGAAGCCAACTCTTGTGGTATGCCCACCCTCAGCTGGACACTGTGCTGGTCAGGGGTGCTCTAGAGCTACCTGGCTCTGGACTTCATACTCTCTTCTCCTCACCCTGCTGAACCTCCTCTGGTTTTTCAACGGAGAGGAAAGGGCCAGACAGGGACTCTCCATGGATCTAAGGAAAGTCTTCTGTCATCCACAATCCAGTCTTCTTCTAGACCGCTGAGCTAGCCCCTCCGCAAGGTAGCTAAAATGGTACAATTATCTGGGGAGGGGCAGTGAGCATCGAGTGGCCAGGCGTCCAGTTTGGCAGGACCAGCTCGGGGCTGTGACATCACAGACAGGGCAGACAAGTCTCCAGGGAAGCATTAGCAGCCTATGAAACCCTGTCAAAGGCAAACTGTGAAGTACTTGAGGCAATTTGGTGAATGCTTATGTCTCAATTATGGCTGCCTACAGAGTCACTCACATTATTGATCAGTGTGCCACTGGTCCTCTTTCTTAGGTCTGGGAAAGAGCCGGCAGGTATTCAAGCTCCTAAAGAAGCCAGGTGGGCCTGGGCAGGGCTGTGAGGTTCAAGTGAGGGGCTGAGCAGCCTGAAAACCTAGCTGCTATCACACCCCTAATTCTCCCCAGAGGCAGCTGGACTGGAGAGGCTGAGCCCTGGGCCTGCCCTAGAAGTCTGGGCTCTCTGGGCAGGTGGGAATCCCTACCTACTATCCTTGCTCTGGTGCTAAGTCTGGACGGAGGAAAAGAGAACAGATGGAGAGTGTGGAGACCGCATTCTAGTTCAGGACTTTCTCAGCCAGGTGGTTGGGGGTCCCACTCCCCTTAATCCCTCTGTGTCCACAGCCTCTCTCACCGCACTCATCACCTGCCTCCCCCATCAGACTCCTTCCAGCAGACCCTGAGCTCCTTGGGAGCTGCAACAGGATCAGATTAACCTCACCAGCCCCAGCAACCAACACAGGAAAGGTTTACCGAGCAAAAATGAACTAAAGCCATGATCAACCTTCCTTTCTCAGAGACAATCCTGGTTTCCGCTCCCTGCTCCACCCTTGTAGGTCAGGGGGCTGCACAGGAACCAGCGTTGTGGGGTCCATGAGACGTAACAACTGCTCAAAGGCCCTGCTGGCTTCATGTGTAGAGGGCTCAGGACCCCGAGGCCCGTGAGCAGGGCAGAGAGGCAGCAGAGGGCCCCACAAAGAGCATGGATATGATCTTCCATGAAGCCCTGGCCCTTCCACTCACTGGCTACGGCCCATCCTTGACCCTCAATCTCCTTACAGGGGGTTGGGAAGATGTTGTGTGAAGAGGACTTAACACAGAGTTAAGTGTCTAGTCCAGAGAACCATGGACTTGGGTAGAAAAAAAAAATGACATTTCACTTTTTACCCATCTCTGATGGAAATTTAGTATTTCCTTCATTTACTAATGTAACAGACCACAGTAGTATCGGCAGTGCTGTTGACAGTGACACCAATGGAAAACAAAGGTGTTGGCCCAGGCCAGGCAGCTCAGTTGGTCAAAGCATCGTCCTGATGTGCCAAGGTTGTGGGTTTGACTCCTGGTCAGGGCACGTACAAGAATCAACCAATGAATGTGCACATAAGTGGAACAACAAATCGATGCTTCTCTCTCTTGAATCAATAAATAAAAAAAGTAAAATAACATCTATTAAAAAAAGTAAACAAAGGTGTTTTTATATCACATGTGCAGCAGTTGCAGACACCTTGCAAATCATTTATTCTCATCACTGCTTAAGAATTAGAGTAACGATTACTCCTGCTGCCAGAGCTTTTTATTTATTGTAATAATAAAAAGCAGCCCTGGCTGATGTGGCTCAGTAGATTGAGTGCTGGCCTGTGGACAAAAGGGTTGCTGGTTCAGTTCTCAGTCAGGGCACATGCCTGGGTTGTGGGCTGGGCACCTAGTTGGGGTACTGTCAGAGGCAACCAATGGATATTTCTCTCTCACATCGATGGATGTTTCTCTCTCTCTCTTTCTCCCTCCTCGCCTCTTTCTCTAAAAATAAATAAATAAACTCTTTTTTAAAAAAGCACATGGGTTGCTATATGTCTAATTTGATTTCTTCTTTTTTTGTAAATTTTCACCTGAGGATATGTTCACTGATTTTAGAGAGAGAGGAAGGACGAGGGAGGGGGAGAGACAGGGGGAGAGAGAGAAAATCAATGTGAGAGAGAAACATCGATTGGTTGCCTCCTGTATTCACCCTGACTGGGGATGGAACCCACAACCTAGGTATGTGCCCTGACCAGCAAATCAAACCCGCAACCTTTTGGTGTACAGGATGACACTCCAACCAACTGAGCAACCTGGCCAGGTTAATTTGATTTCCTAAAGTGTGCATATTTATATTTAAATATCATCGGTTTTCAGTATCAGTGGCCACCGTTGAAATCCAATGTACTTTGTATTACACTCTTGAAAGCACTGGGAAAAGTCTATGGCCTTTATCATAATGCCAGAGGAAGTCTACGGCAGAAAAATGGGGAAGGGTCTCGCTGTTCCAGGGGGAGGCTGCTGGGGCCACAGCAGCCTTTGCAGCACTAGGAGAGCCTCTGCCAGCAGATTTGGGTGGCAGCAGCAGGGAGAGACTATCCTGCTCAGGGCAATAATTAACAGCAGCTTAGCAGACCTGCCCATCCAACCAGGCTTGGCTCCCACCTACACGAGGGCGTTGGGAAGATGCTGGGCCGGTTTCGGGGCTGTGGTTGGGTTTGATGGACTGTTAACCTACAGCTCGGGGCCAGTGCCTGTTGGTGCTGCATGGGCTGCGGTTCTATCAGCTGCTCAGTGCCCCATCAGCCACGCTCTGACCCACTAAGATGGGAAAGTGGCAGCTTCTCCATGCAAATGGGGACTACGGGAGCTGCTGCATGAGACGAGGCAGGGGGCTGGGTGACTGGACTCTATGGGGTCTTTTCTTGGTCCCACTACTTCCTTCTCATGTGATTCTGGGCAAGGCTCTACCCATACTCCTGGTCCCCTAGTTCCTATCTGAAAACGGAGGGGCTAAGTTGTGCTCTCCACTCTAAGATTCTAAATAAGTAGCCAAATGCAGGTAAAGATGGGGGTTTGAGCCCTGAGGGAGCCAGTTTGATTTGCGGTATTGCCCACACCAGTGTTGCTTTATCTCTTTGTCCCTCTTTATCTCATATGTCCCTGTAAGAATCTGAGGACAGCCGTGGCGGGGTAGTAGTGCTGTCTCAATACACCACTGTTGTGGGTGTGATCCCCACTTAGGGCGCATACAAGAAGCAGCTAATGAATGCATTAGTAAATGGAACACCAGATTGATGTTTCTCTCTCTCAATCTCTAAAATCAATCAATAAAATTTTTTTTAAATTAAAAAAAGAATGAGGACATCAATTGCCTTTGATCCCAGAAAAGGGTGCATATACTCTCACATATCATTTTGCACTTAATGCTAGGGGTTCATGGACACCCTAAAGTCTGCTCTTGGGCCTAAAGGTGAAGACCAGCTGTTTTTGAGGCTCACTGCATGGCCCCACGGGACCTCTGTGAGATTTTATTTCCTCACCTGAGAAGTAGGAAATCAAGGAAAAACTCAGCAAGTGTCTGGTACACTGAGGGGGGCTCGATAAGGGCACCCCCTGCCCCATCCCTCTGCCCTGCACGGGGAGGGAGGGGCTGCACACAGCTGCCCTGGAAACGCAGTCTCAGAGGCCCCCATGCTTCCTGGAAGGACGGCTGCTCAGCGCTGACAGGCTAACTCCTGAGAGTCCCATCAGACTGGACAGTCCTGAAGAGTGGGCCTCCGGAGGGACTCACCCACGGGCCCTGGAATGTACTCTATGCTTCTCTGCAGCAGGTTTGTCTGCCTATGTGTTGGGAAAGCCACTTATTATGCCGGTGACACAGGGGCCTGGGGAAGAGAAGAGGCTGCTGGGAGAACAGGGGCTGGCCCAGGCCTGGGCCCATTCCTCCTCCCACACAGTCTGCGATGTCCTGACCCTGGTCGGGATGGCAACCCAGGGAGTGAGGGCCCCAACCTGGACCTGCAGAGGCACAGGTGTGGGAGGTGTTGAGAGAGGAGGGAGCGGCAGTAGATGGGCTGTGGGAGGCAGCCAGGGAGTGTGTTCAGCAGGAGGTGGGTGACTGTACCCCGTGCTACATGCTCTTGTTCCTTATCTCGAATCTCCACAAAAGCCATGGGAGTTAGGTGGCATTTTCCTCAGCTTCAAAAGAGGAAACTAACTTTCAGACACCTGTGTAAGGGCACAGAGCTTGTCATCAGTAGAGTCAAGACTCAAACTCAGCATCACAGCACCCTGAGGAAAAGCAACCCACCTGCCAGAAAATGTTTGTTGGTAGGCAAGGTGGCACGTGGGCAAAACAGAGGCTTTGGGGTCCTGCAGGAGGCTTTGGGGACCTGCAGATCTCAATTCACATCTGTGCGACTTTGGACAAATTACTTACCTTCTCTGAGAATTGGATTTCTCACCTGTAAAATGGAAACCGTACCACCACCTCCCATATTTATGAAACTCACTGAGCCCTCATGCATGCCTAGGGGCAGAGCACTGGACTGGGGCCCAAAAGGTGGTAATTGGGAAGATGCTCTTAGCCCTCACCCCTGAGCTCCTGTTCTAATCTCTGTTGGGGAGGTGGCCCCTGCCTGCCCTCGCCCCTGAGGCCCCAGCTTACCCAGCACGAGGAAGGACAGGACCCATTGCAGCACCGAGATGACCTGCAGCTGCTTTTCCACTTTGGACCTGTTGAGCCAGGTGATGGAAAAGAGGTCCTGGAGGGCGGAGAGGATGCTGGAGCCAGTGCCTGCAGCAGAGGGGAGATGTCAGCCTGCTGTCCCTTCCCTCCAGCCTCAGAGTCCCTACTACCAGCCCACCTCCCACAGGTACCTTCTCAGATGTGAGGAGCGTGGGCCACAAAATCAGACAGACGCGGGTTCAAATCCTGGCGCTGCCACCCAGTAGCTATAATTTCTGGGCTGCTATGTGCCTCCCTGTGCCCCAGTTTTTATACCTACCCAGTGGGAATGGTGTCCCCTCGTAGGATCATTTTGGAGAGCAAGGTAGACAAAGAGGCTGGGAGAGACTCTCCATAGCTGCCGGCTCTCTTCCTTCCCGCCACCCCTACTAAACACCTGTCCCTATCCTTTATCTGGATCTAGTACAAATATTTAACCTTTGGTATTTATGTCTGTGAGGCCAAGGACAGAGTTTCAACATCCAATTCGCAATGTTTTTTTCTCTGACTGTACTTTGAGCGCCCCGAGTCCCCACCCCACCCCCTCTACCCCCATGACTGACACCCTTTTGAAGGCGCTGAGCACTCTTGCCTGCAACCCCAACACCACCAAGCCCGCAGCCACTAGCACCTCCAGAGGGATTTAGATTTCAGCTCCAGCTCAGTGCCCTCAGCTTGGGGCTCAGCGAGGAATCAGGCCAGAGCTTTGCTTCTGCAAAGGACCTGCTGGCCACAGAACTTCAGGCATCCAGGGACCCCAAGGGCTGCAGTTACATTCACTACCGAGCAAATGCTGAGCCTGGAAGTTAGGACAAGATGTCTTCACTTAATTAGCTCTGTGGTGGTGCCCTGAGGATGACAGCCTAGACTTCAGTGGCTGAAGGACAGTGGGACCAGAAAGCCTGGTGACAGCAAGACAGGCAGCGCTGGAAGCGAGCACGGCCGAGGGCCCTAACCCACACCTCACTCATTCCAGAAGCTTGGCCAAAGGAGGGGGCCGCTTCAAACCCCACGCCGGCTGAACTCCAACTGCACACCCCTCGCTCAACACATCTTCCGAGGGCCTGCTGTGTTCCAGTTAAACATTCCTTCACACCCCCACTCTGCAAAGCCCTGCGAACTAAGTCACAATCTTGTCCTTGAGGTTGCCATGACCTTTCACCCTGACCTGCTGGGAGTGGGGAGGGAGAGGGGTTTAAGGGCTTACTGTCAAGCCTTTGCATTTCTTCAGAATCTGTAGAGCAACAAGGCCACAGCAGAATTTAGAAAGGGACAGAACTCTCATCAGCTGGAAGTCAACAACCGCTCTTTCAGGCGGAACACAGACAGGTCAAGGCGGACAGACGAGCCCCGTCCTCTCTACCTGGTCCAATAGGTCAGGAGGAGGGTCCTGGGACAGCAGGGCTCAGACACCAGTCTGCATCTTGGATCCGACCGCCACCGTGACCCCAGGCAAGACGAGGAGGACTCCCTGACATGTCCCCATGGTATGGTACATAAAGAGTGCTGAGCAGCCCCTATGAGGTAGCAGTATGTGACTCACAAAAGCACCTGAAGAGGCTGGGCCACAGAGGCATTCCAGAGGTTTCGCCCCAAACTGCTCTTCCACCCTCTCTCCATAAAAACCTATGTCACAGGTCCTTCTGACCTCCACACTTTTCTGACCACCCACCCTGGGGACCAAGGGCCCTCTGGAACGACCTAGAATTGCCCAGTTGGACCATCAGGGAGACTGAGGAGAAGGACACTGACTTGCACTGGGTTGTCCAGGCAGCAGGGCTAGGGCTAGAAGCCAGGATTCCTGCCCCCTGCCCAGGGCACCTCCTATTCCCCCATAGCAGGTGCCAAGCGCCCATGGGACACAGCAGCCCAACAGTGGGCCGTGTTCAGGACCTGGTAAACCTGTCCAGAAGCGGGCAGTGGCCTGGGAGGCACATGAGGGAGGGAAGCGAGACCCCAGCAGTCCTAAACTCCTGATCCAAGGACTGGAGCAGGGGCCCGGGCAGCTAAGAGCAGGCTAAGGGGTGGGTGAGTCCCTGCTCTGGGTGTGGGTCTGAGTCAGGCGGGGTGCCCTGGTTGGAAAAAAGGCAGAATGGACTCTAGCACCTTCCTACTCAAAGTGTGGTCTCTTGAGCTGTTTAAAAATGCAGGATCTGGGGCCCCAGCCTGGAACTGCTGAATCAAAACCTGCATTTTAACAAGCTCCTCAGTCCGAAGTTTCAGGCAGAGTAAGTCTGGGGTGAGGGGTAGGGCTGGAGCAAGGAGCTGGGGGCCTCCACCTTCGCTGTTCAGGGGAAAGAAGGCACCGGAGGGGAAGGATGTCAGACACTGTCTTATTTGCCCACTTCCTACTGCAAGCAGGACCTCAAGGCCAACAGCCTAAGGAGTGCTTAAGAAAAGGGCTGGGGTAGTGCCCCTGCCTTTGTGTCAGGGCCAATCGGCTGGCTGCATTCATCACCACTGTGTGGAGCTCTCCTGCTTGAGGTGGGGGGGTGGGGCACCTAGTGATTCCACACTGGTATCATACCCCCACCAAAACAACTGTAAAGACCTGGGTCTGCTAAGCTCAGTAGAAGTCTCTCACAATGAGCTAAGGGCCAAATGCAGGAACTCCAGGCCCCCTTGTTCAACCCTCACCCAGGCAGGAAGAAGAGGGCATAAGGGACCCCCACAAGCCCCAGAGCACGCTGGCCAGAGCCAGGCTTCTCTCACACTACCCAGACTGTTCTCACCCAGCCTGGTCCCCACTAAGGCCCCAGCCAGCTCTGCCACAAAGTGGGAAATGCAAAGTCCACTGAGGAATGGCAGGTACCCCTGTGGGAGCCCAGGACGGGGCAACTACTATGCTCCTCCAGCCTGGGCCCACTCAGCTAGCTCCTGGCTGCAAGATTCCGGCCTGGCTGACCACAGAGCTGGGCCCCAGGAGCTGGCCTGTCCCATTTTGATGGTGATAAAAACAGCTTGGGGAAGTGACATGACCAAGGTCACTAGGTCAGAGGGTGGCAGGGTTGGGCTCCATTCAACCCCAATTTTCAGGAATGCATCCTGTCACTATGCTGCAGGTCCCCCTGTTCCTTCTGTCTTCTCCCCACAACAAAGCGGGGGAAGGCTGGGAGGAGACAGTGGGGTGGAGAGTAGGGGACAGATGACCTATCTTCCTTCAGGGGCGGTCCAGGAGCAGGCACCTTGTGCAGCAGGGTAAGTGGCAGCAGGGCTTGGGGTTCCAGGCCCAGCCGCGCATCAAGGTGTTATGCTGGCCAAGTCACCTCACCTCTCTGGGCTTCTGTTTCCCCATCTGTACGATGGGGGTTGGGAGGATGAACTCCACAATCTTTTCAACTGCTTGCACTCTGGTGTGCCCCCTCCTGAGGACACCACCTAGAGGCTTGCCACCTTGTGACAGCCCTGGTACAGTTGCCTGGCAGGTGGGAGGTGAGGGTTCCAGGGTACCCCCAGGTTTCCACCAGCCCTCACAGCTCAGCAGTTGGCACCCCTCTGCCTCGACTGTGGCTGGGAGGGGTCCAGCAGAAGCTAGTTGAATGCCATTGCTGAAGTCAGATGCCACCACTGCCACCTTCACACCCAGTCCCAGGTGGGGCCAGCAGGGAGCCTCAGCATCCAGCTAAGTTCCAGCTCCAATCTGCTCCTTGCCACCCGCCCCTGGCCGCCCTCGGCACACCTCCCTCTCTGCACACCCTCTCAGCACCAGTCCTGCCGCAGCCAGTGTCTGTCCACCCAGCCTTCCTCCTCTTCCAGCATCTTCTGGATGCCAGGGCTGGGACCTGATTCATCTGTGTGGCCAGAGCCCTGTACAGGGCCTGTGACAGAGGAGCTCACAGAGGTTTACTACATGAGTGAACAAACCCATAGGCCCCAGGGGCAGATGAAGTCCTGGATGCCCACGTTAGACTGGGCTGCCTGCCAGGAAGGCCCCCGCCCCATCACTGAGGATGCTGGAGCTGGGGTGGAGGGAGCAGGGGGGAGCTGCTCTCACCATCCCTGAGCATGAGTTTTCTCACCTGTGAGAGGAACAGAACCCCTACCTACAGTGTCTTTTTTTCGTGGAGGGAGACAAAGTAGGCCATAGAGTAAGCTGGCTACTCCTATAGAGAAAAGTTCCCAATAGCCAATTCCAGTAGCTGCTCCCAGGTCCCACTTATTTTACACAGCTCATCCAACCCTAGATTTGGGAGGGCAGAGTGGGTGGAGCTGCCAGAGGCCCAGCGCAGCTCTCTTTCACCCAGAATGGAATCCTCTCCCCTCAAGTCTATATGGGGCTTCATGGTCCATAGCACTCCCTAGGAAGGTAGACAGGCAGGAATAGGCAACCCCATTTCACAGAGAAGGAAACTGAGGTAAGGTGAAGCCAAAAGAGGTTAGGCCATTTGCTTGAGGTCAGGATGTAGGAGAACCAGGACTCAAGGCAGGTATTTGGGTTCTGAGTCCCTCGTTTCCATGATGCCACGCTGTTGAGGGCTGTTCCCCAAACCAAGCCGGTCCACACCCAGACTCTAAGGACACACCTCCAGCTGAGGGAGGGCTGCCTGCTGTGCCCCACTTCACACCCCAGTCTGGTGGGGACGCTCTCCTGTAGACTGGCTGTGCGAGGAATGTGAACCTCACCCCACCCACGTGTTCCTACAAACCAAGCTCCTGCTGCAAGGGCTGAGCCCAAGCTGCTCACCGCAGTGGAGCCTCACACTCCTAAGCCGGGGCTCAGCTCGGGGATCGGCATGGGTGTGTCCAAACACCTCCTTGCCCAACATCTGATAGCAGAGTGACCAGGGAGGCTACCCAAGGGCTGATGAAAACAGGGTTTCCTCTCAAACAAGCCTGAGGGACAGGGTCTGACCTTTAATCCCCATAACCTGAAAAAGGATCCTAGGTCAGCCCTGTCCCTGCATGGCTCTGTGACCTTGGGCATGACGCTGAGCCTCTCTCAGCTTCAGTTTTCTCATCTGCTAAATGAGGACAATGATCCCAACACGCAGCACTGCTGGGCAGACTAAATGAAGACAATGCATGTAAAGTGCAGCTGGCATCTGTTCGGCCATTACGTGATAGCTACTGTCCCTGCTTCTATCACTGACCACAGCGGGGAGGTGCACTGACGATGAGCAGTCACAGAGTTGTGTGTTATGAGAAGAGGGAAGAGAGTGAGCGTGGCGACAGGGGCGACTCCAAGGGGGCCATGAGGCCTTGGCAGGGCCCCAAAGATAAGGCCTGGGAGGCAAAGAGGAGGAAAGTGGACACTGTGGTTAGGAGCACCTGCCGGAGAGACTCAGAGGGAGCTGTAAAGAGGCAGGCCCAAAGACAATGTTCTAGGACCCAGGAACGGGGTTCACCGTTAACCCCAGTGAAGCGGAGAACAGAGGAGTCGGAAAGGGCTACAGTAGTCAGGAATGGCTTCAGAGGAGGCAGATGGGGCCAGAGATAAGACTGAAGCGGGGAGCCCTTCGGTGGTGGGAAGCACTGTTCTAGCCCCTGGGGAAGGAGCAGCAAACACAGCACAGGAAGTCTCCCCTGTCAGGGCCCTACGTTCTGCTAAGGGAGAGAGGGAGCTCTGATGTAGTGTCAGGCAGCGATGCGAGCTTTGAAGAAAAATCATTCTGGGGTAGCAGGCTAGAGAGAGGGGCAAGAGGACTCCATGACTGGTGAAGAGGAGGCGCTGAGCGAGGCCAGCCTCGTGGGGAGGCAGGAGCACAAGAGTCGTGTCCGTGGGCAGCCTACACTGCTTCCTCCACCACTGTCAATGCTGACATCTCGGGGGGGTGGGGGGCATCAACCAGGGGACGGATGATGCAAAGGACCGGAAGCCAGGCATCAGGAGGATCTGGCCCCTAACTCGCAAGAAGCATAGCCTCAGTGAGTCACTTCCTGTGCAAGTCTCAGTTTCCTCATCTGTACAGTGGGGCTAATACCTACCTCGGCAGGCTGCTGTGAGGATTAAATGATAATGCACAGGCAAGAGTGTCATAAAAAGGAAAGACCTGTGTGGATGTCAGGTAATTATCAAGTGAGCCTCGGTGTCCCCTCCTGTCTAATGGGTATAGCCACCCTTGTCTTGCCTTGGAGCAGAAGTGCAGGCATCAGCAGACTTGGGATTCACACTCTGGCTCCGACCACTTAACTGCCATGAGACCCTACAAGTCCCTACCCCTGTCTGAGACTCAGTGTCATCCTTAGTTACAACCCAGGATTGTTGTGAAGAATCCGAACGACTTATAGAAAAGCCCCAAACGGCGTCTGGTGCGTCTGCTACAGACCCAGAAAGATGCCAGTGAGGTCACAGACATGTGAACAGCCTCTGTGAGTGGGGACGTCAACCTGCTCACGTCCCAGGGGGATGTGCCCTTGGGGCCCACCTGCCCTGGGCCACCAGCTGCTAAGTAGACAGTGAGGAAGTCACCTCAAGCTACTCTAAAGAACTGGGTGCAAGACTGTACAGAGGTAGAGGATGGACATACTAATACCTTGACTGGCCCTTCTAGCCCCAGGGAGGCCCAGGAAGCTAGGCCAAGTGCCAAAGAGATGCCACATCTTCCTGGAAGAGAGATGAGCTTTCTTCCAGGTCCTCAGGTGGCGGTCGGTGGGACTCCACACGGGCGACAATGAGGGGGTCGGTCATGGCCCCGGAGGGTCATGCCTACTATTTTAGAGTCCAAGTCCAGGGCTGGGCTCCCACAAGACCTGCCCACGAGCCTGTCCCCATTCTGCATCTTACCACATGTTCAGCCAGACATTCCTTCCCTCCCTGAAGTCTTCCCTCACTCAGGGCCCTGCCTGCATTCCCTGCAGGTAGAGTTCTGCACCTGCAAGTCCAGTCTGGCCACTGGCTCAGCACCAGCCTGGCACTGAGGGCTGGCCGCTTGGAGACCTTCTATGCCATCTGGGGCTCTTCCTGGGGGAAGTCTTCCTCTGCCCACCCCACATGCCTCCACCTCAGCCCTCCCTCTACTCAGCCTTTTCTCATTGTGAGAACGAGTATACATTTGTTTGCAGGGACCATGTCTTCTTTATCTGGGCCCCTGTGCCTAGCACAGGGTCAGGTACAGAGCAGGAGCTCAATCAATGTTGGCTGAATGACTGGATGCTCAAGGGGACAGACCAACAAATAGGGCCTGGTCAGAACAGAGGTGTGCCCCATCGCAGCTGACTAGCCTGGGCCATGACAGAGGGTCAAATGGAACTTTCTGGGGAATCAGAAGGGAAAGGTCTCCTCCAGCTGGAGGGGGTATGTGAAAGGCAGGGTAAAGGCGGAAGGCTCTAGAGGGAGGGAGAGAAGGACCAGGTCCAAATATTAATGTGCATTTAACAGTGCTTTCCACGTACCCTTTCCAGCCCATGGGCTGCAGCAGGGTGCTGCCAGACCCTGCCTCTGCTTCTGGGGCCCCTGCTGGAGGCCGAGTTCTGCCCCAGGATCACCTACCCTAGCTATGACAGCCCCAGGAGACAGAGCTGTGAACAATTAGGCACAAAGGGCTAAGTCAGAGCCAGGGAATCTAGAGGAGGCCCCCAATCCAGCTGGAGGATATTTTCTGGGAACCTTCCTGGAGGAGATAACAGGTCAGGCAAGATGTAAAGGATGAGTACGAGTGTGCCAGGCTGACAGGAGGTAGGTGCACAGTCAGGACCCCAGGCACCAGAGTCCTGCAAAGGGTGTTTGCAAAGGCCTGGAAGGGAGAGAGCATGAGTTTGAGGAATTAACTGTAAGCAGCTCAGCCAGGCTGGAGCAAGGAGACTGAGAGTGTGTGAGTCTAGGTGAGAATGTGAAGAGGGAGCCATACATTCAGGACCAGGAATGCCACGCCAAGGAGTTCTGAGCGCTGCCACCCTGGAGCCCTGGAAGACTGTCGCCCCCAATCCCCCCTTCCTCCATCCCCTAGTTCCTTACACCAGCTGCAGCTGGTGCCTAAGGGCCCCAAGGCCAGGAGCCAGCTGTTTACCCGGTGCTGACACATTGGTGAGTTCTTTTCTGGAAGGACTAACAATTACCACTTTAAGGGTTCTGTTTTGCAAATTAGGGGTCCTTACAGCAGGGCACATTGGGGCATCTGACCCAAGAGGAAGCCAACATGCAGCTGTGGGGGTTTGCTGGCTAGAAGGCCTGGCTCAGCCTAAGGGCCCTGTCTGGGCCCAGTGGATCCCTGCTCGCTGGTCCTCAGGGCCTCCTGTGTAGGACACAGGCAGGGAGCCAGGCGTCGAGGGCATCCACAGATGCTCCGGGACCCTGGGCCTCCTCCAAGCTTCTCCAGTTCTCAGTTTCCCCACTGGCACTAAATTAGGAGATTGGGTGAGATCAGGTGAAATCTGAAGTCCTGAAAACTGGGGCCTTCTGTACTCTGCAAGAATGTACTAACAAATTTTTATCAGTAAGAGAGCCCTCTGAAGAGACTATCAGCCCCTCCTCGGGCTACTCCAGAAACCTGAGTTTTCAAGTGCTTGCTTTCCCTGAAGTAGGGAAAGTCCTGGAGCAGAGGTCAAAGAAGTGGGGCTCTTAGGGTTCCATGTTCCCGACACTTCGGAATGGTAACCAGGACTGTCAAGGTGATTGCTGAGGACCCCTATGGCCCACTTTCCCCACCCCCACCTTTTGACACATTAAAAAATAGCTACTGAAGTGGGAGGGGTTGCCATGGCAATGCCATCAGCCTGTACCTGCGTCACCAAGGAGTTCTCAAAATAGGTCCCTATCACAAGGTATGAGCAAGTGTGGGGAGCTAAGTTCTTCTGGGGCACTTCCTGGGCCCCAAGCAGGACATGAGCCCTTTTTCACGAGGACGAATTGAGAACACGAATGAGGAGGAGGTTGACTCCCCATGGCCCTGCAGCGGTCAGGTGTAGGATTGGAATAATTTCTGCAGCAGATCTGGAATGAACCTGAGGAAGCCCATCCCAGCCAGCCCTCCTCACTGCACAGGTGAGGAGGCTGAGGTCCTAATAGGGCAGGGTCTGCCCACGTTCACACGGGAAGCAGATGCAGAGTGAGGCTCCCAGCCCTTTGTGCAGGGCTGTTAAATATACTCTAACTTGAGAGTATAAAACGTGAAAAGAATTCACATTTTCTACTTCTGCTGACTTGCCCAAACGGTTTGTGGGTTCACCTTCCTTGGGTCTGCAGCATAGCCCAGATAGATACTCTTATGATGCTTTTGCCCATTTCACAGATGAGGAGACTAAGAATCAGGAAGAGATCCTGGCTTGCTGAGGCTTCACAGCAGTTCAGGGGCTGAGTAGGGGCTGAACAGACCCCAGGCCTGACTCCTAGCCCCAGCCCCTCAAATCTACTAGCAGCAGCTCCACAGCAGGAGTCCCCAAAGGCGGTAGAGGCCAAGAAACAAAGTGCACCAGGTCCTTTGCTCCCCAGGCAGGTGTAGGTGAGCCACCAGGCCCGGATAAGGCAGCCTGTCTCTGCCCCTTAGCATACACACCGGGACTCCAGACCAGATTGGTGACTGGGAGGCCCTGCAGTCAGACTGCCCCTCCCACCCAATCTCATGCCATTCCCTGTGCCTGAAAGTTTCTTCCTGCCTTGCTAATGCCTATTCATCTTTCAGTATCCAGGCTGAATGTCACCTCTTCCAGAAAGCCTTCCCTGACCCCAAGATGACTAATTGTCCCACCCTCATCTCCAGGCCTCCTTAGTTCCTCTTGCTTCATTCTCTGACACTGTGTGGGTCACTGCGTATGGCCATGTTGTGTGCACCCCCAGTCCCACTTCCTCAAAGGCAGGGCCCAGGGCTGACCGACCTGTGAGCAGCCGAGGGTCTAACTCACAGGAGGTGCTCCGTCAACAAGCCGAAGGGTCCCCACCTTGCTGAAGCTTCCTGGACGCCCCAGAGCAGAGCCCACACTCTCCATAGTGCTGGGGGCCTGCTGTGCTGTGTCACGCAGGATAGACGACAAGGACTGCCTTGAATGCCACAGGTTGGTTTACAAAGCACTTTCCATTCACGCTCACTTTCTTGAGGGTTTGAGATTTCTGAGCCTATATCACAGCGGGAGTGAGATCCCCAGAAGGGAAGTAAGCTGCCCATCAGGTCCCAGAGGGAAGCCAGGGCTGGAATTCTAGTTCTCAGGCTTCTAAGCCCTGGAAGCAATGAGGGGGACCATGGTGAGCCAGGCTCCACCCACTTTGCACTCGGCCCTACAGCCAGCTTCCGCTGAGATTGTGGGTGTCTCCAAGCCAGGGAACAGCTGCAGCCCCAGCACAGGCAGACCTAGAGGGGGCCTGAGGAAGAATGAGGAATCACACGGAGCTTCCTGCCAAGAAGGACAGGGCAGCTCTCAGGAGGTATGAGGACCCATTAATGATTCATTCATTCAGCAAATATTTGCTGGTCACCTACTATATTCCAGGCACTATAATGGAGGCCCGAGGATACAGCACTGAGAAAGACAGACAAGGTCCCTGTTCCCAAGGGGCTGACATTCTTATGGAGAGACAATGACCTAAACAGATAAGTCCACATAATAATTTACGTAATGATAAGGACTATAAAAAAATAAAACAAGATGCGGGGAGGTGACTGGGGAGCTGCTCTCTAAATGCACGGTCTGAAAAGTCTATGAGGGGGACTGAATAGTCAGAAGCCAGCCGTGCAAAGATGTGGGCAGAAGGGCAGCACACACATAGCCCCTGAGCGAGGCAGGACTAAACTGGTGGGAATGCTGCAGGGACAGGAAGACGGCTGGCTGTTCCTGAGCACAGCGTGGGAGAAGATGAGGCCATGAAGCAGTGGAGCTGCTCGCATGAGGCTTCATGAGCACAGGGAGGAGTCTGGGAGGTTTAAAGTGGGATGAGGGCAACTGGCAGTCTGCCTGGCATCCAAGCTCTGAGGGCTCGCGGAGGCACCATCCATCAGGGCAAGCTGGAGGGCTTCCTCAAAAAGCCAGGGAGGGGCGGCCTGCCACCCACATCATGAAAACTGGAAGCAGCTGAGCACCTACAATGGCCAGAGCTCTGTGCTCAACACTTCTCTCTGGGTTTAAGGGGGCAAGTCACAGACGGGAGATAGGCCTGGGTTCTAACCCTGGCTCTGATAACTCCGGACCAGAGCCTTCTCTCTGGGGCACTGTGTCCCATCTGTAACTTAAGGTCTGGGCCAGACCCAGTATTAACAGATAGTTATACTTTTATGACTCAAGTATTGCTGCTGCATTTGGAGGTGGGAGGAGGGGGGTGGGGCAGGATTTCCACACTGGCTACTGACTCACCCAGCCTGCTAGTAAATATTACTCTTGGCCCTTCTTTCCCAGCCCAGATGAGCTATTGGCATCACAGATAACCCAAAAGTGGCCTCTGTGCAGCACTGGGGAAGTGGGACAGGGGAGAGGAAAAGCTACAGCGAATTAGGGAAGAAGAGAATATCAGAATGACGTTCTCATCCTACAATTTAGGACTGGGTTAGGTAACCGCCACCCCTCGGTTCCAGAGTTACCCCCCAACAATCTAGCCTCTTAGTTTCACCTCCCCACCAAGTGCCTGCCTGCAACCCCCCAGTGATGGGGAGCTTCACCCCCACCCATGCTGAGCCTTCTGCAGTCCTTAACAGCTATTAGAAAGAATTCCTCTATTACAGCAAAACCTCCATTACAGCAAAACCTCCATTATGTGCCCATAAACCCAGCCATGTGCCAGGCCTTGCTGTTTGAAGACACACACAACAGATCAGCTTGGAATGCCACTGGGGCTGCCACCACCTCATGCTGGGTCATAGGTTGAACCCTGGGGATAGAGGCAGGCATCAGAGGGCTCTGACCAGAAGAGCCTCCTGTTCAGGGGCGAAGGCAAGGATGCAAATGTTCCTAACTCTGCAGCCTCCACCCCAACACAGGATAGTCCTTCAGAGATTAAAGAATATCAACGCAGACTCCCACCTCCCTCCTGACAGGCACCCACCCACCCGTGCTCCCATAGTTGGCCTTTTCTTGTGGTCAAGAAATCAGGCACCAAGGTATCTATTCAGTCTCTCACCCATTGCAGGACTTCCCTTCACAGAATCCATGGTCTCTCCTTGAATACTGCCACTAACAGGGTGTTCACCACCTCACAACTGTGGCACCTTATCTACAGAGGCAAACCAGGACACTGAAGGTGTTGTCAAAGGCCAAGGAGGTAGAAAGCAGGTCTAATGGAGATGTCTAGATACCACAAAATTTGCTTCAGAACCCTCCCCTACTCCACCCAGTCTTTCATCAAAGCAGATTCCAGAGAACTAAATTGATTGGTTTGTATCTCATACCAGCCCTTGCTACATCCCATGATGGAATTCTTTGCAGCCAATTAGAAAAAACAAAAACCAAAAAACAGTGTTTTCAAGATCTGATAGCAACATGGGGAAAATGCTCCTGATATGATATTAAGTCACTTGGTCAAAATCATGCCTAGAAGTCCTCCTAAATAACAAACTCTAGGTCAAAAGCATGAGAGTCAGGGTCCCTGGCTCCTGGAAGACACCGTTCCCAGCCTGTGGGGAGCAGAGGTGAGGGAAGGGGATCACAAGAAGGACTAGCACAGAGAGCATCCCTGGCCCATTCCCTGGAGCCAAAAGCATTTCCCTTCCTTCCCTTCTTATGGGCCCTCAAAGGGCACAGTGAACAGAGCAGCCCTCTTAAGTGAGAGAACAGGTTGTCAGAGGCAACCTGGGGGCCGGGTGCACCAGGCAGCTCAAGCAGCTTGCCTCTCCAGACGGCGACAGCAGAGCGGTACCTCTCCAAGAGCAAGCAGCACCCAGACCAAGAGGGCAAACAGTCATAGCGACAGTCACACAGGGAAACAACGCCCAGGACACGGTTAAACTATGACACTGCTCCACAGTAATATGGCCACCAGAATATTGTACGTGATTTTGAGTAACAGAAGGAAATACTCAAGATGTAGCATCAAGAGAGAGAAAACAGGTTTCAGAACCCTATCTATAGCATGCCTTCAACTTTACCTGTATCATATGTACAAATAAAATTATAAAGAATGTACTAAAATGGCAACAGAAAGCTATCTGTGGATAGTCGATACTAGCAATTTTAATTTTCATTCTGTTTTTCTATGCTTTTCAAAATTCCAATAATTATCATGCTTTATTTTTATAATGAAGCTGGGTGGAGTAGGCGATTGTTAGTTGCTAAAGAAAAACCCTAAGTAGGACAGGTTCAGCAAGCAGAATAAAGACTTAGGGGGAGGGAGGGAGGGAGGCAGGGAGCGAGGGTTCCAGCAAGATGGACACTGAGCCCGGGACAGCTCACTGAGACCGGGACAGCTCTGCTGACTTCCTAGAGTCTCCTGGATTTGTATTTAATCTCCTCCTTAAGGCATTTGTTAAGGAAACCTTGGGCAAGTCATGCACTTCTCCAACCTCAGTTTCTCCAACTGCACGTGTGGGGGTGGGTTGTGGGAGGTGGAAGGGATGATCTTCCTCCAGGGGGTAAAGCTCTGGAGTTTGATCTCAGCTCTGTTGCATTCACTGAGGGCCGCAGCTCCAGGGGCAGGGGCTACGCTGGAGGGCACCCAGAGTCCTCTGCCCACTTCCTAAGTGTGCCAGGCTCATAGTTGCTTCTGAGGGCACTTCAGAGCCTGGGCTGGAGGATGGGCATTGGATAGAGGACAGTGAGGGCACACCTGTCCCAGTCAGGCACATCTCTGTCTGGTGGCTGTTTCTGGGGAGTGCAGAAGCCTTGCGACTCTGCCCCATCCAGTCTCTCCCCTTTGCTCCCTCAGGTGAGGAGAGAGGGGAGGGGGGTAACTGCCAGGGGTCACCAACAATGCTGGGGGCTGGAGAGTTGTCAAATACCACCCCTATTTCACAGATGAGAAAAACAAGCTGGGGCAAGGAAAGTGATGTAACAGCGGATGCAAATATTGATGCGTGCTACAGTGGAGAATGAACCCAGACATGACTACCACGCCAAGCTGCCTGGATCAGGCCAGGTGACCATTATTCTTCCCTCATCCCAGACCCAGATGATCTGCCGGGAAGGGGCGGGGAGGGAAACAAGCTTTCCCAAAAGAAAAGGGGTTGAGACCTTAACCCGCACAGTGGCCAGTCCTCCAGCAGCATACCCTCAGTATAAGAACACACTCCTGCTGGCCGTTAGAGCCCTTCGTCACAGCTTTTCCTGAAAACCTTCTTGCAGCTTCATAAGCCCCGGACGAAAAAGCCCGAAAGGCCATGCAGACCCCTTGGTCGTGACAATTTATATCTCCCAGACTCTCACCCAATCGCCGAGACACCTCACGTGACAGCACAGACCCTTCCATTACAGCTCTCTCATTATGGGCTGCTCGGGCGGAGTGCTCACCTCGCAGGACTCCGGAGTACGCGGCTATGAGGGTCTTCATGCTGACGCCGGTGCAGCTAACGGCCGTGAGGGAAGCCGCCTTACCCTGCGCCCCTGGCCCATGCCCCGGCCGCCGGGGCCAGGGCTTCGCGCAGAGCACGGGTGCCGAGGAACGGCGCTGACGCCGGCGCTGCTACGGCACCGGAGCTGAGGGCTGGCGGCCCTTGGCGGTGGGAGGAGCAACAGAACGTGAAGCCCTAGCCTTGACCACTGAGCTCGCGACTCCAGCGCTGCATTTTATAACCTCACAACGGGGCGGGGCCCGTGAGGGCAGGGGCGGGGCTGGGTCCAGCGTTCCAACCCAGGCACGTGCCACTTCCTCGGGGGAGCGTGCCTGGGGCTCTGCTCCGCTGGACCCCGGGCTTTGCGCGGACAAGCCGGCAGGCGGGCGAGGCGTGGAGGTCGAATCATTGCAAGAGGTGCTCCTGGTTATTCCTGCTGCGCCTTGTATCCGCTCCTCTGCCGCTCTCTCTCTCAGAGATTGGTATGGCCTGGCTGCTAGACTGTAAACTGGCAGGTGGGAACCGAGCCCGTGCACGGGGCAAGCCACGGGCGTGTGACCTGGGTGTTGTGTTTTAAATCTTTTGACAAAGCCTTTCCTTGGCTACAGATGCCATAGCCCTGCCTCTTGTCGGTGTCAAGGATTAGGTAGGTTAGGTTGGGCTCCTAAACCACCCAAGCTGCCTCTAACTTTCCATCTCTTTGTTAAGCAACCGCACAGAGCATCTGAGTGGGGATCCAGCCCAGCCAGCCCAGGCCCTACACTTGGGACGCTCAGGTTGGCGCTGACAGTGGTAGGTGTGGAGGTGTTGGCTGCACGAACATGCTGGCGGCAGTTCTGGGGAACGAGAGAAGTCCCTGCCTTGGGACTAGGTGCACTTCCCAGACAGGTTAGTACACAGCAGCTTTGGAATCAGGCAAACCTGGAGTCCGGTTCTGACCCTCCCTTTCTCAAACCTCAGTTTCCATATCTGTCAATTGGGAATAATAACAATTATTTTTGTGAGGTGTTTTGAGAACTAGAGGTTAGGTATGAAAAAAGCCTAACATGATGCCAGGCACACAGAAAGGGTTTCACAATTATTTTCATTGTACACCAATGAGTAGTTTTGTAGATGGAAGGTAGAGGAGGGATAGGTATGATAAAACCTTAGAAAAGCCAGCATATTGGGGGCGGGGCTAGGGCACCTGAAGTTGGGGGAGCTCAGGCAGAGGTGGGACAGGGGGCTGGGCTTGATCTTATGAAAGTTCTTGAGTGCCCCTCTTGGGATGTTGGGGTGGGAGTGGAGTTTTTGGAATGGCTTTGAGTAGGGAAATGACAGGTGGTCAGATGAGTGTTTTAGAGCCTGCCAACCATAGTGGGAATGGCTGGGAGAGGCTGGAGTCCGAGAGGGCAGTGGGGTGCTGCAGCAGGGACCCAGGTCAGAGGGGCTGAGCCCCGAGCTGGGGCAGTGGTGGAGGGAACGGTGGGAAAGGCCTGGTCTAGAGACAAGCGCGGGAGGCAGTGAGCTCAATGGGACTGTGGTGAGATGACTTATTGGATGTTGTGGGGGAGGGGAGGGGTCGGGGCAACAAGCACGTCAGTGAAAAGACAGATTTCGTGGGCACACTTTGAGCAAAGCAGTTGTAGGGTAACAGCCTGAGAGGAGAGGGAGTCTCTGCTGTTGAGGTCTCCACCACCTCAGGGGGAGGAGTATGACAGAAGCCACAGTGCCAAGGCAGCATGTGACAAATGCCACTGATGGGACTTAGAAACACTTCTATTTGTTCAAACCTCTCAGGGCCATAGGAATAAACCTCTTTGAGAAGACATTGAACTCTGAGGCATAAGTTGACGAGGAGGAGAAGAAAAACCATCTGGGTAGAACATATGGTGAGGCTCTGAGGCTGAAGAGCATTTGGTGCCTTTAAGGAAACTGAGGGAAGGCTAGCAGCATAGCAGATCTTTGGGGTCACGGGGCTGGAATGTGCAAAGGCTGGGAGGTAGGAACAGGTGTGGTGTATTTCTGGGTGAAGAGGAGTACAGCCAGGTGGGTGCTGAAGATGCCACTGGGTTCCTGCATCTTCTCCCCAAAGGTGTTTTGGGGTCCACCTGGAGGAAAGATTCCTGCTGGCCTGGAAGGAACACAGTGTGTGGATGCGCCTCTTTCAAAAGGGTCTCCTGTGGAGGAGGCGTGGGCTGGAGCCCGTAGCCCACCCACTCACGTGATAGTATGCTCTAAGTGGCAGAGCTGGGCTGGGAGACAGGAGGCCTGGATTCCGGCCTTTTCTTTACCACTCACTTGCCAGGTGTCCTTGGGCAAGTCTCTGCCCCAATCTAGGGGTCAGTTTCTGCCTCATGAAATGGAGGTGACAGTTTCTCTCTTCCTGACTTCATGTCAGTATTTCAGGATCAAATGAAATCACAGTATGGACCAGGGTGTTACCACTGTGCTATGGAAAGTAGGATATTATCTTAAATGGCAAGATTTTGGGTCTTCAAGTCCTCTCTGAAACATTTAGATCCCAAGTTCATCCACTTCAGCGTGTTTTCCATGTGCACCTTCCCGGGCCTGGCTTTCCTTGGACGTAGAGGGTAACCAGACAAGTTTTTGCCTTCGAGGAGACCCAACCAAGAGATGGTGTCCCAAAGCCAGCACTTGCAGCCAGCCAGCCAGGTTGTGCTGCAGGGGATCGTGGGAGGCTGTGCTGAGTTCAGCCCTTCCCTCCTGTGCTCACATTGTCTGTCTGCTGTGTCTGCCTCTCTCTTGGACCTTGAGCTTTCCCGAGGCAGGAACCTCATCATCCTGTGCCCCAGTGCAGCCCTGGCTCAGCAGAGTGGCTCAGTCACTGCTGCACTGACTGATGAAGGAGTACGACAGAGTCAGGGACAAAGTGCCACGGGAGCACTGAGGAGGGCTAATAAGTTAGGAAGTTTAAGAGGAGATGACATTGCTGCTGGACCTGAGATGATGAGGATGACTGTGCCTGGCAGATAGGAAGGAGAAGGGTGTTCAGGCAGAGGCCTAGATATGGGGACCATTTGCGCCCTGGTGGGGCTGGAAGAGGGATACAGGCAGGGGAGGGAAGGCGATATGGCTGGAGAGGTCAGCAGGGACCAGATCTGAGGGCCTTGTAATCTAATCAAGAAGCTGGGGCTTTATTCTGTGGGGGGGTCGAACAAAGGAGGCATGTGGGCAGAAGAGCACCTTGATTAGGCTGGGAGGTTAGAAAGATCAGGTGGTTTGGCAGTTTAGAGCGGGGGGTGGGGTACGGGGAACGGGGGAAAAACCTGTCTCAGTTTAGGCCCCATACACACATGAGGGAGCACCCACCAAAGGGTGCAGGAGGCCAGTCGAAGGACTGAGGGGCCATCACTTGCTTCTGGGCCACCTCACAGAGTGACAGTTCCCTCCTGTTGGCCCCAGCTGCTAAGCCCATGGCTACTGCTTGAGCAGTTTGGTTCAGATGGGCTTTGGATGGAAAACCAGCTCTAGAATTTGAGTAGCCCAGAGAGGACATTTCTTGGCAGCTTTCCAGGTTCTGAGACTGTTCTCTCCTGTGTAAGGTGAGCATGGGGACTCACACGAGGCACTGACTTGTCCCAGCCCCTCCCCACACAGTCCGCTGTCCCTGCATTCCTGTCTGTCTGTAATGGCCTGCCCTGCTCTTCCTGCCAGTATGTGAACGGGACAGCTCCCGGACCTGGGTTACCTTTCCTTCATCGTCTCCTGACCTCGCCCACAGGTGCTTTGCCCAGACCACAGATAGAGAAGTCAAGCTACCAAGCAGAGCTTGGAGAATGAGGGGAGCGCTTCACCAAGGGTGGCACTTCCCACTCCACCCCTTCGGTCAGCAGTGTTGTTCTGCCATTAAGAATTATGGGCACAGCTCTGGAGCTTATGAGAAGTTGGACACTTGCACTTCTGAGACTCCTTATGGTAACCGCATCCTTAGCTCCTCCCCTCTCCATTGCACAGATGAGGGTAAGTGTCCAGCCTGCAAGGCAGAGAGGACGCTTGCCCTAAGAGAGGCACAGGGTGAAAGGCAAAAACAGACATTTACCAAGTGCTCTGCTCCATGCTAGGCTCTGGCCTGTGTGAGCCTACCCAGTCCTCACAGGAGAAGAAAATAGACCCAGTCCTTGCCCTCCTGGAGCTTTTGAAGTTCAAGATCAAATTGAGAAGATGGAATATAGTCCTCACTAGAGTATTCAGGGAAAGGGTCTTTTAGGGAAAAGACCAGAGACTGATGTGATTTAGCCCTGACCTTGCACATAGCATTATAGGTATGTCCTGTTATTTAACTTGTACAACCTTGGAGGTGTGAGTTCACAACTACATGAAAATAAAGATGAAAAAATTGGGGCTTAGGACAGTGATAGCTAGTTGGAGGAAGAGCTGGGACTAGAAACTTGGTTGGTCTGATACCAAAGCCCTTGCTTGTTCTAATTCACCTGGGCCTCACTCCTAAGTGGAGTGAGGGGGAGAGAGATGGGGGTGGGGAGAGAGCCTGAATCTGGGTTTTTAACACCTTTTCAGTCCCGTATTATGGTGCTGTGGAGGTGACTTGGGCAAGGAGCATAGCCTAAATCTGGAAATTTTCCAACACCATCATTGGGCAATCCCCAGAATTAAGTCATACTTGGCTCTTAGTGTACCCGATGTTGAGATAGATAGAGGCTTAGATCTGAAATAAGCTTGAGGGAATTTGAACCTGGCGGCTAGTCCAGTGTTGGCTCTGCCAGCCCAACCCCCTTGGTCCTAGAGTTTGGATATTCTGTGGCCCTCACTTCCCCTCTCGTCTGTCCCAAACCCCAGTATCATACCAGGCACACAGAGAGAAGAGATGGCCTGGCCGCCCAGAGAGCCCTCCTTCAGTACATTCCAACTAAGATATCAAATACGTCAGCGTAAAGTGGTTCATAATATTCACTCATTGTCCTTTTACTCTCTGTAGTGAGGTCTCTTTTTAATCCTGATACTGGTAATTTGTGTCTTTATCCTTTTTCTCTTGATCAGTCTGACTAGAGGTTTACCAGGTTATTTATTTATTTATTTATTTTTAATCCTCACCCAAGGACATGCTTATTGATTCTAGAGAGTGGGGAAGGGACGGAGACAGAGGGAGAGAAACATTGATGTGAGAGAGAAACATCAATCGGTTGCATTCAACCCAGGTGTGTGCCCTGACTGGGAATTGAACCTGTGACATTTCAGTTGGCAGGATGTCGCTCCCACCAACTGATTCCCACCAGCCAGGCTATCAATTTATTTTTTTCAATAATCTTCGATTTCAGTGATTTTCTCTGTCTTCAATTTCATTTAGTTCTGTTCTTATGTTTATTATTTCCTTCCTTTGGCTTAACTCAGATTTAATTTGATTTTCTTGAGTTTGAATGACTGGTTCTAAGCTTTTCTTATCCTCTAACATAAGCATTGAATGCTGTAAATTTCCCTCTACAAACTTGTCTAGCTGCATCACATAAATTTTGATATGTTTTCCTTTCATTCAGTTCAAACTATTTTAATTTCTCTTGCAATTTGTTTCATTGACTTCTTATTTATTTAAAAGTGTATTGCTTCCAAATACTTGGGGATCTTTTTTTATTATTGATTTCATTCTAGTCTGATTCCATTTGAATTAGAAAACATATTTTATGTAATTTCAATTCTTTTAAATTTGTTGAGATTTATTTCACAGTCAGAATATGATAATATGGTCTGTCTTGGAAAATCTTTTTCCCCCAAGTCTTTAATATGCATTTAAAAAGAGTGTTCATTCTGCTGATGTTGTGTATAGTGTTTTATAAATATCAGATGGGTCAAGTTGTCTGAGGTTGCTATTTTGGTCTTCTGTCTCCTTGTGATTTTGTCCACTTTTGTTCTTTCAATTACTGTTGTGAAGAGAGAAAATTTGAAGTCACCAACCATACTGTGGATTTGTCTATTTTTTTCTTTCAGTTCTATCAGGTTTTGCTTCATGTATTTGAAATATCTGTTTTTTAGCTCTGAGTATTTAGGATTATTGTGTCGTCTTTGTAAAATGGCCCTATTACCATTGTATAAATCCATTCTATATTCCTGTAATCCTTGTTCTGAAATCTACTTTGTCTGATATTATCATAGCCACCCTAAACCTCTCTTGATTAGTGTTTGATTAGTGTTTGCATGATGTAGTTTTTTGCATCCCCTTTTAACCTGTTTTTATATTTATTTTTTAAAAATGTTATCTTCACCAAGGACATTTTTTAAATTGCCTTTAGAGAGAGAGGAAGAGAGAGAAAGAAAGAGAGGGAGAGAAACATCAATGTGAGAGAGAAACATTGTTGGTTGCATTCTCATATGTGCCCCAACTGGGGATTGAACCCACAAGCTTTTGATTTATAGGACAATGCTCCAACCAACTGAGCCACACCAGCCAGGGCTATGTTTTTATATTTAAAATGAGGTTCTTATAGATAGCATGTAGTTGAATCTTTGTAAAAAAAAAATCCAGTTGGACATTTTCTGCCTTTTAATTGGGTGTTTAGATCTTTTCACTATTAATATAATTATCGATATTGCAGAATTTAAATCTACCACCTTGCTAGTTATTTTCTGTTTTTTACTGTCTGATCTTATATACCTTTTTTCTTCTCTTCATGCCTTTTGGGGATTAATTTAATGTTTTATTATGATTTCATTTTATTCTACTACTTGGTTATAGACTGTACCTCTATTAAAACTTTCTAGCCCTGGCTGGTATAGCTTAGTGGATTGAGTGTGGGCCTGCAAACCAAAAGATTGCGGTTCGATTCCCAGTCAGGGCACAGTTCCCAGCAGGGGACGCATGAGAGGCAACCAATCATTGATGTTTGTCTCCCTCTCTCCTTCCCTTCCCCTCTAAAGATAAATAAATAAAATCTTAAAAAAAAAAACACAACAAACTAGTGGTTGATGTAGTGGTTTACAATACATTTTAAAGTTATCAGATTCTACCTTTGAATAACGTACCATTTCACATACAGTATAAGAATCTTATAAAAATTATTCTTCCATTTCCTTACCCCATCCTTTGTGTCATTTTTGTTATATAATACATTTTTTACCTGCAGCTGTTACAAACTCTATGATATATTGCTACTATTTCTGCTTTGGACAGTCAGTTTTCTTTTAAGGTGTTCACAGAGCACTTTAACAGTCAAAGTTCACTGATATATATGACCTCATTTGGCAGTAAAAAGGGCCTCCTGGGGTGTGTGTGCCAGGTGTATGTTGGTCCCCATTGACAACGAGCAGAGTGAGATCCTAAAAGATCCTAAAAGCGGAGGGGATTAGGCCAAGGGCACCCAGTGAGATCAGAGTAGCGCTAGACTGGAACCCAGGATGCAACGCTCTTCCCCAGAGCTCCAGGCAGGGTCTGCTCTCCTACATTTTTTGCAGTATCTTGTGCCTTCCTCTGTGGGAGGGGGCGTAGGAATTGGCAAGGCAGAGGCCTGGGGAGGGGAAGCCTGGCTGGCTGGCTGGTGGTAGGAGCAGTGCACCAAATGCGAGCGGGGGCGGGGCAGGGGGCGGGGCAGTGAGGAAGGTGTCCTCCATTGTTGCTTCCTGGTCCCATGGGCTTGACAGGATCAGGAGAGTTTTGTTGAATAACGGGATGAAAACAAATTCTCTTCTGTTGTTCAGGCTTGTGAACCCTAAACCTTCAGAGCCAGAGAGGTCCAGAGCCGGAGCCTTGAGCTCCCCCTGTGTTTCAGGCATAGCACAATGCCAGGCACCTAGGAAACCATTAGTAAACATTTATTAAAGGGATCACACCACCAAACCCAATTCTTGCACAGGTTGAAAAGAAAAAGACAAGAGGGTGGGGGAAAGGGCTCTCACTGTTCGATGGGTACAGAGTTTCAGTCTGCAGGATGCGGGGGTTCTGGAGACGGATGGTGGTGGCGGCCACAACAATGTGAATGCCACTGAAGTGTGCACTTTACCACGGTCAAGATGGTAAACTTTATGGTACTTATATTTTACCAGAATTTTTAAAAATTGAAAAGAAATATGATACAATAAATGCATTTTCTAAGCAGGTTAAGCCCGCATTATTTCTACCCACTTCACCAAAGCTGAAGGGCATTGTCCGGCTGTGCAAGCAGATGTCAGACACACAAGCACCCACCCATTCCCACCTTGGGTAGCCCACCTGTCCTCAGGGCACCCAGCGCTGACCTCAAGTTCCTGGGGAAGCTATTTCTTTTTCTGAAGCCGGGGAAGGCTTAGAGACAGGGTAGGTGGGCCAGGGAGAAAGGAAGCCCTTTAAACTCTCCCTCCTTCAGACAGTGACCCCTTCATGCACGTCCTCTGGCTTTTACAAAGCATGGGGGTTGTGTCACATCAGCAAGGCCACAAGACCCAGCCAGTTACATAACAGTGGATGGTACATAACATGAGCAAAAATAATCACCTGCTTCCCAGAGTTCGCCTTGTGCCAGGGACCTGCCAAGTGCTCTGCATGCGTTATTCCATTTAATCTCCCAACAAGCCTTGAGGTCAGTCCTCGGTCATCAGCTTTGACAGATGAGGAAAGGAAGATGCAGATGGGGAAGCAGCCGGTTCATTCGTTCGGTGCGTGCTGCATCATGAAAAGTGGGTTTGAGCCCTGACTGCTGTAGCTCAGTGGGTTGGGCATCTTCTTCAAACCAAAAGGTTGCCAGTTGGAATCCCAGTCAGGAGACATGCCTGGGCTGCACGGGTCAGGTCCCTGACTGGGGGTGCACAAGAGACAACCAATCGATGTTTCTCTCCTCTGTCTCTCTCCCTTCCCCTCTCTCTAAAAATAGTTTTAAATGAGTTTGAGGCTTGAATCTTGTGCTCCAAACACCGGACTTTGCAGAGCCCCATTGTGGGCCTTCCACAGATGGGGAAATCAAGTTCCTCAGAGTGTCTCTGGACTCCCTTAATATTACTCAGCCAGGCGATGGAGGAGCTGCTGTGGGGATCCAGGTCTTCCAGTTCCCAGAATGGTGTTTTTTTTTTTTTTTTAATCCTTAGCTTAGGATATGCTTATTGATTTTTAGAGAAAGAAGAAGGGATGGGGCAGGGGAGAGGGAGAGAGAAACATCGATGTGAGAAGCATCCATCGGTTGCCTCCCATAGGTGCCCTGACCAGGGACCAAACCTGCAACCTAGGTATGTGCCCTGCGCAGGGATCGAACCAGCGATGCTTTTGGTGTGTGGGACAACCAACTGAGCCACCCAGCCAGGTCCAGAATGGCACCTTTTCTGCCATAAGAGGCCTCATCAGAGAAAGAGAATGTCCAGACTGTCAAGCAGAGAGCATTCTGCCTCCTAACCGTGCGTCCTTAAAGGCAGTGCAGTGAGGGGTATTGGCAGAGCAGTTCTTGTCTCCCTGACCCCTCTTGAAATATTTCTCTTTTCCTACTTTCTGACCCTACCACTTCATTCTCTGAGGAGAGATGATGGTTTAAGGAGACACCCTCAGAAGGGGACCCGAGCAGGCTTAAGAAACCTTTCTAACCCAGGTCTGTGGGGGGTGTTGCAGAGAGGGCCTCAGGCCTGCAGGGCAGGTGGGGAGTATGGTGGCTGGTGGGGCTACAGAGACCAAGGGTAGGAGTACAGCTTGCCAAAGGGGTAAGCCTCTGGAGACACATGTCCCCTCTCTGGGTCTCAACATCCTCTTTGTTCAGTGGGGTTCTGGGCAGGTAGTTTCTAAGCCCATCTCCTGGTCTTAGGTTTCTGAGAAGCAGGCCACGTGCTGAGGAGACCTGTGAGACTGGTTTATTGAGGAAATGCCTGCAGGAGAAACTGGAGGGGGAGCTGGGGCAGCCGGAAGAGGAAGGGGAAGAAACTAAACAGGGTGTGATTCTGAATCAGTAGCAGCCTCAGCCAGATCCCTCAGGTGAGCCCTGGAGCAAAAATAATGCCTGGAATTTGTTCCAGCTTAGAGCAGGCAGCTGGTGTTCACCAGTTAGTCTTGGCTAAGGTCCCCTGGGATGGGGTAGGGTGGGAGGGAGAAATACAAACTCCCAGGTGTTTACCGTGCTCTGTACTTGGTGAAAAGTGTCTTTGGTGGCCCCAGGCAAGCCCAGGAGAGTTGCAAGGGCAGGTGGTTTGAAAGAAAAATCAACAGAAATACAGAATGGGGTCCACATCAATGACCAAAGGGAATCCGGTGGAGTACTGGTGGCGTCCCCAGCACCACCCTGAGGATTCATCCTAATATTTCAGGATTCTGGATCTTTCCCAGCAGCACGGGGTCAATGACAGAAGGGGTGAGGGCACTGATAGGCTGGAATCCTGAGGCCTGGGGGAGCTTTGGAATAAGAAAGGAAGGTACAGCATGAGGGGAGCCCCAAAGAACCAGATGTGATAGTTTGGCAGGGCTGAGGGGGCTTGACTGTCCTCCACCCTCTCAACTCCTGCCTTTATACGTGCACAGAGTCACACACACAGCCATGCATGCTTTGGATACCTGGGGCACAGGAGCATCCTTTTGTGAATATGTGTGCACATGGTTGTGTACACACAGGCTCATGCACAGGCATGTACACACTTTTATGCAAGCCCATAATCACACATGGATACTCTTGAAGAAATAAACCCACAGACATGCACACTCACTTGCACACACACGTTCCTAAGCTCATTCCAAAAGCATGGCCAGCTAAGGCTCTTTTTATTCCTGTTCAGGGGAGGGAAAAATAGAAGTATGGGAAGGCAGGGTCCAGGACTGGGCCAGTTGCAGCTCACTGAGGACTGACCTTTGGCCAGAATGGCCCAGATCACACAGTCCCAGAGCCCAGGCTTGTCTGTCTGTGTCTGGGAACTCAGCTGCCACCACTTCCACCCTCTCCACATCTCCCAAGGTTACACTCCCACCTTTGACCCAGGCATTAGATCATCAGCAGGCCACGGGCTCCCGGGCTCCATTGTACAAGTGAGGATCTGCAATCGAGGGGAGGAAATGAACTTGGGGCTCCTGACGGGCAGCCCCAACCCCTGGCTGGCAGCCTGCTTCCTTTCCAAATGGCAGGAGCCAGTGGGAGCATTGTCATTGGGAAGCAAGAGACATCAGTGCGGAGTCAAACTGACCTCAGTTTGGGGGGCTGGAGCTCCTGTGGGGCCCCCAGGCTGATAGCAGTCACAGACATTTCAAATGTGTGATCAAGCCCTGGCCTGGGAGCTCAGCTGGTTAGAATACTCCCAGGGTGTGGGTCTGAGCCCCAGGCAGGGCACGTACAAGAAGAAGCCACCAATGAGTGCAGAAATAGATAGAACAACAAATCGATGTTTCTCTCTTTCTAGAGTGAATAAATAAAAATTTAAAAATAAAAGATAAAAAAATGTGATCAGTGCCAGGCTACAGGAAGCAGAGGACTATGGAAGCTCAGAGGAGGCCCCTAAGGGCCTGGAGGGGGATTATAGGGTCAGGGAAAGCTTTCTGGAGAAGGCAATATCTGAAATGGCTCTTAAAGGACCAAAAGGAATTGTATTTGAGTGGGAGGGAATGGAGTAAAAGGCATTTTAGCCAGAAGGAGCAGCTTGTATGAAATGCTGGCTCTAGGGGAAGCAAGGTGTCCTAGGGAATGGAAAGAAGTTCAGAAGGCTGGAGGGGTTAAGGAGTAGCGCAGAAGGAAGGCAGAGTCACACTGCGAAGGGCTGTGAGCTAGCCAGGTAGCCAGAGGCAGCCAGAGAGCACTAAGAACCCCCTGGGTTTTCATCAGAGGCATGATTTTGTAAGACCTACATGGAGGAGATCCTTCCTGCTCCAAAGTGCAGTGGGGAATTGGGGGTGCTTCAGACAGATTTGAGGTGCCACACAGGGCCCCTGATTAAGTGGCAGCTGTCAGAGGCTTTGCAGGCCGAGGGAAACTGAGGCTATTAGGAAGGCATTTATATAACAAGAGAGAACACAAATTTTCACAAAATTTTAATGGGCAAAATTCAAAATAAATCATTGAATGCCAAATGGTAGTATAGGTTGACTAATGAGAAGACTGGGATTTTTGGAAGGATAACATTTCACTTAACTGGGACTCAAAGATGATGTTTCCTGCCATCACATTGATTGCAAATGCTCATCCATAAACATCATTGTTGGTTCACAGGTTGTTCAAACACAGGCTGAACTCTGGCCTAGGCAAGGGGGCCGGGAGAAGCAAGAGAAACAGGAGGTGTCCTCTCTCCACCTTACCTCTGCCATTGCTGCCAGTCCTTCAAGAGAGGCCACTGCTCCCAGGGGTCCCCAGTCAAAATGTATGCTTGTCACTAGGAGAGACCAAGACTCTTTAGCCAATAGGAAGACACCAAAATAGGAACATCTGTAATTATAACACCTCAGGGCAATAAGTCCCTCTCCAGTCCTCTCCCAGAACAGTACTAATGAACACACATGTGTTTCTTGGAATTGTACTGAATCCCAGATATGGAAAGTGACTTGCTTTCAGTCGTACTGTAAGTTGCTGATAGAGCAGGGATTTGAACCCATGTCTCAGGGTTCCCAGCTGGGGTTCCTTTCCCTGCCAGTACATCCCTGCCACGGACCCCTGCTAATTTGGTGGGGGTGAGCACATGGAGAAGGAGCAGTGGCAGGACTCACTGCTCAGACAAAACACTCTTCAGGCTCCTGCCTTCCCCAACTAGCAGTCCAGTGGCAGCAGATCAGGCTTCTCATTTACATACATTTGCATATATAACTTCCAGATGAAGAAACTGAGGCTCAGAGAGAATGAATAACTTGCTTGGCATGTGTTAGTAAGTTGAAAAAGTAGTTCCTCAAAAGATATTCACGTCATAGTTCCTAGAACCTGTGAGTGTTACCTTGTAAGGGAAGAGAAGGGTCTTTGCCAATATGATTAAAGATTTTTAAATGGGAAGATTATCTTGAATAATCTGGAGAAGCTCTAAAGGCAAGGCAAAGCCAAGAAAAATATGTCTGTATACTAACTCTTGCATAGGTACATTTTATAATTATTTCTGCGTCTATCCATCTACACCTACCTTGAACTAACATGAATTCACACTGCTGTCTCCCACTCTAAGCTCTCAGTGTGTGGACCACTCTAGCCTTTCCCCCTTGCTGCTCTGGCACCTGTGAGAACACTGGCTCCTGGCATGCACTCATTTGTGTGGCAGCCTCAGTACGCAAGCACAGCAGTTTCCGAATCGTCAACCCGGACCCCCATGAGAAATTCAACTTTACCAGCTACGGGGTGGTGTTAATGCACGTTTTATTCTAACATTAGTCTTACAGTTCCAAGTTCAAAACACTATTCTCCTACATCACTTAGATCAGTGCTTTCCCTGAAACGCCCTTTGGTGAGGCCTCCTCATACGTTTGTAATGCAGTTAAGAATCTTTCATCACAGTCTGCACTCCATCTTGGGATTTGCCAAATTCTTGGCTGATTTTTAGAAGTTAATTTATATACTTTAAGTCCTTGTGGGTTGTGACAAATGCCTCGTGTCACGTATACACCAGTACAATATCATACAGATTCACCCACCACCCAGAAGAATTTCCTGTGCTTTCCTAGTCAAAGGCTCTCCCTCCCAAATCCCTGGCAATGCTGGTCTGCTTTCCATTTCTAAATTGTATTCTTTTCCAGAATGTCATCTGAATAGAATCAAATAGGGCGTAGCCATTTTACTCTAGCCAGAATTAAGATTTATCCATGTTGTTTTATGAATTAATAGCTCACTTCCTTTTATTTCCGGGTAGTATTTCATAGTCTGGATGTACCATAGTTAGTTTATCCATTCACCTCCCAAAGGACATCTTCGTTGTGTCCAGTTTTTGGTGATTATGATTAAAGTTACTTTAAATATTGGTGTGCAGGTTTTTGTGTGGATGAGTGTTCAATCAGTTGGCTAAACACCTAGGATTGTGACGGTTGTGTTGTGTAGCAAGCCTATGTTTAACTTTATAGAAAGCTGCCAAACTGTTTTCCACAATGGTGTGCCATTTGAATAAATTAGTTACTTTACATTTCACAGTTTAAATCCAACTTTTCTGCTCTTTTCCTTCGTTTCCCAAGCTGGTAGTCAGGAAGTCACACGCACAAGGCAAAGAACACAGGCTTTGCCATCAGATCTGAGTTCAAATCCTGGCTCCAAAAACGTAAAAACCATTTAAGAACTGTGACTTTGGACAAGTTAGTTAGCCTCTCCGAGCCTCACATTGGGAATGAACTCTTCATATGTTCATGATGTCTCAGGCTGGATGCCCAGGAAGCAGATTCTGGGATGGCATTCAGCCTGCGGGATGTTTACGTGAGCGAGGCCTTAGGGTTAATGCCTTTACAGGGAGGGAAGGCAGCGGAACTGGGCAGAGGGAGCAGTCAGACTGAGTGGTTACCGGAGTTGACCTGATTTGGGATGAAGTAGCCAGCTCTTTACATCTGGACCACTCATTGCATCCGCTGTCCCTACAGAGGCAGCTCTCCTCGACTGGAGGGAAGTGTCCTTCTTTGGAAGTGCCTCTGGGTGGCACATCCCAGTACCCACAACACCTGGCAGAGCAGAGGGAGCACTGGCTGAGAGCCAAAGACCGTCCTGCCTCGGCCACTTTCCAGCTGTGTGACCTCAGGCAAGACCTTCCTCCCCAGAGCGCCCTGAGCTTACCCAGATATAAGTCATGAAGATGACAGCTCCAACCAATCTGCATCCAGCACCTCGCAGTTCACCAGGTAGTTCTGTGGACTTTAACGCTCAACAACCTTGCGATGCCAGGAGTTAGTCACCCACGGGTTCTAGGGCAGTGCTGTCCCAATGAGGGCTGAGGACCGGAGTTCACCCTCACAGGCTACTTGTTACTGGCTTCCGACAAAGTAAGTAGGGAATTTGAGAGTAACTATTGAGGAACATTAGAGCAGCAATTTTCAACCTTTTCATCACTAAAATTCTGTGGCACACCTAAAAATATATTTTTTGCTGATCTGACCAAAAATTAGCTATAATTTTGATTCATTCACGTACCAGATGGCTATTGTTGTGTTGGCAGTTGTCATTTTTTTATTTGACAATCTAAGGGAAAAGAGGTTCATGCCCCTGACTAAATAGGCGGGTATTACGTGTTTTAAAATTTTTGAGGCACACCGGATAAAATTGCTGCCTTAGCGCAACGTGGCAGAGTGATTTCATGTCTATTAAAAAATAATAATAAATTTGGCGTATGATATGTTAGTCTTTTTCTTATTTCATTTTTCTGGCAATTTATACTGTATTTTACAAATGGATAGGTCCATGATGGATTTGGAAAAACTCACAAAAATCTGGTCCTTCACCACAGACATTTTGAGAAGCATTGACTGAGGGCATCCCCAAATGCAGGCTTCTGACAATTTTTACATTTTTTTTGGTGGGGGGGAAGAGACCCCTTTTGATTCTTAATCATTGACATCTTATTGAGAGGGCCAGGGTTTGCTGCTGGGTTTTTCTTTTAAGCGTCCCTTTGAAAGGGTCTGCCGGCTCATCTCGGTCTATTCGCTCTCTCACTAAAAGTGTAACTGGATGTGCATGGCACTGGCTCAGCTGTTAAAAAGGGAAGCACTCAGTTTTCTGGCAGGGAGTGAGGGGAAGATACAGAATCTAAGAAAAGCCCAGGCCTGGTTGGTGATAGGCACAAACCCCCACGGGTCTTTCAGGGCCTGTTGCCTGGCGCCCCAAAGGGGAGAGATGAGGGAGAACTAGCATTTATTAAACACTCCCTTCGGGATGAACCATTTAAGTGAGGAGACTGAGACGCAACAAGGGGATGGGACTTGCTTGGGGTCACCCAGCCAAGCAGGAGGGAGAGCAGGTAGCTGTGTGTCGGGCCCCTGCCATTCCCAGCGTGCCATTTAGCCCCGCTCGAGGCCAGAGCTGGGCGAGGGGGAAGCTGCATGGGGCTGCTGCCTGGGCAGGCAGGCTTCACGTTGGGAGCAGGATTTTAGAAAGTCCTTTGATTTCTCTGACGAAGGAGCCTCACTTGTTACAAAGAGGTCACTGTGTGTGTGCGTGTCACTGAGATAGTGCACGAAAAGCACCCCACCTGGAGCTCAGCACGCAGGCTCTCGGTAGGTGGCTTGGCGTGCTGACTCTGCCTTTCTGTGGGATTATTAAGACAGATGCCCAGGTGAGCCCAAGGCATCGTCTGGGCCTCTGGCCCTGACCCAGTCCAGGGCAGAGACCTCCCAGGGCTCCTCCTTACTTTGGAGATAAATTCCCAACTCCTTGCCCAGACGTCTGGGTTTCACCAGCCAGTAGGAAGGGCAAAGTCAGGAAGCCTGTCCTCCTTGTTCACCACTCTCTCTCAAAAAAAACTCGCTGAACCTCTAGCCTCCTGCTCCCTAAACCTCACACTTGCATCCCGAACCACACGGGCAGCGATCACCAGTGTGTGCCCTGCACTTTCCCTGCTCTCTGCCTTTCCTGGCTCAGCAGCCTCCCTCCTCCCACCTCTGCCTCCTTCTGAACCTTAGCAAAGCGCAGTGCCTCTGTGGGTTGAGCCATGGTACCTGCCACGTGGCTGCTAGCAGTGCTGTGCTGGCTGACCCCTGTCACCATGCAGCAGTGTAGGGCAGGCTGGGCGCCAGCAGGCCCTTTGTCCCCTGTGGGTAATGATGTCTGAGAACTTCTACCCAGGTCAAAAGGCAGCCTGATTTCTAGAGGAGACTCCAGCTTTCTCCATCATTTGAGGCCTCAAGCAGGCTCTGGGGACCTCTGCCCCTCTCTACCATGCCTGAAGAATCCTGCCATCCTCTGGCTATCTGAATCTGTGTATGTGTTGGGGTGAGGGAACCCATCTTCCCACGCAATGGTGAGGCCCCTCAGGCAGGCTCTGGGGGCTCTGAGGAGGTATCGGTTAGAAGGCACTAATTTAATAACCGAATCCTTATATGTGCAACTCCTGGCCCACTGTGTTAGCAGGGGAGGCCCTCCTGCTATAACAAATACTCCTAATCTCAGGGACTTAACACAGGAAAAGGATGTGTTTTGCTCACACACGGTCCGGGATAGATATTCCTATTTGCGTAGCTACCTTGGCAGCCCTCCCCCAAGATCAGTGCCGCTGATGTCTTCAGCATGGAGTCCCCAAAATTGCTGTGAAAGAGGGAGAATCCACTTCCCTCTGGCCTCTCGAGTCTCTCCCCATCACCCATCTCCCATCCTGGTACCCTCAAGTCAAATGGTCTCCCTGGACTCCATCCCAGCCAGGTCAGGTGGTCACGGCCATCTTTTCCATCTCTGACTTTGCTCAAACCGTTTCCCCACCTATTTGGGGACCCTCTACTCAGCCAATTCAGCTTCTGTCCTCCCAGCTGGTCCCCAGTGACCTCCCCTTCTGGGATCTGCACCCTTGTATGGAGTGTGGCTGGACTTGGTGACTCACATCTAACCAAGAGAATAAGGCAGAATCGATGGTGTTCATCACAGAGGCCAGCTCATAGTTGGCAGTGCGGGCTCTCTTGACTTCCTTGCTCTGGGAAAAGCACCATCACTGGCAGCTCTATGGAGAGGCCCGCCTATCAAGGGACAGAAGCCTCCTGCTAACAGCCATGTGGGGAACCCTGGGAGTGGACCCTGCAGCCCCACTCAAGTCTTCAGAGACTGTAGCCCCGGCCCACAGCTCGGCTGCAACCTCACGGGAGACCTGTACCAGGACCCTTCAGATCCCTGACCCTCAGAAGTTGTGGGACAATAAAGGTTTGTTGTTTAAAGCAGATGAGGTTTGGAGTATCTGCTGTGCAGCATTAACTTCTAGAGGCAGGGCGGTCTCCTCCCCTCAGACCCGCCCCAGGCCCAGTGCCCGACCAGAGGAGCCACCTGCTCACACTCCCCGTGCTGCTGAGCTGCAATGGGTCTGGTGCTGAGTGCAGGGATGGGGCTGAGGGCAGCAAGGGTGCAGTCTCAGTCCTTGGGGCCCCCAGGCCCCTGGGAGACAGAGGAGTCCACTGACCCACCAAGGACTGTGCCCTTTTCACCCCCCAAGTAGCCTAAAAGGGGCACCTAACTGATTTAGGACAGTGATGCAGGAGAGCAGGGTTGGAGGGTGGGTGGGCTGTGCCAAAGTTTGACAAAGGCGATACCCTTCAGGGGCAAGTGAATATTTTTTTAAATGAAGTTGAATGGTTTATTGTTAAACTTTCTTGTTTTCCTGCAAGGCTGTTTGCTTCACTGTGTAAAAACAGCACTGGCAAACTCAGTGTATTGCAAAATCAAGGTAGTATTTTTGTGATCTGACACTAACAACCAACGAAAACTTTGCTCTGCTGCTAGCTCTTTCCAATGAAAGATCATTAAGTGTTTTGACCCAAATCCAGAGATGAATGTAAGCAGGTTACAGTAAGGTTATAGAAGACTTAAGATAACAATGTTATCTTTGAATTACGTAATTTTTATAACTATAGTTTACCACAGATAACTTCAGGAATTCTGAATATTATAACTGTAGCCTAGACTAAAAATCACAGGGTACGTGTTATGTTTATCAGCAACCATTACAAAGTGAAGGGGTATTTCCCTTCAATAGTATTGTTTTTGTTTCTTTTTCCATTGATATTACTAAAAGTTGCTATTTTAAATCTTACGTCCACCGCTTAAGACAGTTATTCTAGATCAAGTTGTCCCGTACTCCCTTATTGAGGGGGTTCTGTTTTCGCTCCTCAGCGGACTGTCTGTGTTACTCGTTCGCTTCCTCACTCACCAGCGCACCTAGTTCTGCAGGGTCGCTCGGTGCCACTTTACCAGCCACCCATCCTCATAACAAGACTCGTTGACAAGTCCCAGATTCTCTGCAAGAGCTTTATTATTTTCAGTTACTTCTGCTGCTAGAGGGAATAGAGTTCACTAGCAGCTTTCACATTTTCCAAAGCACCAAACTCATCTTGTCTGTTCCATGTTGCCCCAGTTCTAGGAAGACTGCAATAAACATCTCCCAAAACACCCCATGCAAAATTGCTGCTTGCCACTGTTCCAACAGCGTTTTCTGTTGTTACCCATTCATGTTTCTCTGTGAACTTTCGCCACATTGAGGGAAGGTCAGGGCCGGTATGCGGGGCTTTGGGCACAGAGGCAGCGAGCAGCAGGTTGCAGGTTGCCACGGGCACTCTCTGCACTTGCTCTCAAGACCAAGTTCACAGAGGGCGTGGGGGTAGGGGGTTCATGGCACAACTCCTTGGCCACCCAGCCAGCCGGGTTGGGGGTGGGGGGAGTGATGTTGAGCAGGTGGAGGAGAAAGTGTGTTCTGGGGAAAAGGACTAGCATGCCCCTGGCACAGCAGGTCTGAGAACAGAGCATGCTCAGCGAGCAGCGGAGGGCACACGGGGGTGATGAGGCGCAGGGGAAAAGGTCTAGGATGTGAAGCTGGTAAGTTTAGTTCAAGAGGGAGGATGAGAAGGGCCTCGAATACCAGGCTGAGGAGGCCTTTAGACCTCTCTGGAGACACTGGAGGCCAGCTCAGGGAGTCGGGTTTCTCTGGGGAGAGAGGACACAGGTGCCGCCCCTGGGTAGGCTGCAGGAGAGCAGTGGAGACAGGAGTACTGGGCATGGGGTTTACCCAGTGCCCAACCAAGGTGCTGAGGGTTGTGGCAGAGGAAGGGGCAGTCTAGGAAACCCCTATCTCAACCACAGACATTAGGGGAAGTAGGCTTCCCTGAAAAGGTGAAACCGGCATCAAAGGATGAGTAGGAATTACCCAGAAAAAGGGGGAGTTGGAATGGAGGAGATGACATTCCAGGCAGAGCCCAGAGATGAGAGAGAGAGCGTGGCTGGTACGTGGACATGCTGGCGGTTCAGGCTGTTGACAGGGAGCATACGCTTCGGGAAGAGGACAGATGAGAAAGGGGAGGACTGGGCCGGGTGGTGGAGAGTGGCGAAGGGCAGGCTGAGGAGCTTGGGCTTTGAGGGGGACATCTTCTATCTTCTATTGACCCCTCCAGATCCACTCTCTACTGCTGTCCACCCTGCTCCTTCCTGGGAGACCTGCCTGCGTGGACTGCTGCCACAGGCCCTCGGGCTCTCGGCTTCCATTTGGGTTCGGGCAACAGGGAGTCTTGGCAGGAAAGGGAGGGAGGAGAGTGAGGTGGGAATGCTTGCCTGGCACCTTTCCTGCAGTAACAACCCCTGACCACGATCATCATCCTGACTCAGGTAACTGCTGCCTTCACTTGTCCTTCTGGGCCTCAGGGCAGAAGCAGGACTCTGCCCCGTGCCTGGCCTGCCCTGGCTTAGCACCCCATCCTGTGTGCTTTCCCATGCCCTAGGCGTACCCCAGAAACCTGTTCTTTTACTCAACTCCCCTCAAAGTATCCTCAGTTCAGCCCTGGCTGGGTAGCTCCGTTGGATGGAGCCTCATTTCTACACCAAAAGGTTGTGGGTTCAATTCCCAGTTAGGGCACATACCCAGGTTGCAGGTTGGATCCCCAGCCTGGTGGCATACGGGAGCCAACTGACTGACTGAGGCTTCTTTCCCGCATTGATATCTCTTTTTTCTCTCTAAAACCAATAAAAACATCTTTGGGTGAGGATATATATTTTTTAATTACCCTCATTTCAGCATGGCATCTGGTCCTTTTTGGGATCCAGGCTGATACTGTACAAATCCTAGGAGCCACGGAGAACCACTGAAGGATTCCGAGCAGGGGTGACACGGTCGGATCTGTGCTTCACACAGCTCACTCTGCCTGTGCTTGGCGGATGGGCTCGGGACGGGCAGCGTGTGCGGCTGAGCTGGGGCCCTCTGGATGAACTCTGGCTTTCCTCATGGTTATACAACATTCCTGGGTATGTGGGGAGGGGTGGTTCTGATGCAGGTTTTCATTGATAACTTTTTGGTAGGTTATTTGCAAGGATGGCCACAAGAACCCCCCATATGCCCCCAGCCTTTCATATGATGACGTTGCTGCTCCTCTCGTGAGGGCAGCCTTTTGACATGTTCTGACAGCCAGAATGCAGCGGAAGTGACGCTCTGAAAGTTGTATAGCCTGGGACTTAGAGACCCTGCAACCTCGCTCATTCTTTCAAACTCCAGCCACCACTGAGAGCCCAAAGATGGGTCAGTATGGGGAGGGGCCCAGGGCCTGACTGCACAGAGGGGCGCAGCCAGTCTAGCCCCCCAGCTGTCCCAGTGTCAGCCGACCTACCGACCTACCACTGAATGCAGCCGCATGAAAGCCCCAGCAAGACCCAGAAGAGCCACGGCCAGCCCACAGACTCGGGGGAAATAATAGGTGCTTGCCACATGCAGCCATTAGGTTTTGGGGTGGCTCATCACATGGCAACAGATCGCTACAACGGGCAGGTGCTTCTCTCTTTCACAAGTCTTGCCTTTCTTTCAGGGCCCCGCCCACCCACCACTTCCTCTGAGACTTCCCCTGGCTGGAGATGGTCCCCCCTCCTCCGCACCTCACTGGTCTTTACTCCTGCTTCCCATGGACCTGCAGAGCACACGGCCTTGCACAGGGTAGCAGGCACCTCCCTGAGACGCTGCAGACCCATCACCTGGCTCCTAACTTACACCGCTCTGCATCATTCCAGACAGGACATGACATGGCTTATGATCTCAAAACAGTATCTTATGCTCACAGCACTGGAGGTAGATATTGTAATCCTTGTTTTTTCGCAAGATAAAATTGAGGCTTGGAGGTGATGTGATTGGCCCAGACTTACTCAAAAGGGAGGGCAGGATTTGAACCCAAATTTACACTTCTGAAAATGCCCCCATGTTGTAGTTGTTGGCATGGTCTGCTCCTGGAGGGAAAGGACCCCGCTTGCCTGCTGGAGGATGAGGGGGATTCACAAGAACTGGTCTCACCCAGCCGTCCTGTCCCTTTAAGCCTGTTTCAAACCCAGGAATGCAGAATTCTTTCTGTCAGGGCACTTGTCCCCATGTCACCCACCTGTCTTGGTCTGCCCTGCGTCTGACCACACCTTTCCCCTCCCTCCCAGCAGAACAGCGCTGGGGGGCACGCCTGGGGCCGACAGATCAGGAAGGAAGGGTCAACATGCCCTTCTCCAGCCCATCTCCCAGGACGATGAGACAGGGCCACAGGGTCTGGCTGGGGGGTCCAATCTCTCTTTGTTGTGGGTGCGAAACAAGAGAAGAAAGCTAAAATAGAATCCTTTCATTTATTGGAATGGAGTTTACAGAGCCCCCTTTTGTGCCAAGGTGGGGGGCTGAAGTTACAAAGGATGAGTAAAAAGTACCTCGTGGAGCTCTCGGCCTGTGTGACATCAGAGCTGAGACTCAGAGGTCATCTTAGCCAGTCAGGGAGACTGAGGCTCAGAGGGAGAGTGACAAGCCCACAGACATACAGTCAGTGACAGAGTGCAGTTCTCCTTACCCCGCTCAGGGAGGAGCTGGGACGTCCAGCGTTCAGGATGAGGGAACGAGTAGAAGGGACTGGAGCTGGTGGCTTCTTCGGTGCTGTCACTCCAGGTGGAGGAAGAAAACCTGGTAATCAGGTGCTCCCTCTTTTCTCTGCCCACTGAGTGACATTACCACAGACGACGGAGACCTCGTTCTCTTCCCACCTCCTCTCCCATTTCACAGATGAGCAGACCGAGGAGATGGGGGCTTGCAGAGGTTTCTCAGCAGGAGTGCAAGTCGCCAGCGCCAGAGTCCAGCCGTCCCTCCCACGCTGCCAGCTGTGACTTGGGGTTGGATTCGCAGGAGTCTTGGAAGACTCTGGAGAAGTGTTCACCAAACACTTCCAGGAAGCCTCAGTTCACGCACCTCCCACGGGGCTCCCTAACGCCAGCCCTGCCCTTTGGGGCAGCCCCTCCTCTGGGGAGGCACTCAGCAGAGCTCCAAGTGTTGGTCCTCGGGGACGTTGTACTTGAGCTTGTGGGCTTCGAAGAGGTTGCACAGCTCATCGATGTAGTGCTGGTGCAGCTCGTCCACCTGCTCCTGAGAGGGCTGCGTTATCTGTTGCACCTCGATGGGCTTCCCCACTGCAAAACACAGAGGTGGGCAGCGGCCCAGGACAGGGGCCGTTGGGGCAGGCGCCCACTGCAGTGGTCATCCTTGCAGGAAAGCGCCCTTGCTGCCATCCCCTCCAACCCTATTCTGAGTGGTGAACTCTGAGACGTTAGAACCACTCAGATGTAGTGACTCTGCCACCGGCCAGCGTTGCAAAGTGCCTAGAAACGTGCCAGGTGCTCCACGTGCATTATCCCCTTTAATCCTCATTGAAGGGGATAGACCCTGTCATTATTCCCACTGATGAGGGGGCCATGAGGCTTAGAGAGGTTAAGTAACTTGTGTAGGGCCACAGAGCCAGGAAGAACCAGTGCCAGGTTTTAAGCCCTGGGCATTTGCTCTTAACCTCCAGGCCGTATGGTTCTAGGGGTCTAACGTGCCGTGCTTAGAAGTGCCTGCATTCCTAGGGTGAGGCGGGCCTGCAGCCCAGGCGGCTCTTCCCCTCTCCCCTCCCTCCATGCTGGCGGACAGTGCCCCCTTCATTCTAGGGAGGAGTCAGGAAGGCCCCAACTAATCTCCTTCCTGGTTCTGCCTGGCTGAGAAGGCAGCCCCCTGACTTCTCCTCTTGGTGATAACCTTTGGAGGCAGCAGCCATATTAATGTTCATGAAAATATCTCCACACAACCCGGGGTGAGTCCTGGTCCAGGGGGTTCACCAAGTCTGTGCTCAACTAACAAACAAATGGGTGGATGGAGATGAATGGACCTCTCTCCGCAGGCTTTGTCAGAGGAACCTAGTTGGTATTGAAGACGCAAGCAAATGAGGTATCCAAATAGCTGGAAAACATGCTGTTAAGTTCACACACTGAAGCTCATGTCTACTATTTACAAGAAAATCCTCCAGCTCTACTCCAGGCCTGTCAATTGCTACTTTACACACAATTCTAACAGACTTGGGATTCTCTTCCCTTGTAACCACCTCTTCCAATATGCCTTACTGATCCTCTGGGTCAGAATTAACCCTTCTTTCTGTGGCATAATGCAAAGTCAAATAGGTCCTGATTCAAACCTCACACCTTTGTTACCAAAGGCAGTGTGATTTTTTTGGAAGTTACTTCTCTGAGCCTCAGTTTCCCATCAACGAAATGGGGATAAGAATCTCTGCCTGGTGGGTTGTCAGGATAAACAGGACCACAGCATGTAAGGAAGCCCATGCAGTGCCTGACACACAGTAGGTGCTCAGTAATGGGCAGTGACCATTGTTCTTTGAGTCTTTGCTACAGTTCTCATCCCAGACTGCCTCATATTGGGGTCATGTGCATCTGCTTCCCAGTCTAGAATGTGGGCTCTGTGAGGGCTAGGATGTGTGTGGCCCATCCCCGGGTCCCCTTGCAGCTCACAGCCCAGGTCCCTTTTCCTGTAGCCCACCCCCGCCCAGCCTGGGTCTCAGCTCACCCACAGTGGTGATGGGCCGGCGGTAGGGCAAGAAACCAAAACTGTACTGGAAGATGCCACGGCCATGGAAGAGCGGGGGGGAAATACCCATGATCTTCTGCAACTGGTTCTGGATCCAGCGCAACCAGGAGCCGGGAGAGTTCTCAATTTGGTCAAATAAGTCATTTTCCCCAAAGGAGAAGACTGGCACCAGAGCTGCCCTGGAAGGAGACAGAGAAAAGGCATTTTGGAGGCTCCAAAGAAGACCCCAGCTGGCCACCTAGCTTCCTGCAGGGACCCAGTGACCAGGAACTGGAGCAGAGGACAGAGCCCTGGGCTGGAAGTAAGCGTATAGTTTGCCCCAGACCCGTCGGAGCCTTGCTTTCTGACCTGGGGCAAGCCCTGGCCCCTCTCAGAGCCATGGCCTCCCCGTTGCACCATGACAGATGGATTAGAATGCTTCAGAGTCCTCCCAGATGGAAAACGCCTGCCAACTTTGTAGAAAAGTCTCTCCTGCCCCAGCTAGCTTGGTTGCATCACAGATGCTTCAAGATAAGAGAACAGCCCTGTGCTATGCATTCTCCCAGTCCCATAGGCTTCAGATCTAGTGCTGGCTTTGGGCAACATGTCCTTCCCACCGAGGCCCTTTGGTCACAAAGTCTCCATCTTGGAACCTTTTCTGGGTATTTGGGCATGAGACAATGCAGGTCTCACCAAAATATCATCTGTATTGTAAATGGACTGAGAGATCTCTCTGCTGAAATAGAAACTCCCTTAGTCTCTGCTGTCTTCCCGCCAGAATAAAATCCTTGCCAATCTTCAACTGAACCGAGGGCCCTCTTCCCAAATACCCGTGCATCAGGGCAATCCTGATGAAGCCCTTGCGGTTCCGCAGCAACAGTTTATAGGATCCAGGCCTGGCGTTCAGTGCCTCCCGGGCACCCCCGACAACGATGCCCAGCAGATTGCCGCCACCCTTCCTGCTCAGAATGTGAGCAGCACTCTCCTTGTCTGATGCGACCAGCCCTGGGGAGAGAAGAAGGGGGTCAGATATGGGGTGAGGGGGCAAGGACTGTGGAGGTGGATGTAGCCCAAGAAAAAGACCATCAAAAGTGCCTACCGAAGCCTGGGTCCCCTTGCCCCACCCACTCCAGGTGGGAGTTCCCTGAGGACCAGGACTGAGTCTTCTCCCTCATTCCTAACCTCCTTGCTGAACTCACTGCCCTGCTCAGTGCTGTGGGAAGTGTTTCCTTGGGTCTGCCCTCCTTCTTCTGCTGCATATGCTCTCAGAAGATGTACAGAACTGTTGGTAGCCCTTCCTAAGATCCCCTCCTCCCATGCCTGCAGCCTCATTGACCTAGGCTACCTGGTGGGGAAGACTCACCCCCTGACATGATGTAGTCCCTGAAGAAGGGGAGCCGGAACCACAGGCTCAGCATCATCAGGTGGGGCTGGATGCCAGGGAAGATCTTAGAGAAGCCCGTGCTCTCAGTGCACAGGTTGAGGAAGGATCCAGGGGCCAGGACTCCGTGGGGGTGGATGCCAGCGAGGTAGTTCCTGGAGGGGTCCAGCTCAGCGGTCTTGACCAGCTGCAGGGACAATAACCTAGTGAGCTAGGGCTGGACCTGCATCCCCACTCTGATAGCAACACTCTCCAGTGTGATCGTGGGCAGCTCGCTCCTGGTCTCTGAACCTCTGGTTCTCACAAAGGTTGAGAAATGGTGTGTGAACACACCTGGCGTATCGCCAGTGCTGGCTGCGTCTCAGACTTGCAGCTGGCTTTGGACAGATTGCTTCCCTCTCGGGCTTTTCATTTGTAAAATGGGGGCGTTTGGCCCTGCCCCACCAGCCTGACAGGACTACCCAGAAATTCAGGTCCAGGAGTGCCAGAATGGCCACACGGGGGCGCCACTGTGCTGGAAGAGCCCCATTTTATGACTCAATATAAGAAAAATTGGCTTTTAAAACCAGAAAGTGAGCATTTGCAAGATATATGGGGAGAGATACAGGTTACAGACCAGGAGGCTAGCTCTAGTCCTATTTACCCCTCCTGTCTCGCCCATGGCTCTCTGCTCCCCTCTGTCCACTCTTGCCCTGGACACAGGCAGCTCTGCTGGCACAGAAACTTGCCTGGGTTGGTCAGGCCTGAAGCATGGAGGGTGTAGCAGGGAACACCAGATGCTGTAGATTGAGTGGGAGGGGAGAGCCGTTGGTCATTAGCAGTTTCCAGATGAAGTGGGGTGAGGGGAAGGGGCAGGAACTGAGTTAACAAACACTGCTCCTGGCCGGTTACTAAACAGGGTGCAACATGGCTGGGCCTGCAAAGACTTCCACTGCGGGCAGTCACTGCATATGTGTGTCTGTGTGTGGGGGGGACCAATCCTCTCCTCACCCTGCCAGGAACCGTTGGGCCCACGCTTTACAGGTCCCTACCCTCTGAGAGTCACAGTCATCAGAGTTTGAAGGTCCCGAGGCCCCATGTGCTGACTCCTTGAGGACTCCAATTGCTGTTTTTGGGGCCCCAGAAGCCAGGCTGTCCACCCTCAGAGTAGCATGGAGGGATCTGGGGGAGAGCGATGGGGGTCTGCGCCTCCCTACTCCATCCTGCTTCTCCTGTCCTTGGTCTCAGCACAGACACACAGACGTGCACCCACACACACCCACTGGCCCGTTGGTTAACTATTGACCCTTTGCAAAAAGGCTGCAGAGACCATTGCCTCCCAGACAAGGACAAAACTCTTCCACTCATGCAGTGGGGATTTATTGGATGTCAAAATAAAGACATATAACTGGAGATTTCCCACCACCCCATTGGGAAACGTGCCTCCTCAGGGAGCCATCTGGGGCTGTTTCTTTAAAGACACACCTGGTTCCCTGCACTAAAGCAGTTGCACTTGCTTCTGCAAGTTGCTCCCTGCACTTGCTTCTAAATACTCTTTCTCAGCTGAAGGGAAGGTAATTTTGTACAACCCCTCTAAAGGCAATTTGGCCATATCTATCACAACCAAAAAATGTAATTGACCTTTCAACCCAGCATCTCCACGCTGAGGAATTTAGCTACAGAATTTCTCGCACTTGTGCAAATGACATCCGAACAAGATTATTAACTGAAGCATCATTTTTTTTGTGTGTGGTAATAACAAAAACTTGGCCTCTACCCAAATGTCCATCAACAGGGCCTATTTAGACAAATTGGCAACAATTTACGTGATGGACCACTCTGCAGCCACAGCAAAGCTCTTGCTGTCCTGCGGGGGGAAGACCCCACCATTGCCCTCAGATGGAACGGCAGGGGGCAAGCGAGCGTGCAGACTGCCACCCCAGGTGCTCGCACGTGGATGCACTGAGCATGTGGATGCACTGAGCGCAGGCCCTTGTGGCTGCCTCTGGGTAAAGAACTGGGGGGATGGGATGTGAGGAGGCACATACCCTTATGTCCCTTTCAAATTTTGAACAAGAATGTAGTGCCTATTTTAAATGAACGATAAATGAATAATGAATAAAATAAATGAACAAATAAAGGAAGGATTATCCCCTTCATGAGTAAGTCTTTGTGTGTGTGGAGGGCCGTCCTGGTGAGCGGGAGGGCCTTGTCTAGGCAGGTGTGCAGTATTTGCCCCCGCATCCACATGTGCGCATCCAGGTGTGCGTGCTGATGGGGCCATTGCTGTGCCGCTGAGGCCTGGCCTGCACCTCTCCCACCGACTTTCTGGGCTAACTTCTTCTGCCTGCCCCCCAGTGCCCAAGTGGTGGCCCTCCATCACAATGAGGGTCCTGAGACTAGAGAGCACCACCCAGAGGCGTCTCTGGGTCCCCCAAGCAGGCCTGAAACAGAGGAGGTGCTCCCGGAGAGACTGAAATGAAGGAGGGAATGAGCATGAACAAATGAGGCTGGTGCAGCCCACGCTTGCCCCGGTCTTGCTCTGATGTGTCACCTGGCTTCCTCTGAACTGGCAGTCTGAGACCCAGGTTCTGCCCCTGGCGCATCACATGAACTTTGCCCAGCCCCTGCTCTCTCCATGCCTCAGTGTCTCCTCTGTCCCAAGAGGACAGTGATAATGACTTTCTGGCAAGGCTGTTACTGGGTTCAGGTGTGGCAAACACAGAGGAGGAAGGCTTGTAAAGTGCTGTGTCCTCTGCCTTGCTCCCGCAGTTCTCTTCAGGGCAGGGAGCGTGACTACGCAAAGGGGGGATGGCTGGGGAAAATCCCTTCGGTGCGCATCCTGGTGTCCTCGCAGGCAGGGCTTGGCACTAGGCAGTGGCAGCCGGGGAAGGGGATGGCCAGGTTGTTAGGCTGAGGGGATTGCTTTTTTATTTATATAGTTCATATACCATCATATTTACCTTTTTAAAGTGTGCAATTCAGTGATTTAATATATTTAAAAGGTGTGCAACCATCACCACTACCTGATTCTAGGGCACTTGCAATACTCCAGGAAGACACCCACAGCAGTCTCATCTCCGCCCCAGCCCCCAGCGCTGGCAACCACCAACCTATTGCTTGTCTGTGTGGATTTGCCTCTTCTGGACATCCCACATAAATGGAATCACACGGCATGTGGCCTTCTGTGTCTGTGTTCTTTTACTCTGCAGGATGGCTTCAGGGTTCGTCGATGTGGAAGCCCGTATTGGCACTTTGTTCCTTTTTATGACCGAACACTACTCCACATTTCCTTTGTCCATTTAATGCTCTTTGGCCATCACTGATAATGTGACGATGGACATGGTGCACAAGGCTTTGTGCAAACATGTTCTCAGCCCTCCCAGGGGCATTCCCACTTTGAGTTCCAGGACCTTTGCCTAGTGGACCCTGCTCAGGCTCCCCAGGCAAGGACAACCGGACCGTGGGTGGGAGGGAGGACAGTGAGGGGATATGGCTCTGTCATGTCTGCCCCCTCCCGTCTCTTGACAGGAGTCATGTCCTTGCGCCCTCTCACACCCACGGGGCGACCCAAATGCTTCAAGAACCCACTGTCCTGATGGCTCCTCCATAGGTCAGAAAGCACCTGCTCCACCAGCGTGCTCAACCACGGCCCCCAGGGGGCCAGCTGCTGGGTGGGAGCCGTCAGGAACAGTGAAGCAAACTGCAACACTGAGGGATGGATCAACAGCCTGCCCACAGCCACACAGAGGGGCCTGAGCTCTGCCATCTCCTGCGGAGAGCATTGGAGAGAGCCAGGAAGCCTTTGCCCCAGACCCAGGGAGCTGGCACCAGCTGGGGGCCTTCTCCTTTGTGCATGCACTTGGAAGGTCCAGGGCACGCAGGCGTCCTCTCCAGGATGCAGCTCCTGCAGCAGCAACTGGGCCCTGAAGCACCTGCTCCTGGTTATTAATGTAGCTTGGTAACTCAACAGGGCATGAACGCAGGGCAAGCAGGGTCTGATTCAGAAGCTCTGTTTCTGGCTTTGGGCATCTGACTTGTGAGACATTTCCCAGAGAGTTCCTGTGTCTATGAATCACTACTCTAAACCCCAGGAGTCCCCTTCCGGGTTCAGGCAGATGGCTATGTGTGTGTGCATGTAGGGACCGGCATCCTTCCCTATCTCCTCTGATCATGGCCGGATGGAAGGGAAGGCTTGGGTATTGTCCCTGTCCCTGGGAGTGGCACATTGTGGCTCAGGCCAGGCTTTGGCCTCCCCAGGCTGCTCCATCAATAAGTTCTCAGCCTTGTCCTCTCACCACTCCGCCCCTGCCGCCCCACAGCCATGCTCTCAGCTAACAGACACTCACTAGCCACTGCAAATCTATTTCCTCAATTCTAAGATGCACCTTTTCTCACATCTTAACATTTTGTTGTAAAGATGCACCGACAATTCTGATTAGGAGATTTTTTTCTTAGTGGTACCTAAGTACTGGTATGTTTTACCACCGAGGATGTCGTAGGCACTGAGAGCTGAGAAGGGTGTCCCAGGTGGGGAATTCTCAGCACCTACTGCGTGCCAGGCACCTACTACGTGCCAGGCACCTACTACACCACAGAGCTTCCTCCTCTGTTAGCACCATGAGGGAAGTACTGGCACCAATGCCCCCATTTTACAGATGAGGAAACCAAGGCACAAGGTTAATTCATTTGCTCTGGTCACATAGCCAATGAAGCAGTGGAGGAAGGGTTTCAGCACAGGCAGATCGGCTCCGTGTGTGTGACCAGCGGGCTCTGCTGCCCAGTAGCGGCCCCCGAGTGAAATGTGGAGGGAGTTAGTGGGGAGAAGGGGTGCACTGTGAGCCAGGATGCCAGTGCGATCGCCACAGCTGGTGCCTGGAGAACTGGGGTGGCAAAGGCGGACGGAGAGGCAGGTGAGGAGTGAGCAGGGTCCAGAGTGCAAGAGTCTGCAGACTGTGGGAAAAACAGGTTTTATTCTAGGTGAGATGGGAGTCACTGCTGTTTTAAATTAAAAAATATATATATTATGAGGATTGTTCTGGCTGCTGAATGGAGCAGGGAGTATGGTGAGCACTGGCATGAGTGGGGTGCAGATAAAGAGGCAAGTGTGGTCAGGATTTAGTTGGAAACAGAGAAGGGTCAGACCTGGAGGCGTCTGGAGGACACAGCCCAGGCTGTGGAGCAGCAGTTCTCAACCAGGGTCAGTTTGTCGCACCCCCCAACCCCAACAGAAAGGGCATCTGGTAATGCTTACAGACATTTTTGGCTGCCGAGACTGGTAGAGGGGAGTGTGACTGGAATCTAGTGGTTAGGGGCCAGGAATTAAGTCAGAAGCCCTCCTCCTCACCCCATACACACACAACAAAGAATCCTTCAGGCCAAAATGTCAATGGTGCTGAGACAGCCTCCTTGAGAGCTAACTGGCTGGAAGAGGCTGTGGTGGCAAAGGCAGCCAAGTCAAGGGGAATGGAGACCCCATCCCGCAGGGCTGCCCCAAGGCTGAGGGGACAGCTGTGCTCTGTGCCAGGTCCCGGTGTCCATGGCAGAGGTGGGACTCCTGGGAGGGTCCCATCTCCTTGTGTGCTGGGAGGTGGCTGGGCCTGGAGGTGGGGCAGGAAGTCCCTAGAGATGACTTTAGGGCTGTGGAGGAACTAAGGGATCATGCCAGGTGTGGGTGGGAGGGGTCAGGGAGGTGACCAGCACTGCCACATTTCCTGACACTGGGCCACAGCCCTGGTGACAGAGGTCTGTCTCCCAGGCTCCTGCAGATTTGACCCTCTGCAGGCCTTGGCCTGTGCAGACAGGGTTTGCTCCTGGATGATGAAACCTTCACAGGGGAAACCCAGCTCCCAGGCTGGCCTTCATAATGAGGTGGAGACAGCCCCTCCTATACAAAACATTGCCTGGCTCTCCAACATTAGCTCTTTTGGAAGCCTACAGGGTCCATTTAGCAAACTCCAGAGCCCAGAAATGGTCTCTTAATTTTGTTTGTAATTCCACCACTATACACTAGTTCATAAAATCACAGTAAGAACTGATAGGAGCTCAGAAAACCACCTGTATTTGATGGGAGTGCAGTGGCTTGCAAATGCAGGGAAGCTCCAGCACAGCTGGGACTCCCTCCCTCCTGCCCACCCCAAGGTCCTTATAGGGCCTTCTGGGAGAGTTGGAGGGTCTCCTGGGAGCCTGTGAGAAAGGGAACCTGCAGGCTCCCAGCCTAGGACAGGCAAAGTCAAAGTGCGTGTCATCTCGCCCTCTGCTGGCCACTTGGTGGTACTGCCTGCCCTTGCAGGTGGCGATAAAACAGGCCTGTAGAGGGCACCAATCCTAAAACACTGCAAGCGGAATTTCCGCAAAGTAAGTCTTCTATTCCACTAGTGTCAATAGTGCCAAGATTGAAAAATCCTCCTTGAGAGCTACCTGGCTGGGGGAGGACAGGAAAGGCAGAGGAGAGGATATGCACATTGCCACCTCAGCCTCATTTTTCGGCCAGACCTGCAACTGGCAGCAGCTCCAGGCGCCGACAGCCTGACGCCATCCTTTGCAAGCCCCTGGACGACAGCCCCCTGAAGAATTTTCAGCGGAAGAGTCTCAGTTCTGTAAAATGGCCTTCAGTGGTTTCTGTTACCTTGTCCCTGAAAAACTCTTTAGCATCCTCCCCATCTGGACCTTCTACTTTATAATCACACTGAACAGTATCAGGCTTACGGCTCAGAGCCACACTGTGGCCAGCTTCTGGGCCTGTGCTTGTGCCGGTCCTTTTCTTTCCCTGGTGAACTCAGGACTCAGCTCTCAGTGGGCGGTCAGACCACAGAGTGAGAATCCACAAAGCTCTACTAGAGGCCAAAACCAGCTTAAGCTTCCTTTGGCTTGGAAGTTGGTGTCCACACACACTCCCAGGTTGCAGACCGTACTTTCCCATGGAAACTCTCACCTTCCTAGAACTAGAGAGCAAGCTCTGGCTTGGGAAGAGGAGAGGGAGGGAAGGGAATTCAGAATCTCAAGCTCAGAAGTCCTGGGTGGGGATAAGGGACTCTGTCCATGACAGGCCCATGGGTCCTTTTAGGACCCAGCAAGCCCTGATTGCCTTTGATGACAATGTCCTGGAAGGGCACACTGCAGAGGAAGCAGATATAGGGGGTGAGGAAGGCCACCCCTCCCTGCCGACCTGGACCCCTCAGGTTAGCTCAGCACTGCCCACTCACTGTGCCTTACAACATGAGCACAGAAGTCTCTGCCAGACAACTTCCTGCCCTCTGCCCATTCCCTGCCCTGCCCAGTCCCACCCTTGTCCTTTGCCCAGGAGGACCTGCTCACTGGGGTGTCAGGGGCTCCTGCACCTGGTCATTGCCTAGTCTTTGTTAGTCCTCATTGGGCCACAGGACTCTTAGATGGGAGCAGTGTAGGAGCGCTGCTCCCGAGCGCCCATGACTCAGGTGAGTTGTTGAACCTCTGTGAGCCTGTTTCCCCCACTCCTTTCCCTTTTGCCAGCTGGGGATGTGACTCCTGGAGGGGTAGGAAGAGGCGGAGCTCTGTGCGGAACAGGAGGAGCCCTGCAGGTGTGGAGGTCAGAGCAGAGGGGCTCTGGCCTACCAGACCCGCAGGCCCACCCAGGCTCCAGGCTCCCCACTGACTCAGTAAGATAACCCTAGCTAATCGAGTACTGAGATCCTACAGGGCGCTTTGCCCCCGTCTCACTGAATCCACACAGCCCACGATGTATATGGTATTGTCTTCACTTCACCTGTGTGGAAACTGAGGCTCAGAGAGACTGTATAACTCACTCAAGATCACACAGAGGGTATGTGGTGGAACTGGTATCAGAACTTGGTCTGTCTAGCTCCAGAGGCCACATTCTATACCTCCCTTCCCCCCTCCCCCCCCCCCATTTCCAGGGAAGAGCCAACTGCCCAGCCTGACACTTCTCTGTGTCCTTCTGCCTTCCCCAGCCTATCCCATCTGGCCAATACACCATCGCTGCCCAGCTGCTTACATCCAGGGTATAGTGTGTTTGGGGTTCAGTAAAGGAGCTAAAGGGACTCTGCACTCAAATCTAGGGATCTGCTTCACTCAGGACTGACCTTTAGGTCCAGGGTCAATTGGTTGCAATGGCCATGAGTTGCCCTGAGATTCAAAGGCACTCAGAGTAGGAAAGATGAGTCTGCTTAGTGGATACAAGGAGAAAATGAGGTTTGGAATGGGCAGGGCCTGACCCAAGGACACATCGCGTACCAGCGTTAGGAGCAGGAGAGAACCTGAGAACCAGTTCAGAGTTCTCTCCCCTTCCCCCTTACCCATAGTTCATGCACAGACTTTAAAACCAGTTTAAAAAACAACAACAACAACAAAAAAACCCTTGTTATATGACCTCTGTCATAGTTCTGTCCCTCTGAGTGTCAGTGTCCTCATCTGATGAAGTATAGAGCAAGATGGTCTCTTCGGACCTTGAGTTTATTATCCCCCACCTCCAAAACCGAATCTGGGCTGCTGAGAGGTTCATACCTATAAGGTACATGTATGTGCCACACTGGATGCCCCACAGACCCTTCAGACCCTGCGCACTCATCAGCCTTCATACTGGCCCCACGTCCCCGCATACGGAAACCACACTAGAGAGGACCTGGACTCTTCCCCATGCCGCATGCTGGTGGCGGCCCTAGCTCCTGCCCCAGTCCCCTCATCTCACTTCACACAGGGCCCCACTCTCCCCACAGAGACATGGGACACCATGGCCCTGGCCACACATCAGCCAGTCCCAATACTCACTGAGGCAGGGAAGTAGTCCTTCATGTACGTCCACATCACCCACGATCTTATGACCTTGTTGGGCCGGCTACCCTTCCGTGGCTTGTCTCCATCTAGGTACCACCAGGCTGCATACAGGGCACTGAACAACCAGAATCTTGTGAACAGGAGGCCTATGAAGACGACAAGGCAGACCTGACCTAGGGAGGAAAGCAGGTGAGAGGTGTGAGAGGACAAAGATGAGACGGCCCGGACTGAATCTCCCTAGATGCTCAGCACCGGCAGCACTGACCCAACCAGCCCACGTGCCCAGGAAGGAGGGATCAGCTTCCCCTGCCTTTGAGGAGGAAAGAACGTGGCTCACCCAGTGTCGCACTGGGAGCGCTGATTTGAACCAAGGTAGGCTTAACCCTCCGGGCTCATTTCTTCCACGCAGCACCAGGCTGCCTTATGCACTTCTGTCTTCCCCATCTACCTTCCCTCCCTACGGTAAAGTACAGTGGATCCTTGAACAGTTGGGTCACAGTGTTTGAATTTGATAGGCCACAGGTGGCAAACACAAGGCCCGTGGGCCTAATCCGACCCTCCACCTTGATTTACCGGGCCCGGCACCTTGTTTCTACCTGGCGGCACCGAGCTCCTTGACCCTAGTTAAGGAGTAGTTACATTTATACAGTCCTAGAATTACAGTCGGCCCTTTGAAGGCAACCACGAGGCTGATGTGGTCCGCTCCCCCCCACTGTGAAAATGAGTTTGACACCCCTGTCATCGGCCCATTCATATGTGGATCTTTTTCAATAAACACAGTACAGTACTCTACATGCGCTTTCTCTTCCTTATGATCTTCTCAATTACATTTTCGCTAGCTTACACAGTACATAATACACACAACATACAGAATACATATTGACTGTTGGTGTTATTTGTAAAGCTTCTGGTCAACAGCAGGCTCTTAGTAATTAAGTCTGGGGGGAGTCAAAAGCTGCATGTGGATTTCCGACTGCGCGGAGGCTGGCACCCCTAACCTCCGTGCTATTCAAAGGCCAACTGTAGTCACCATGCACCCAGTAAATACCTGGTGGACAACTGACTGTATGACCTGCTTTTAGTTTCCATATTTTGGGACCTCAAAGAAGAGAGGCACTCTTTCTGCCCAACCCTCTGTCTGTTCCCCTTCTACCCCATCTTTTCAAAGACACATCCAGCCAGGTCCCCCTTCTAACAAAAGCCTCCCATGGTGTTTCTGTAACTTCAAGGCATGACCCAAGCAGCTGGGCCTGGCACTCAAGCCCCTGTGGCTGGCCCAGCCCCCGCTCCTGCTCCAGCCTCACCCCGATCAGGTACACAACCCAGTGCTCTGACCACGCCAGACGGCTCGGTGTTCCCACGGCTCACTGAGATCTTTCAGTCTCTTAGCTTCTGGGTGTGCTTTCTCGGCCCACAGTGCTCCTTCCTGGTGAAGGAGGGAGCTCCCCACTTCCCTTCAACATGTCCTAGAGGCCCTGGCCAGTGCCCCACGGAAGGGAAAATGAACAGACAGCACAGAGCCTGGAAAGGAAGAAGCCATCTGTCTTTGTTCAGACACACGATTCAATACGCAGACTGCCCTAAGGATCTTCCAGGAGCTGCCAGAACTTACGTGAATTCAGCAAGGTCTCAGGACCTTGGGAAAGAACACTTGCACATGCGTGGTTGCACAAGCATGTTGCACAAGCGTGGTTGCACATGTATAGAGGGTGGAAGGGCTCCTGCAGATCCAGAGGAAGGAGGCAGGCTGCCAGGGGCAAGGATGGCAGGGAGATCGGTTTAAATTTTATTTATTTTTCACATTTAAGAAGTTTAATGTGAAAAAAATAATAAAGAGCCCCAGTTAGGGCTCTCTCCCCTTGGGAAAAATGAAAAGTCTGCGTGGGTGACTCCCACTTTGAAGAAATCAGCTCTAGAGGATACAACAAATTGTTGCTAGTAGCTCCTTGGAGGGTAGGATTTGGGGATGTCTTTCACTGTTAGGGTACACATTTTGTCTGTAGGCTTTACAATGGCCTGTATTAGCTTTCAGTCAGGAAAAAAAAACAGGTGTGGAAAACACACAGGGCACGTGCGCTTAACCAGAAAGACCTTCCCTGGCTGGCCCAGCACCTCACCGGGGGTTCCCCCTCCTGTTGGCCACAAAACCCAGACCACAGGTGACTTAGGAAGGGAGACTCTGTCACTGAATCCTCACAACTCTGAGAGGGAAAATTTTAAAATGTCGCTTTATAAAGGCCCAGAGAAGGTATGCAAATTGGCTAAGGTCCCACAGCAAGCCAGTAAAATGGGACCTGGGATTCAATTCTATTATTTTGCCTATATCGTGCTCCCATTTAGTACACATTCAACAAATATCTACCAACCGCAACTATTCCAGGAGCTGGAGATGCAGCGGAGAACATGACAAACTGTGGGCATCTTGTGAGAGCTACAGAGGAGAGGAAAGGAAACAGACAGCAAACGAGCAGCCCCCTGGGCAACTATTTGACTCCGGGGCCTGAGTCCTCGCTGACAGGTCCTGGCTGACTCCTTCGGCCATTTTTCTCCACTCTCCAAACGCCTCCTGTTACTCCAGAGTGAACCAGCTGGAAGCCCTTACTCTCCAGCCAGCCTTTAAATCCTGCCCCCTGGACCCCATCTCCTAAATACCTTTTGACTTAAGGTTCACTTCCTTCCACCCACTGCCGACCTCCCTAGACCAGGGTTGTCAATCTTTTTCTTAAAGGGCCAGACTGTAAATATCTTAGACTTTGCAGCTCAAGACACAACCTGGAGGATATTACATAAGCACATAACCATTTAAAATGCAATCATTTAAAAATGTAAAAAACACTCTTATCTCATGGGCTGTGCGCATACAAAAACAATCAGTGGATGGGATTTGGCCCATGGGCCATAACTGGGTAACCCCTGATCTGGATGGTGCCTGCTCCCTGCCACTGATCTATTCCCCACACCCAAACACAGCAGATGCTTCCCCTGCAGCCACAGGGCCCTTGCACACACAGATTGGACCTTGTCACTCCCCTACCTGAAGCCCTCCTGGGGCTCCCCTTTGCCGCCAGGATAAGGGATAAGGTAGAACCTCCTACTTCTGGCACCAGTGGGCCCAGATCCTTTTCTCAGCTGTTCCCCCTCCTGTCCCCCAGGCCCAGGGTGGTTTTGACCTCTGTGCGGCGCCTGACATTCCCAGGCTCCCAGGCAGGGCTGGTGGTGGGCACTGCCAGTCAGATACAGTTCTGCTCACAAAGCTCATACAAGACAAGCCCAGTATGAGGTCCCTTATCCCCTGTGATCTCTAGGCCACAGCCTGACCAGTTCTGCCCCACCCCCATGCCCTTTGTCCAGGAACCAACGCTTAGAGTCTGTCCTGGGCACAGACCTCCCCAGCCACGCGTCCGCCACAGCCTCCTAGCCCACACCTTCTCTCACACCCTCTGCCCTCTCTCCTCCCTGTCTCCTCCTCTCTCTCCCAGAGTCAGTAGGAAGAGCCCAGGACTCTGCAACCTTTGACATACAAGGCACTTACGACTCTACAACCTTCGGCATTCAAGGCCCTTAGCTTCTCTGCTCATCTGTGTAATGGGGGTAACCAAGGATATTTAAAATGTTTAACAACAGTTAGGATGGAAGACACAGATCAACATAAAGGATGCTAGGGGCAGGGGACTGAAGTGCCTGCTTTGCTGGGGGTCAGTCCTTCAGCTGCAGAACTGTGAGGAGGTTCTGAGAAAGCACCTGGTGGTGGTGGTGTGCAAGCGAGTGTGTGCATGTGTGCCACTGCTGTTGACCAAGCCACACGGAGTATATCCATATTTTAGCATCAGGAGAGCGGTGTCTGTGCACATTCTGAGCACCAGCCCTGGGGTAGTGGTTTCCACCCAGCCTGGTGCCAGGAGGTGAATGAACAGTCTGGATTCCTAGTCGCTCTCTTTTCCCAGCCCTTAGCCCTGGGCCCTCCTCAAAAACACATTCCCTTCAGCAGAGCTGAAGTTCCGGCAAGTGTGGCCTCCCAGTCACAACAGAAATGTGCGCTATGGGGGTGGGGCAGGTAAGGGCCCCTCCCATGTGGCTCCAGCGCAGGAGCCAGGCTGGGTCTGTGCTGGGCAGAGCAAGCACATCTCTTCATTCCGCCCCACAGCAGCCCTGCAGGGTCAGTACTGTTATCCCGTAATGCAGACGACGATGAATGAAATAGAGGCCTGGGGAGGTCAGGCGTGGGGCCACCAAGGTCACACAACCAGTCAGTTGCCCAGCTGGAGTATGACCCAGGTTTGCCTGGTACCCTGCTCACTCCCCAGCCCACATTCAGCCTGCACTTTCTCTCCCCATTCTCTTTTTTTCCAGTTCCCCTTTCTTTCCCCAACCCCCACCACCTCAGTTTCCTCCTCTCTGAAAGGAAGAAAATCTGTCTGAGCACCTAGGAGCCTCCCCGCTCCGCCCTCCCGCAATTGGATGCTTCCCACACCACAGGCAGTCTGAGGCCCGTGGTCTGTCCTAGTACTGAAGCGGAGCCCACAGCCCAGGAAAGCTAAGTTACCTTCCCAAAGGCACAGATAATGGCTTCTACCCCCCCTACCCCCACACCGGACCACGGCCCCCCAAGCTCTCTCAGGGACTCTGAGCACAGCAAAGCCCCCTTTAGTACTGATGTCCCTCCACCATCAGTGCATCCTGTGCACCTCAAGTAGCAGGTGCCCACAGTCTCCCCAGTCCCCAAGACCAACCAGCCTTACTCATGATCAAGAAGCTGAAGACCCACTGCAAGATGGCCAGGGTCTGCAGCCTGCGCTCCCATGGCACGAACAAGGGCGCGAACTTCACCATGCTGGCTCCTGTGTGGGCTCTGGAGGTTTCCCCAAGTACCGCTTCGATCCGAGGCACCCAAAGGTTTTTGTGGCTGGCAGAGGTTGTGTAAACATTTATGAGAGAGGAGGCTGCCCTGCCCAACCCTACCGCAAGGCCTCCCTGCCCCCACCCTGCAGGGACCTGCTTCCTAAGAGAAACCTTTGAATCCTCCGGTCCTGAGCTCAGCTGAAAGGAGGAGGGAGAGCAGGAAGTGTACAGCCTTTATCCAGAGTGGTTAGTTGCCTCCTTAGGCAATACCTTATCTACAGGATCACGTCTTTCTGATGGCCAGAATCTTCCCTTTTATTTACCTGCTGAAGCTCTAGTTATAATTCAATCCTGTCCTCTTCCCGCCTACCCAATAATTGTTTCCTCTCTCTCCTACCATGCCCATTGCTCCCCCTCAACATATATGGAGTAATAGCTCCCATCTAAAAATCCCTTGGCCCCAGTAGCTAGTCTACCTCCTGCCTCATTTCACAACAAGACTCTTGGACATGCTGCTTGCATCCCACACCCTCACCTTCGATTCTGTCCTCAGTTACTCCGTACCTCAGAGACCACCGTTCCACAGAACTGCCCTTGACAAGTTCACCAGTGGCTTCTGTGGACGAAAAGGGGCCACATACAAACCTGACAAAATCAGGGGAGGCCTGCATGACCAGCCTTACAATCTCAGAGACCTAAAGTAAACACATAGGATGGTCTGCTTTAAAACTTTCAAACTAAAAGCAGGTCATGGGAGGCAGTCCTGTCAGAGGCTAGAATCTTCCTTGACAAAAGTCGATCTTTACCTTAACTGAGCCTGTCTCTTGCCTTTTTGCATCTGCCATAACATGCCTGGGGAATGCCAGACTTCCTCCCCACCTGCTCCAAGCACAGGGGGAGACCGAAAGTCCCTTCATTGTTGTGGTTGCATGCTCATTGTTGACCATTAACTGCCCTGTACCCACCCATGTAAAAGAAATATGTGTCTATCATTTTACTTTTTATCCAGTACCAGAGGTTCCCCCACTTTGCTTTTTCCCACCACCCTAATCTATCACCAACAGACTTCACAGAACCCGCTTACATCTTCTGTTTTGCTTATAATGTCTAAAACTGCCATTTTCCAGAACATTTTCTCAATTCATTGAGGTTTTGCTCAAATAAACTCATAAAAATTCTTACAGGTTTGGACATTTCTTACAGCGTAGTTGGCAGGATTGCAAAGAAGCCCACCCAGGGCCACCCAGGTCTTGCAGACCCAGAGACCTGTGCTTGGTACTGATAGGGGACTCAAGAATTGGAAAATTTTAGTTTATGGTAAAAAATTGTAAGTCTAGAGAGTAATGTGTATGTTAAAGCTTTTGTTTCAGAAACTACAGATAAGGCTTGTCCTGGCTCCTGAGAAAACAGCCAACTTCCTGGGGGCACTGCGAGAGATTACTGCCTGGGGACAAGTTGGAGGCCTCCAAGCCTTTGTGTTCCAGGAAGAGACAGATGACCACCACCCAGGACAGGAATGCTGCAGCTTCTGAATCTCAAAGCCCTCACGTACCTTGTTTACTCCCTGTTATAAAAAGTCTGGCCTGGAAAGAGAAGACAAGATGGTCTGTTGGGGTATGAACCCACCATCTTCTCAGATCGCTGGCCATCTGAATAAAGGCCCATAAAGATTCAATCGCTGTCATTGCTGATTGGGTTTGGTTGTGACAGGCAGCCTGAACGCTGGTGTCTTTTCCAGTTTCAGTGCCACAGAGTCGCCTGCCCCCTCCTGCCGTGCCTCACCGACTCCCTGTTGTGCAAACGGAGAACTTGGGTGAGTTTCTGTTGGAATCCTGGGCCTCTCTGTTTGAAACTAAGAGGCCCTGATTTTATTTGAGCGGCCTTTTTTTTTTTTTAATTTTCTGAAATCCTCACTCAAAGATATATTTATTGATTTTAGAGAGGAAGGGAGTCGGGGGAGAGAGAGAGAGACATTGATGTGAGAGGGAAACATGGATTGGTTGCCTTCTGTACGCGCCCTGACCCAAGACCAAACGCACACCCTAGGTATGTGCCCTGACTGGGGATGGATCCCACAACCTTTTGGTGGTACAGGGCAGCGCTTCAACAAACTGAACCACCCAGCCAGGGCTGAGCTGTCTTTGTAAAATCTTCAAGGTGGAACTAAAAGTTAAGTGTTGAGAGAGAACCCAGGCTAAGGCAGGACTGGGGAGCTGCGGGGGAGGGGATGGGTGGCTGGTTTTTAACTTTAGCTTTTCCATTGGAATTGCTTTCGGAGAGTCTGAACAAAAACCTTCTGAAGACAAGGGGCACTTTCTCCCTCCAGCTCAAACCTCAGGTATTCTTACGTGACTAAGAATCTTCATGGAGGTGTCAGGGGGCATCCTGCAGGATGTGCAGGAGCCCCACAGGGTACTGCAACTCAGCTGTAGTTAAACCATCGACTAGTCCAGGTGCCCGTGTAAAGGCTGTTTACCTAGTGCTCTGAGTCCTCACAGCTGCGTTAGACAGCTGGGGAGAGAAACCAAGGAGTGTAAGAGGGTCGAGGGGTTTCCATGAGTGAGAGCCTCATGGAGCTCAACCCCTAAGCAGCACACTCGGACCCACTACACAGTATCTCTAGCAATGTGTGCAGTCTCTACAGATCCCAGCGTAAGACTAAATTAATGCGGGAAATTGTGCCTTCCAGACCCCATCCCTCATTCATACTCCTGGTAGGAAGCCTTGACCTGCAAGTGCTTTGCTAAAATGGGAAGATTTAACTAAAAATGATACCAACTTAAACTGGCCAAAATGCAGTTTTCTTTTGGTATCTAAATTACTTTTTTTCCATGCAAAATTAGAAAATGCCGGTTCTAAAACTAAACTGAAAGGGAAGCATATGCTGATTTGGAAATGAAAAGCTTCTAGGAGGAGCACAGATAAATTCTTTTTAAAAAAGTTAAAAATGAAATTTTAGAGATTTTCTCTGAACTAAAAGAAGGCTTCTGAAGCTTATAAATGCCAGCTCCTCATTCCTTCCCTTTCTGTAGCTCCTCCACTGTATTTGCTCCCTGAGCTTCCTCATCCAGATTTGCCCTGGGGAGCGGGGCGGGGGGAATCAAACAAAGATAACTCAGGAATTCCAGCAGCTCCCTTTGGAGAAAAGCTGGTCTCAGGCCGAGGAGAACCAACAATTGTATACGATTCTCGGACCAGAGGACCAGAACAGAATTAAGCAACCTACCTAACAATTTCCCCACTTTTTTCTGGGATGTTGATGGGTTCACAAAGGAATTTAACTTAACTGTTAGAATATGTGATCCCGGCTATTTGGACCTCTTCTAGTTAATAATATACCGACTGGTTACTGGGATCTAAAAGCAACAGAATTACTAAATAGGGTTCACAGGAAAACTCCTATAGAGGATTCAGTTCACCTTAAGAAGGATTACAGGAACATGAAATGGGATTTAGAAAGAGAAAAGAGGCGAGCATAGGGCTGCTCTGAAGACTATGAAAAGGTGTTTCCTCTTCTCCTTACTAGTAGTTTAGCAGAAATTAAAATTACCATAAAAAGGGAAAATTACTAAGGCCTTGTAAATACTGGGGCTTCTTTATCTGTTCTTAACTACCTAAACTGACTCTTCGCTCAAAGTAAAGCTTCTGTGCAGATGGTAAAGATATCTAATCAGCCAATATCTGCTTGGAAATCAGAATCTGCTCTCTCCCAACTAGGAATGTTATGGAACAATATATATTTTTGCTAATCAAATAATCTGATAGGGTGAGATTTTATTGAGACCAATGACACCCACATATCCTTTTCCAGGAGGGTGTAATGCATTTAGAAATAAATAAATTGGATAGTGGACCAATCAGGAAAATAATGATTTTAAAGGAAATTCCACAAGAGGAAAATAACCTCGAGACTGAATGTTTGTTGCAGAACATTCCAATGCAACTTCAGGCCTTTTTCCGGTCCTGCGCAATATCCTGTATGCACAAGCTGGACTTGAGGCCGTTATGCAAGACTACTTAAAAGGGGGATTTAGAATTCCGTGCACAAGCCCCTGTAATTCTGTCCTCCCAGTAAAGAAACCCAATGGAAAAGAATGGAGATCTGTGCAGCATCTCATAACCACAAATAGAACAGTTATTCCCAGATATCCCATGGTTCAACATCCACATAACCTACTATTATCAGCTATTCCTGTGAGCTGCCAATATTTTTCAGTAATAAATGTATGCACTGCCTTTTCCAGTATTCCAGTAGAATCAGACAGAAATATGTCTTTGCATTCACCCGGGAAGATTACAAGGGTACTTGAACAGTAATGCCCTAGGGATATATGGAGAGTCCCACCTATTATCTTAGGTACTAAAAGCTGGTTTAAGTGATATTACATTTCCTAGAGATTCCACTCTAATCCAATATGTAGATAATTTTGTTTATGCTCTAGGCATTTACTAGACTCCCCAAAGGACACAATTCACCTATTATACAGATCAATCGCTATAAAGGGACATAGGATATCAAGGAACAAGCTCTCATTCTGTTTACTCCAGGTAAAACACTTTGGTTGTCTAATATCTAAATATAGGCTACTAGTTAACCCTGAAAAACTCAGAGGAATCCTGTCTTTTCCTCTCCTAAAAGCAAAAAAGCAGCTTCAAGGATTCCTAGGTTAGACTGGACATTGTTGCAATTGGATTCCAAATTTTTTGTTAATGGCCCAGCCTCTGTATGTCTTATTAAAATCAAATTGACCTGAGTCAACTCAGTGAAACCCAGAAGGGAAACAAGCTGTAAAATCTCTAAAGAATTATTTCAAGCTCCTCCTCTGGGGAGCTTCCGGGTGGCGGAACGTGTACGGGTCTGGGAGAGCAGAGCAGGGACCACAGACGCTCCGAGCCCTTTTCCCCCATCTTACCCTGTGCGTCTCCTCCATCTGGCTCTTCCTGAGCTACATCCTTGTATAATAAACCAATGATTTGTATGCAAGTCTCATGAGGACAGAGATTTCTGTCTGTCTTGCTTACTGCTGTATCTTCTGGATCTAGAACAGGATCTGGTGCGTAAGGGGCCCCTGAAGCAGCAGACAGGCTCCTGTGATTCAGTGATGGCATGCAAGCTGCTCTCCAACACCGCTGCTTCTCTCCTACTCAGTTACTGTACTCCAGTCTCACCCCCCACCCCACCCCACACTTGGAGCAGTTTCCCAAGGAAGGCAAAATGTCCTTAAAATTATCATAGGGGCACAAAGGAAGCACAGAAGAGGAAAGATTTCCACCAAGCCAATAAAGGAGTTTCGGTTTTGAGATACAGGTATGCTTTTGAATTATTTAAAAGAAATATTAACAGGCTTCTAGTCAAGATGGAGGCCTGGGTAAACACACTTTACCTCCTCACACAACCACAGAAAGAATTACAACTAGATCTCAAAACAATTAATACCCAGAACTGTCAGAAAAGAGAGCTGTATGGAATTCTGACAACCTAGGATTTAAAGAAGCCACATTCATCCAGACAGGTAGGAGGGGCGGAGGTGCAGAGACAGGCAGAGAGACGCAGAGCTGTGGTGTGGCCTGGAGAGCCTGCAGCAGCGGAATGGGTGGTCCCACATTCACGTGCCGTGGGTAAGAATTGGGAGGGACACCTTGGGAGCGAGCAATCCCAGCCCCAGGCCAGACCACACAGCCTAGGGTTCCAGCGCCAGGAAGATAAGCCCCCACAACTTCTGTCTGTAAAAACCAGTGGGGGTTGGGGTCATGGAAGAAACTGATGGGTTTTCAGGAGACTCTGCTTAAAGGTCATGCACAGATATAAAACATACTGAGACCTACTCCCTCTGGGATTCAGCCCTGGGGCAACAGCCGAAAGAGTGCCAGTCTCACAGGGCAAGTGCTGGGCAAACCTCCAGAAGCCAGACAGTGGTACTGTCGCCTCCCCAAGCCCTCCCCCTACACAGGGTCACATAGAAGTGAGGAAGGTTGCCCAACCCTGGCAATTACCTAAGGCTCCATCCTACGCAATTTACAGGTGCCTTTTGTACAATAAGCCATACTACTAGGACAGGGAGTCAGAGCAGGTCTACCTAACACACAGGAACAAACACAGGGAGGCTGCCAAAATTAGGAGACAAAGAAATATAGCCCAAATGAAAGAACATAACAAAACTCCAGAAAAAGAGCTAAACAAAACAGAGATAACCAACCTATCAGATGCAGAGTTCAGGTGATCAGAGAACTCACTGAGTAAGGCAACAACATAAAAAAGACTCAGGCAGAAATGAAGATTACACTAAGTGAAATAAAGAAAATTCTACAGGGAACCAACCATAGAGGGAATTAATCAGGGATTCAAATCAACAATTTGGAACATAAGGAAGAGATAAACATTCAACAAGAACAGTAAGAAGAAAAAAGAAATTTTTAAAAAGTGAGGACAGTATAAGGTGTCTCTGGGACATCTCCAAATGTACCAACATCTGAATCATAGGGGTGTCAGAAGAAGAGGAAGAACAAGAAATTGAAAACTTGTTTGAAAAAAATAATGAAAAACTTACCTAATTTGGTGAAGGAAATAGACACACAAGTCCAGGGAGCACAGAGAGCCCCAAACAAATTGGACTCAAAGAGGAACACACCAAGACACATCATAATTAAAATGCCAAAGGTTAAAGATAAAGAGAGAATCTTAAAAGCAGCAAGAGAAAAGCAGAGAGTTACCTACAAAGGAGTTCCCATAACATCTGTCAGCTGATTTCTCAAAAGACATTTTGCAGGCTAGAAGGGACTGGCAAGAATTATTCAGTCCGGCCAAGATGGAGGCTTAGGTGGGCACACTGTGCCTCCTCACACAACCAAAATTAAGGACAACAAAGATTTAGAAACAAGAAAACAAACAGATCTGATAGAAAATGGAACTGTACAGCAGTCCAACAACCATTCATCCAGACTGGTAAGAGGGGCGGAGTCGCAGTAGGAAAAAGTGGAGGTTGGTGAACCTGGGCACGCAGGCTGCAGTGGCTGGCAGATCCCAGGCACACAGGCGGCAGCTAGCAAACCTCAGGCATGGGGTGGCAATGGTGCAGACCCAGTGAGGCCGCACAAGGTGGCTGGCTGACCAGGTGGTCCCACATTCGCTCACAGATAATCCAGGTGAAGGGGAAGCTGCAGAAGGGACTGGAATCTGAGAGAGAGCAGAGCAAGCGCCATTGTTCCCTCTTGGATCCTGCCCCCAGATACAGTGTCACTATCCAGTGACTGGCTGCCCCACCCTGGGGAACACCTAAGGCTCCACCCCTCACTACGTAACAGCTGCGACCAGACAAAAAAACAAAAACAAAAACAAAAACAAAACAAAACAAGAAAATGGCTCAAATGGGAGAACAGATCAAAGCCCCAGAGCCAATTCATCTAAGCGACCAACAGATAGCCAACCTATCAGATGCACAGTTCAAAGCACTGGTGATTAGGAAGCTCACAGAATTGGTTGATTTTGCTCACAAATTAGATGAACAAATGAAGGCTACAATAAGTGAAATGAAGGAAAATGCACAGGGAACCAATAGAGATGGTAGGAAAACTGGGATTTAAATCAATGGAGTGGACCAGAAGGAAGAAACAAAGAACCAAACAGAAAAGAAGGAAGAAACAAGAATCCAAAAAAATTAGAAGAGGCTTAGGAACCTCCAGAACATATTTAAATGTCCCAACATCCGAATCATAGGGGTGCCAGAAGGGGAAGAAGAAGAAGAACAAGTGGAAAACTTATTTAAACAAATAATAAAGAAGAACTTCCCCAATCTGGCAAAGGAATTAGACTTCCAGGAAGTCCAGGAAGCTCAGAGAGTCCCAAAAAAGTTGGATCCAAGGAGGAACACACCAAGGCACATCATAATTACATTAGCCAAGATTAAAATGAAGGAGAGAATTCTAGAAGCAGCAAGGGATAAGGGGACAGTCACCCACAAAGGAGTTCCCATCAGACTGTCAGCTGATTTCTCAAAAGAGACCTTCCAGGCAAGAAGGGGCTGGAAAGAAGTATTCCAAGTCATGAAAGGCAAGGACCTCCATCCAAGATTGCTCTATCCAACAAAGCTGTCATTTAGAATGGAAGGGAAGATAAAGTGCTTCTCAGATAGGTCAAGTTAAAGGAGTTCATCACCACCAAGCCCTTATTATATGAAATGTTAAAGGGACTTACCTAAGAAAAAGAAGATAAAAAATAGGACAGTAAAAAGACAGCAAACTCACAGATATTAACAACCACACCTAAAACAAAAGCAAACTAAGCAAACATCTAGAATAGACACAGAAACACAGAAATGGAGATCACATGGAGGGTTAGCAACAGGGGTGTGGGAGGAGGAGAGAGTGCGGAAAGGTACAGAGAATAAGTAGCATAGATGGTAGGTAGAAAATAGACAGGGGGAGGGCAAGAATAGTGTGGGAAATGTAGAAGCTAAAGAATTTATGACACATGGACATGAACTAAAGGGGGGAATGTGGGTGGGAGGGGGTGTGCAGGGTAGAGGGGAATGATGGGGGAGAAATGGGACAACTGTAATAGCATAATCAATAAAATATATTTAAAAAAGAATTATTCAAAGTGATGAAAAGCAAGGACCTACAACCTAGAAATATTCTATACAGCAAAGCAATCATTTAGAATGGAAGGACAGATAAAGTGCTTCCCAGACGAGGTAAAGCTAAAGGAGTTGATCATCACCAAGACATTATTACATGAAATGTTAAAGGCACTTATTTAAGAAAAAGAAAAAGCTCAAAACTATGAACATTAAAATGGCAACAAATGCACAGCTATCAAAAACTGAATCTAAAAAAAACAAAGTAAGCAAACAACTAGAAAAGGAACAGAATCATAGATATGGAGATCATTTGGAGGGGTGTCAGCTAGAAGGTGGAAGGGGAGAATGGGGGAAAAGGTACAGGAATTAAGAAGCATCATTGGTAGGTACAAAATAGACAGAGGGGTGTTAGGAATAGGAAATGAAGATGTCAAAGAACCTGTATGCATGACCCATGGTCATAAACTAAGGGGGGTGATTGCTGGAGGGAAGGTGGGTACCAGGCGGAAGTGGGCTAAAGGGTAAAAAGTGGGACAACTGCAATAGCATAATCAATAACATATATTTTAAAAAGAGTAATAATGAAAAAATTAAGTTCCCACTTTATTTTTTCCTTCGGGGATACCTTAACTATAAACTGTATAGCTTTTTATGCATGAAAATAAAGAAACTATTTTTAGAAATTTTAACTGAGATTGATCACCACAGACCTAGTACAGTCAGCAACTGGACTCAGTGGCCAAAGGGCTCCCTGTCTCCATGCAGCCATCTCTGTGGCAGACATGTTCTGTAAGCAAACAGAAAAGATCGTGGCAGGATCTCCTTTGTTTATGTCCCCCATTCTGTTGAATCTCCACTGAATTTCTGGCTCTTGCCTTCTACACCTAATTTTACTTGAACTCAATGTAACAGTCTTAACCCAGCAACTTGGCTACTTTCTTTGCAGGATGAAGACCTGCAAGACTGCATTTTATTTACTGACCTCCTTCTTGGTAGGAATGGCTTATAGAAAACCCCTTGCTAATGCTGACTTAATTTGGTTTACAGATGGGTCTTTGGAAGATAAACAGGAATGTTACTGAGCTGGATATACAACAACTTCCATGGTGGACATAGTTGAAAGTTCTCGTTTACCTGAATAAGATCCGCTGAACAAGCCTAATTACTTTTCTAACTTGGACTTGTCAATCGGCCAAAGATCAAATAGCCAACATTTAACTGATAATAGCTATGCCTCTGGTACAGCTCACAGCTTTAGAATCCTGTTGAAGCAGCAAGGCTTCTTAATTTTCTCAGGGCAGCCCATAAAGAAAGGAAAGTAGGTTGCAAAATTATTACATGTCCTACAAGAAATGGAAACAATTGGCAATTATCAAAATCCCAGGGCTTTCTAGAGCTGTTACCATGGAAGCAAGAGGAAATGATTTAGCTGACGCTACAGCTACACAGGCAGCATTAAATGGCCAAATTTTCCAGACCTGAGAATGGTCCTTGCTTCCCACTAAATGTATACAAGACTCTCTTTCATAGTCCCAATGGACAGCTGCAGAGGAAAAGAGGACATGGCAACAAAAGGGGGAAACTTTGTTCCAGGCAAAGGGACACGGCTCAGACCCAATCAGAAATCAATCTTACCTATAGGGGCTCAGTTACCTATACTTTAACATGTACATAAGCTAAGACATTAAGATCACATGGAAGGTTATCAGCGGGGAAGGGGAGGGAGTGATGAGGAATAAGGTACGGGGAATAAGAGGCATAAATGGTAGGTAGAAAATAGACGGGAGGTTAAGCACAATATAGGAAATGGAGAAGCCGAAGAACTTACGTGTACGACCCACAGACATGAACTAACGGGGAGTAGGGGGAATGCGGGTGGGAGGGGGTGTGCAGGGTGGAGGGGAATAAAGGGGGGAAATGGGACAACTGTAGTATAAAGGGATTTTATAATCAATAAAATATATTTTTTTAAAAGCTTAAACATTAAAGTCCTAAAAGATGATTTCACAAAGTAAACAATATTACTACTACTATAGCACATAAAGTATATGGCAGATGTTCTATCTGTCCAAATGTCACCCTGGAAAATCATTCCATGGGTCCCAAGGACATTTCCCACTTTCTTTAGATCCATTGAGGTGTGGTAATTGGATTTTAGCCAATGCCACCATCTCAAGATACAAATCTGTTAGCTCTAGTTTTGTATGGGTTGAGGCATCCCTTGCAGAAGAGCTTTACAGCCTTGACAGCAGGTAAATTATTAGGAAAGAAATTCCCATTGGGGAATTCCTTCTCAGTTACAGTGACTTACTTCACAAGACAAATAACGCCATTCATCTGTAATATTTGGCCTATTCTACAGTATTTTTGTTGTGCCTATCATCCCCATTTGCTGGCCTGGTAGAACATACAAATTGTACAATTAAAACTTAACTAGGTAACTTTTCAGAAACTCTTCATCTCCCTGGGCCAAAAGCTCTCCTTACAGTACTCCTCAACCTGAACTCCGTGGTGAACATTGCCTTCCTCCTTGTGAAAGAGTCAGCAGCTGTCCTATGACGAAGGGACATATGAATCACTTTTACTAAAAGCAGACATTCTGGCCCTGGCTGGTGTGGCTCATTGGACTGAGTACCAGCTTGTGAATCAAAGGGTCACCGATTCGAATACCAGGGAGGCCACATGCCTGGGCTTCAGGCCAGGTCCCCAGTTGGGGGTGTGCAAGAGGCAACCTATCAATGTATCTCTCACACACTGATGTTTCTTTCCCTCTCTTTCTCCCTCCTTTCCCCTCCCTCTAAAAATAAAATAAATAAAACCTTAAAAAAATAAAAGGAGACATCTTGCATTATTATCAAGGGCTCATTAACCAGCGTATAGAGACTGATAAATTAGTAACAGTCATTTCACAGTGTGCTCTCAGGTGACGAAGACTTCAAAGACCACAGCTTAGAACCAGGAGATTTTTGTCCACTGGAAAAGACATTAGTTAAAGACTCTCTCCCTATCGTTGTTGGAAGGGACATTATCAGGTGTCTAACCACCAACAGACGTCTGCCCCTGTCCCTGACACTTACCTCCAGTAGAAATCGAAGGCTTCTTCAGGATAAGAAACAGGAGACATCAGAGATAAAAATTGTCCCAAGGCATTGACAAGGTCTCTTACCTACATGCTGATGTTGAATGTTATTTATCTGATTGTCTTTACCTGTCTGCTAATATTAATAATAACAATTTTACTTGTTCTTTAGGCTTTTCTCAGACCTTATATAGCTCAACTGTTAATAATTGCTGAAGGTGTGCAAGATAACTTTTGTATTATCAGTAACACTCTTCTTATGGTTTCTCCTTTCATATTTAGAAGAAATGCTATTACAAAAGGAAGGAAAGTGGTATGTACATATATTTTAAAGTTAAAAGAAAGTAGTTTATCCTATTAAGTGGGTTACTTCTAAATTAATTTTAAAAAGACAGAACAAGGGAAGTTGTAGAAAGGCGGTGTGGAAAAGGAACACGAAGGAAGGAGTTTTATGTATAAACACTAGGACCCAGCTATGGGGAGATGCTTACTCCTGAGCCCAGGAAAGACAACTACACTAACTTAGAAAGAAGACGAAACGACTCTAAAACATGGCCCTATACAACTGCTGCTGAGGCACAGGACATTTACTTGAGAAACTCTTACTGTCCTCTTGGCCTCTGGAATTACACTTGCTAATTACAACTTACAGCATTATATTTTTACAGCCTTGGCCCTGATTAAAACTTAAGGTCACAGCTTCCAATTGCACAACTAGTGGGAATCAGAATAAGAACAGCACCTGAGTGCTTCCCATGAGAAGCAGACGGGCCATGGTGAATAGAAACCCACCTCATGGTCATCTTACAAAAGCCAAAAAGGTGCATGGTGCGCCCTCAAACTATCCGTAAACGCTATACTAGATGCAACATGTTACACAACGAGACAGGCAACAAAGCCTGGAGCATGATAGCTCATAGGCTAGAAATGACCCAGAGCAGTTTTCTTAATAAAGTCCCTAAAGACCCAGCTGCCTCCCATTTACCTACTTCTCACTTTTAAGAAAAAATTTGGCCTTGAGCTTCTATCCAAGGTTATGGTCTTGCCCCATCCCCAGGGGTCCATTGCTCAGCAAGGCAGTTGACACTGAGACTTCCCAGGAATGAGCTTTCCTAACACCAGGAGACCTTGTGAACCAACCAGATCAGTTAGCCATCTCAGTCAAGTTATTGGCCAAAAACCTAAAAATCACACTAGGCTGTCCCTCTTCACTCACATCTATCAGTCGGTTCTCCTAAACCTCCCCTTGTAGATGTACACTTTGAAGTATATCAAACATATAGTGAAGTGCACAAATCCTAAGTGTACAGAGTGATGCATTTTCACAAAGTGAACACACTCCTGTAATTACCACACTCAGTGACTAACAGGAGGTGACCAGCAGCCCCGTGCCTTGCAGTCACACAGGGCACCGCCGTCCTCATCTCTGCTTTTGAAGTTTAGAAAAAGTGAATCTTACACCATATACTCTTTAGGGACCGATTTCTGTGGCTCAAAATTATACTTTTGAGAATCATCCAAATTCTGTTTATTTGTAGTAACTTTGTTCTCATTCACGTATGGATTTCACTGTGTAACTGTGCCATAATTTATTCATTTTACTGCTCAGAAGCATTTGGGTTTGTTGCCTGTTTCTGGCTAGTGTGAATTGTGCTGCTATGGGTACTCTTTCCCTCACCCCTAGTTTTATTGAGAAATAATTGGCACGGCATGGTGATTTGATTTGTATATATTGTGAAACGATTACATAACAAGTTTAGTTAACACTCATGTCTCATTACATTGAGCTGAGTTCTGGCCAAGATGGAGGCGTAGGTAGAAACCCTTCGCTTCCTCGCACAACCAAAAGGAGGATAATGATCAATCTAAAATCAATACACAACCAGAAGTGCCAGAAAATCAAACTGCATGGAATTCTGACAATCAAGGAATTAAAGAAACAGTCAACCACAACAACCAGACTGGTAAGACAGGTGGACGGAGAGAACCAACAGCAAGGCGGCAGGCTGGGCAGGCGGGGCTGGCTGAACAGGAAACAGAGAGCTGACTGTGGGCTATGGCGGTTGCCGCGGTGCGAGAAACTCCCAGTCTCACGGGAGAGTTTGTTGGAAAGTGGGGCTAGAGATGAGCAGGTGAGCTGCACTGTTTCCTCTCTGGCCCCTTCCCCACAGACAGCGCCAAGTGCAGCAAGGAGGGTTACCTTGCCCTGGTGAATACCTAAGGCCACGCCCCCTTATAACTTAACAGGTGCACCAAGACAAAGAAATAGGGCCCAAATGAAAGAACACAGCAAAACTTCAGAAAGAGAGCTAAGCGATGAGGAGATAGCCAACCCAAAGAGGAACACACCAAGGCACATCATCATTAAGTTACCCAAGATTAAAGATAAAGATAAAATCTTAAAAGCAGCAAGAGGAAAGGAGAGAGTTACCTACAAAGGAGTTCCCATCAGACTGTCAGCTGATTTCTCAAAAGACATTTTGCAGGCAAGAAAGGGCTGGAAAGAAGTATTTGAAGTCATGAAAGGCAAGGACCTCCATCCAAGATTACTCTATCCAGCAAAGCTCTCATTTAGAATGGAAGGGAAGATGAAGTGCCTCCCAGATAAGGTCAAGTTAAAGGAGTTCATCATCACCAAGCTCTTATTATATGAGATATTAAAGGGACTTATCTAAGAAAAAGAAGAACATCAAAACTATGAACAGTAAAATGTCAACTAACTCACAACTATCAACAACTGAACCTAAAAGAAAGAAAAACAACAAAAACAAAAACTAAGTAAACAATAGAACAGGAACAGAATCAGAGAAATGGACATCACATGAAGGGTTTTTAGTGAGGAGGGGGAGGGAAAGAATGGGGGGAAATGTACAGGGAAGAAGAAGCATAATTGGTAGGCATAAAATAGGGGGAGGGCAAAAATGGTATGGGAAACAGAGAACTCAAAGAACTTATATGTACAACCCATGGACATGAACTAAGGCAGGGGGAAATGCTGGAGGATTGGGGGGTGCAGGGCAGAAGGGGGGTAAAGGGAGGAAATGGGAAAACTGTAATAGCATAATCAATAAAATATACTAAAAAAATCATCTCATGGAGATATCATAAAAAGAAAAATATTTTCTTTGTGTTGAGAATGCGTGATCTACTCTTACTGACTTTCCTGTGTATGTCATACAGCAACATGAGCAGTCTGTATGTGTCTTTGGTGCATGGTGTACACATCTCTGTGGAGTGTGTGCCTGGGAATACAATCGCTAGGTACCCTGGTACAAAGCTATATAGTTTTCTAAAGCAGTCACAGAAATTTGCATTCACACAAGCCCTGTGTGAGAATTCTGTTTGCTCCATACCTTCCTCCACATGTTAACCATTTTAGCAGCTGTGTAGAGGTACTTCTTTGTAGTTATAGTATATCATTATTTTCCTAATTATTTTCCTAATCCCTAATGAGGGCGAGCACATTTTAATATGTTTATTGTCCATTTAGATATTTTCTGTGAGCTCTTGTTCTAGTCTTTTGTTGATTTCAATATCTCTTGCATCGAAAAGCTGTTTTCGCTCCTACTGCCAGCCTCTCCGCCACCAGCTAACTGACTGGGCTGTCGCTGTGCCCACTCTACCTCCCACGGTCCAACACAGCGGGGGCAGAGTGTGTGGATGCTCCGGCATTGGAGCAGTGCCAAGCTGTGTTCTGAGAGACTAGCACCGATTTGCACTCCCACCAGGAATGTCAGAGAGAATTCACAGATGCATATCCTCCCTGACCCTTGGTATGGTCAGACTTGTTTTTTGCTAGGGTATAAAGCAATATCTTGTTGTGCTCTTGAGTTGCATTTCCTGATTAAACCACCTCCCCCCTGTAATCACCATACTGTTGTCCACATCCATGAGTCCTTTTTCCGTTTTGTTCAATCTCTCCACCTCCCGATGGTTTTCTTTCCTGCACAGTGCATAAAATCTTCTATCTTAGGCATCCTGTGTTCTCGGTATGAGATATAGAGTGTAGCACAGAGAAGATGAGAGCAGAGTTTTGATGAAAGATACAGAAAAGGGGGAAGGGAGGAAGAGGAGGTGTGAGAATGAGGGAAGGAGTGAGCCAGCAGGCCCCAGCTATGAGATGCTCTCTCTGGTGGTCATTCTGAGGAGCTGGGGGCAGGATGAACTTTTCTTTTGCAAGGTTGGCAAAGGGCTAGGGAGGAACCTGGATGACAGGCAAAGCTGTGAGGGGGACTTACAGAGATAGCTAAAGGATCTATTTGTAATAGCTTTGGCTGTAGAAGAGCTAAGTCTTTTCCGTCCTGGTAAGGATGGAGAATTCTGAGCCTGGGTCTTGGACCAGACAGGCTCCCAAGGGCTGAGTGTGGCCCCCCATGCTCTGTTGATGATGAATGTCCTGGGTAGGCTGAATAATGGCCCCTCAAAGATGACCACATTCTCACCTCCAGAACCTGCGAACCTACCTTATAGGGCAAAAGGGGCTTTGCGGATGCGATTATATTCAGGGGTGTGAGATTATCCTGGATTATTCTGTATTATGCAGGTGAGCTCTCTATAACCACATTCATCCTTATAAGAGGAATGCAGGGCAGTTGTAGTCACAGAAGAAGTAAATAGGAGCAGAGACTGGAGTGATGAATTTGAACACTGAGGGAGGGGCCACAAGCCAAGGAACGCAGACAAGCACTAGAAGTTGAAAAAAACAAAATAACAGATTCTCCCCTCAGACCCTCCAGAAGGACACAGCCTTGCCAATACCCTGACTTTATCCTAGTGAAACTAATTTCAGACTTCTGACTTCCACAACTGTAAGAGAATAAGTGTGTGTGTGTATTTAACACACTAAGTTTGTGGTAATTTGTTACAGCAGCAAAAGGAAACTGATACAGCACCTGGTAGGAGTTCAATAAGTCTTGGTTCTAAAATTTTTCTTCTTTCCTACTCTCCCCAAAAATCCATGGCAGAATGCTAGCCAATAATCTGTGCTCGGTGAGTTAGCCTGTTCCTCTCTCTGCTTAGAACGGCTCTCTCCCATATGTGCCCCACCCAACCCTCCAGACCCAATTCAAAACCACCTGCTCCAGGAGGCTTGCTCTGACCCCACCTCATCCCACCAGGTAAGAGTGGAGACCCTCAGCTCTCAAACATGGAATCCTTTCCACTTCACAACACGGCCACCTTCATTCATATATCATTCCCCATCCAGCTGAACATCATTAGAGGTTTTGTGGGTGGGGTGAATGAATGGTGTATAAGGTGAGAGCCCACTGAGGATGAGGGCTCTGCCCTGTGGTCCTCCAGTGAAATAAACAGTGCTGTCTCCGACCTGGATGGGTGCCCTCCTCTGTGCCTCCACCTTGGCCCACCTTATGAAGCCAGTTTGTCACTTTACACCCTAGGCAGTTGCCTTTGGACATCCCACAAGCCCTTCAAGCCTACAGTATCCCAAAGCGACATCAGCCTATTACCATGCACTTGCTCCTCCTGCATCCCCTGGCTGCCATTGGCACTGCACCCCCAAGTGCCCCTCCAGTCCAGCACTCTGGGGTCATCCAAGACTCTTCCCTGTCACTCTCCACATTCAGTTATTTAGAAAGTCCTATCATTTCTTAGACACATCCCCCAAATCCCACGTTCCTTCCTCTGTGTCCACTGCCTTTACTGCAGCCAGACTGCTGTCAGCTCTTCACTGGACCTGCGACAGCCTCCCACTGCACACACCCCCACTGGTCCTTCTGCCTCCAGGCTGCCCCCAGCCACTTCTCCATGCCACAGCAGCCAAAAAGAGTTGCAAAAACCCACATCTGACATGTTCCTCTCCTGGCTCAGGCAGAGCAGATGAGGGATGAATGTTTTGGTTTTCAATAGCTGCCCTGCTCCAGTATTTCCTGGAGAAGAGACCATGCCTGCTGATGGCAGACGGCCCTAGCCACGCCCCTGCTTATCAAATTGTGATAGCCAGTCCCACCCGAAAATCAGCTGCAGCTTCCGTCCTCTGTGACCACCGCTGTGACCACAAGGGACCCGGCACCGCAAGGCCAGCAGAATCCTTCAGAGGCCTTCATGGACTGGAGACACACTTTCATCATGACAAAAAGGATTTCTATAATTTTGAGTTTTGTAAAGAGTAAATTATTTCTTTTGCTTTATAACTTGAACTATATCTATTATAACTAAATGAGAATTGATTTGGGTTGTCCATGACTAATTGGCATAATATTGCATTTGTAGACTTTTAATTAAACGTGGAATTAATTTTGATGTTGCTTTTTTTCTGATCATGTTTTGGAGCCAATATATTTTTCTTCTCAGGGCTTAAATATTTGTATAAGTGCTTGAAAAGCTCATGGTCCCCAAGTCATGAGGGTGTGAGACCATGAAAATGCTGCTGGGTCTCTGCGAAGAGGGCTGGGCCCCAGAGAGCTCAGGGCTGAGCTCACACCAGAGCTGGGCGGTTGGGGCAGGAGGGATCCCAGCATCTCACATGGGCATCAAGGTCACCTCTGCTGAGCCAGGGGGTGAGAGCGAGGGGAAGGAGGCTTCGAGTGTGGAGAAAATCCAGGAAATTCCAAGCACCTCCTCTCCTCACCATGTGCCCTCCTACTGATCTCCTGCCCACCTGCCCCTACCCCATGTGTTGCTGGCTCCGATGTAGCTCTCCCTATCTCTCTTTTGTTAATCCTCACCCAAGGGTATGTTTATTGATTTTAGAGAGAGAGAAACATCAATATGAAAGACAAACATTGATCCGTTGCTTCCTGCATGTGCCCCAACTGGGTATCAAACCCTCAACCTAGGTATGTGCCCTGACCAGGAATCAAACCCACAACATTTTGGTGTACGGGACAATGCTCTGACCAATGGAGCTACCCAGCCAGGGCCAGTGCAGCTCTCTCAAAGTGTGGCTCCTCAAAGAACTCAAGGCCCTGAGCTGGGTGAGTGAAGAGAGATCAGAGCTGTTGGCTCTCACACATCTTAGTCTGATTTTCAGTATCCTGTGTCCCCAGCACCCAACTCACAGGGCTGTACAATGCAAAGTGTAGAGACTTAGGGTTCTGAAAGGCCTGGACTCCTACGCTGGCTCAACCTGGAATTAATTCCATGATTTGGGGCAAATCACTTGCCCTCTCTGAGGCCTGATTTCCTTGTCTACAAAATGAGGTGAATAATACCAACTCATGGACTATTGTCAGGACCAAATATGAAGCCACTAGTACAATGTTTAGCTGTCTGTAGGCACTTTGGATAGTTTCCTGCCATATGATCTCACTTTTAAGTGGAACCTAATCAACAAAAGAAACAAGCAAGCAAAATATAACCAGAGACATTGAAATCAAGAACAATCTGAGAGTAATCAGAGAGGAGGAGGGTGAGGATAATGGGGGGAAATGGGGAAGGGATTTCAGGAACTACTATAAAGGACACATGGACAAAACCAAGGGGGCAGGAATCAGGGGAGGGAGGTTGGGATTTCTGGGGTGTAGGGGAAGTGGTGGGGGGGAATGCAGACAACTGTACTTGAACAACAATTTTAAAAAAAGGAGGGGGGGATAGTTTCCTTTCCTACAGCCATTTCTGAACCCATGATTTCAATGAGTTTGGTCTACCATGTCCTGGCTTCCTGCCCTTATTAGGTAGTCCATGCCACCAGGTCACCGAGATGACAATCCTATGCGAGAAAGGGAACGAGATGTCTATTGGCCTCATAGCTGCTATGTGCCAGTCACCGTGCTGGGTGCTTTAAGCAGGTGACATTATCACTAAGTCCTGCCTGAGAGAAATATTTCTCTTTTCTCAACAGGCTCTGCCCACTCTTCCCAACCCTCAGTATCCCCAGTGCTCTGCCACTCTGTGAAGGTGTGAAAAGCAAAATGTGGATCCTCTTGGCCAAATTTCAAGCCACAGTCCCTCATATTCATCAAGAAAAAATTGATTCTAACCAAAAACTATTTCCCCTGACCATTTCACTTGACCCTACTATTTAAGCACAGCAGGAAGGCATATCTTTTAAAATAGAAAAAAATGTAATCACTTAATTTCAATGCTCATCATAAAAGATTTTGAGTCAGCAAACAGTACGATGGATTGTGGCTAATGCATCTTCCTTTCAGAAAGTGCATGGCTGGTGCCCAGTTCTCATCAAAATTGCAGTCATCATGCAAAAAAAGGCAGCGTAACCTGGCCTACTCTTCTGCTCTCCACCCTAACTTCATGTGGCATCCTCACATCCGGGCCATGCCTCAAAAAATCCAAGTCAAACGCTGCTCAACAAACAAAGAGTAAGTTCTCTAAATTGTCTTCCAGTTACCATCCCCACCATCTTCATCATCACTACTACTACCACCCTCATCACCACCAACATCATTACCATTATCATCTCATCACCACCATTTAACCATCATCATCATCAGCAGCAGCAGCATCACCACCACCACCATTACCTATGTTATCATCATCACTATTGCTAGGGCCACCCACCATCACTACCACTATAATGACCACCAGCCCACTACCACCATCATCACTACCACCACCACCATTACACCGTCATCACAATCACCACTATCACCACCACCACCATTACCACTGTCATCAGTAACTGTTTTCTCCAGAGTTACCCAGAAGGTAAGACGTAGAGCTGGAATTCAAAGTGTGGTTGCTCTGACTCTAAAGCCCAGGTTTGTTCTACTGTGATGGAATTTCTCTTTTATTTCTCCTTTTATCTGCATGACCCACCTCTTCCTTTGCTTGTCACCTCCTGTCAGATCCTCTTCTTCATTGCTCCCTAATTTCTGGCATGCCCTCAAGACTAAATTCTTCCTTTTCCAGCATGTGTTTTCAACTGTGCTTTGTATAATACACGTTTGACTGTTAGAATAGCAGTGCTTGCTATTCTAACTTTATGCCCACTACTCTGCCATCCCCTCCAGACTTATACTTCTTAAGGGCAAAGACTGTCTATCTGTCAATCTATCTCCAGCGCCCAAGGCTTGGTTCATGATTTACTCAAAGTTTGTGGTCTGAATCTATGAATGAATGTGGATGCACAGACAGATGAATGAAGAGACAGATGGACTAATGGATGAGTGGGTGGGTGATTAAGTGCACCAATAGATGATTAAGGATAGCTCTCAAATCTACATTTATAAACTTCTCCAATTCACTCCATTCTTATATCTCCAAATGCCCGTTAGAACTTTTCACTTAGTTGTTATCTAAAACTAAACCTGTACAGACATGAACTCCACCCTAGCTGAGTCCTTATCTCTTTTTTGCCTTATTTATCTTTTATTATTGTATTTTTTTCCATTATCATTTAACTTATCTCTTTTTCTGACAATGGTACTACTGTTTTCACAGTGTTCTTTCTCTTCACTGGTCCTCTGATTGATTCATTCATTCACTCCACAATATTTTTTGTTTGCTTGTTTGTTTTCTCTTTTTCTTTCTTTCTTTCTTTCTCTCTCTCTTTTTTTATTTTTATTTATTTTTATTTTATTTTTATTTTTTTGCTATGTGCTATGTGCCCAACACAGTTCTAGGGAATCGAAACGAGTAGATAAGACAGGCAAGGCCCTAGAGAACTCAAGGGAGATCCCAGTCAACAGTAGGGTAGAAGGTGGTGTATTAAACAATAAGCAAGTCAAAAGTTAAGATAATTGCAGAGCATAATGAGTGAGACATTAGGGAAATAAACAGAGTGATGAAAGAGAACAAAGGGAGCTCACACTAGATAAGATGGTGAGGGAGGGCTTGCTTGAAGATGTGGTATTAAGAAATGTCTTTTTTAAAAAAAAGAAATACCTGTAGGATGAGAATAAACCATTCAGTATAAGAGCTGAAAGAACATTCTAGGGAGAGGAAATAGCGAGTACAAAGGTTCTGAGGCTGGAAACAGCCTGGTATGTTCCAGGAACAAAAAGGGGCCAGTGCAGCCGGAGTGTAGTGAACAATGGGATACTGTCTGAGAGCAGGTTGTTAATAACCTAAGCAGGTCATGTAGGGTCCTGAAGGCCATGGTGAGGAGTCAGATTTTATTCTAAGAGCAATGGGAAGCAATTGAAGAGTCATAAACTCAGGATAATGCCATGACCCATTTGGCAGGGGGGCAAGGAACTCCCCCAAGAGCCCAGGTGCAGGTGATTGCTAAGCGAGTTATCTTAAGTCTTTAGGAAAGGAATCACCCCAATTCCACTGACACTGTTGGAGTGAACAGAAAGTAAAGCGTCCAGCTCCTGTTTGTGAAGTCACCGTGACACTGTTGGCCATCCTGATGAGAAGGTGTGGTGAAAGGAAAACAGACTAAACTTATCTAGAAGTAATGATACAAAAAATCCTTAACATTTTAGTAAATAGATTTCTGAAACACATTAAGAGAAAAGAAAAAAACCCACAACCAAATTGGCCTTATACCAAAAAGGCAAGCATGGTTTATTACTCACCTGTGATAGGGGAGCTCAAAGTGGAAAAGACACGATCACCTCTAAGAGAGAAGATACTTGATAAATTCCCCATATTTTCTTAATTTTAAAAATTACTAGTAAAATTGGAGTAGGTGAATAGTTTCAAAATATTTTATGTCAACACAACATCACGCTTAATGGTGAGATACTGGAAATGTTTCCTGTAAAATTGAGAACAATAATTCTAGAGGTTCATTAGGAGCCATGGGATATGAGACGAAATGAGAGGTACAAACACAAATGAAGAGGCAGCGATTTTAAAAAGCACCTAAAACACACACAAAAAAATGAAGAGGCAAAACTCCCACTTTTTGAACAAATTCAAGGTCATCTATAAACTATTAAATCTAATTAGAGAGTTTAATATGGTTGCTGAATAGAGATCAATACATGCAAACATTCAGCAATCCTGTTGTCTATAATTGCAATAAAAGATGTAATTTAAAAATATATCATTTCAAAGAAGCACATGAAAAAACATTCAACATCCCTAGCCAGTAGGGAAAAGCAAATTAAATCTAGGATGAGCCCTGGCTGGTGTAGCTCAGTGGATTGAGCGTGGGCCTGCAAACCAAAGGCTCGTGGTTTGATTCCCAGTCAGGGCACATGCCTGGGTTGCAGGCCAGGTCCCAGCAGGGGACGAACGAGAGGCAGACATACATTGATATTTCTCTCCCTCTCTCCCTCTCTCCTTCCCTTCCCCTCTAAAGATAAATAAATAAAAAAATCTTAAAAAAAAAACTATGATGAGATACTGCCACATGCCTATCAGAATGGCTAAAATAAAAAAGAATGATAGTACCAAATGCTGGCAAGGGGGCAGAGAATTGGATCTTTCATCCACTGCTGGTGGGATAGCCACTCTAGAAAACAGAGGACAGTTTCTTTTTTTTTTTTTAATCCCCACCCAAAGATATATTTATTGATTTTAGAGACAGAGGAAGTGAGAGTGAGAAAAACATCCATGTGAGAGAGAAACATCAATTGATTGCCTCCCATAGGAGCCCCAAACCCACAACCCAGGTATGCGCCTTGACTGGGGATCAAACCTGCAAAGTTTTGGTGCACAGGATGATGCTCCAACCAACTGAGCCAAGGGCAGATGGCAGTTTCTTAAAAAGTTAAACAAACACTTACTATAGAACCTATAATCGCACTCCTGAGCACTTATCCTAGAAAAATGAAAACAGGTTCACAGAAAAACTTGCATGTGAATGTTCATAGCAGTGTTATTTGTAATCTCCCCAAACTGGAAACTACCCAATGCCCTTCCATGGGTGAGTGGTTAAACAAAATGAGATATGTCCATCTGATGGAATAATACTCAGCAATAAAAATGAACAAACTATTGATACATATAACAACTTGAAAGGATCCTAAAGAACTTATACTGAGTGAAAAAGGCAACCTCAAATGGTTACCCACTGTATGATTCCATTTATATAACATTCTCAAATGTCAAAAATCTAGAGATGGAGAACAGATCAGTGGTTGCTAAGGAAACCAGGGAAATCAGGGAAGCCGGTAACTATGAAGGGTTAGCAAGAGAGAGATCCTTTATGACAATAGAATAGTCCTGTGTTTTGATTGTGGTGGTGTTTATATAAACTTATATCTGTGATAAAACACCATAGAACTATACACAAAGACATATCAAAAAAATGAGTGTGTGCAAAAACTGGTGAGGTCCAAGTTAGGTACAGACCTTCCCAGTCTAATTGCCTGGTACTAATGTCAGTTTTCTCATTTTGGTAATATGCTGTAGTTATGTTAGATGCTATCATGGGGAGAACTTGGGTGGTGGGTACAGTAGGCATCTCTGTAATATTTTTGCATCTTCTTGTAAATTTATAATTATTTAAAAAGAAAAAGAAAAAGCCATTTCCAACCACAACAAAAACCATTACAGAAGAACACAAAGAATTGAATAAACAGAGAACTTTGCTGTCTTTTTGAATAGAAAGTCTCAAAATCATGAACTGGAAATTCTTCTTAAATACTCAATCAATTCAATGCAATTCCATAAAACATTTTATAAAACTTTTTTTAATTATATTTTATTGATTATGCTATTACAGTTGTCCTATTTTCCCCCCTTCATTACCCTCCACCCTGAACACCCCTCCCACCCACATTCCCCCCTTTAGTTCATGCCCATGTGTCATAAGTTCTTTAGCTTCTACTTTTAAAAAAGTTGTCAAAGAATTTGACAAGCTGCTTCTAAGATTAATATGGAAGAATTGAGGGCAGGACTTCCAATGCAGTGTAAGCTCCATGAGAGCAGAGACGTTCATCTCTTTTGTTTAATTCCACATCCCAGAGCCTAGAACAGTGCCTGGCACCTAATAGGTGCTCAAAAACACTTGTGAACAAATGAATGACAACTTAGAAGAAGAAGGACAATAAGAGAAGGAGGAGAGTTTTACCGTACCAGATATTAAGGCCTACAATAATTTTAGCTCATAAGATAGGCTCAGGGGTAAATACATAGACCAATAAAACAGAACGTAGAATTTAGAAACAGATTCACATACAAATGAAAACTTGTTATATACTAGAGGAGGCGCTATCAATCAGTGAGGAAAGCATAGACTATTTAAATAACCATGCTCACGTACAAAGCCAGATGGTAGCCACCTACAAGCCAAGAGAAGCGACCTCAGGATGGGACCTGCATGCTGGCACCCCTCTTTTGGACTTCCCAACCTCCAGAATGGCTCCTAATATCCCTGATGAGATGCTACTCCAGACATCCTGCCCAGTGATTTTCTGCAAATGTATCACAGGGAATGTGTGGAGAGTACCCGGACGCTGGGCAAGGCAGAAGCCCCGGGGACAAGCCAGAGGATTTCACAACAACCCAGCCGTTGTCACTGGATTTGCTGAGCTGTAGAATGTGAACTGCTGGAGAGAAGTCAGCCTGCACTGCTGGCATGCCTCAGTTCCATTTCCAGCAAACTAACATCTCTGTAGGTGAACTTCAGGTAAACTTCATCTCTATATCCGCTGTCCCTAATCTTTCTGTAAAAAATGCCCTCAGCTTGTCAACATCTTTATGTAGCGGGATATACCTCCGAACTCTGGAATAGCCACAGTAGCCTGTGGTGTCACATCCTTTTTATTTTCTTAGGTGCTTGAATATCAAAGGGCCAATTAAGGTGTTAAAAAAATTAACATTTTACAAACTTATTTCCAATATTCTCATCTACCAAAGTTGTGAAAATATTAAAATTTTTAAAGCTATAAATAAATAAATAAATAAATACCCAACCATGCTTAAAGAATTGGCTATTTATATGAAAAAAATTAGATCCTTATTGGTATTTTTTAAATAGAAAAAGGGTGCTTATTTATTTATTAACCTTACTTTTATTTTTAACACTATTACAGATGTCCCCATTTCCTCCCCTCCCTTTGCTCTCCTCCACTCAGCCCTCCCCCCTTCCCTCAGTCCGTCCCCACACTGCTCTCTGTGGGATGGGTCCTGTGTTCTTCAGCTAATCCCTTCACCTTCTTTCTTCCTGTCTCCCCAGCCCCTCTGACAGCTGTCAGTCTGTTCCATGTATCTATTCCTTTGTTTCTGTTTTGTTCACAGGATTCTGCATATAAGTGAGATCATATGGTATTTGTCTTTCAGATCCTTATCAATACTAATTAGATTTGCATTCTGTTCCAAGCTTTATGATAGTGACCTAACCAGAAATTATATCTTCTCTTGCAAAAAGAATTATAGAAATAAACAAAGGAAAAAATTTAAGTTAAAAGTAAACAAGATTGTCCAGAGGTAGGCTGGTGCAGCGGCCCCACAATGTCACTAATGTCCAGATTCTCTGTTCATCCCTCCGCAGTTCTCAATTTGCAGCGTCTCTCCTCAAGCTTCTTACCTTGTGGTGGCACAGGGTGATTTGCCTCCAGCCCACATCCATTGTTCAGAAAAGAAGTGACACAGAGAGTGTCAGAGCAAACCAGGTCTAACTCCAAAATCTACACTGCCTGACACACACTTGTATTTCTGATACAAGAGCTCCTACTCACATCTCATTAGTCATTCATTCAGCACCTAATAAATGAATATTTCCTGTGCCGACCATACTGTTTCCTAATCACTTATTTATGTGCCGGTCTCCTAGTCCTCCCACAACACATCTCTCTAATGGAGCACCCCCCGCCCCAACCAGAGCTAGACTCCACCTATGTTCCACAGCGTCCAAAGCCCAAAGTAGACATCAGGAGAGTTCAACTGTGGGGTAGGAAGGGTCAGATCAAATTATATTGTTTATAAAAATGTATTTCCCAATGGCTAGGAAACAAGACCAGGCATCATTTTATTTGTGGAACTCAAATCAAATTACCAAGAGGCAAAGGCCCAAGCAAGAGGAAGTCCAGCAGATAATTGACTAATCAGAATTATCTTCTCATCTTGTTTAATTTCAAGGTGTAAATATATATTTAAAAAAGCTGTGTTTTGTGATCAGTTCCCAATCTAAACACATAACTGACTTTTTCCCAAGAAACACCAATGCCTCTGGCTTCATTGAGTCTGAAAACTGTCCATATCAGAGAGAAACAGAGCTGAAGGCCAGAAAATGTATCTAAGGGTAAGGAGTAGAAGATAGTGTAGGAGACGTAAGTGGAGGGACATGAAGGAGAGACCTAAATGTACTCGGAAGAATGAGAGGTCTTCCTGGAGACGGTGTTCAAGTGGCTGGCCTGCTTGGGAAGCCCCACCCATGGGTTTCCTGGGTGGGTTCTTTGAATACTAACAGCTACCATTTACTGAGCCATTGCTACAAGCCAGATGTTGAAGTAAGTACTTAGTGAATTACCTCATTTTCTTTCTTAGAACAACTTTACAAGTTCATAATTGGTACCCCCATTCATAAATGAAACTAAAAGTCAGGAAGTTGCAGTGATATGCAGTGAATGCAAAAGCTAGGATTTGAATCCCATGGATTTAATTTGACTCAAAGCTTCTTCTCTGAATCCTTAACTCTCTTCATAAAACCACTTTCAGATACAGAACTTTTAGGACTGTAAGTCGCACCTTGGTTTTAGAGGAGGAAAATAGGAAGACAAATTTCTGAAGCAAAAAATGTGGTAAAATATTTAATAACATAAATAACATAGTCCGCTGCCCCCCACCACCACTGCAGCAAGCCAGGTAACCTACATTCGGACTATAAGATGCACCCCCTTTTCCTCCCAAATGGGGGAAAAGTGCATCTTATAGTCTGAAAAATACGTAACTATTACTGCCTACACTTGGCAAATGAGGTGACCGAGGCCCAGGGAGGACCCAGCTTGCCCATATGGCACAGATAGTAAGTGTCAGAGTCAAATCAGGCCTGTCTGACTCCCAAATCTACTCTACCCCCCAGGCAGAGGAAGACCAAAGGCCAGGGGTCAGGGCCCTGCCAGAAAGCCCCTACATGTCAGGCCCTACCCTTTCCTAGGACATTGCCCCTTTGTTTCTCATCTACCCCAACTTCACCACTTAGGCTTCATTCAAGAATCTTGTTTTCACTGCTTCTCTCCCAGTGTTACCCCTGGGCTGAATGAACAGGGACTAGGTGATTCTTGGGAGGCTCTGAGGCACCCCTTCCCCTCAAAAAGGAATAGCCAGGGTACCACTAGCCTGATGGTACCCTCCCCACATGTATGAGCAAGGTTTGCACACAAGACTGTAAATGCTTGGATCAGGAGCCAGCCAAACAGGGTTCAAATCCAGTCACTTTGGCCAATAACAGTAACTCCCTTTTTAAAAAGTTTCTATCCTGGGACAGATATTTCACTAGTGGTTTCCTCCATGATTTTTACAGTTACCTCCCCCTACACCCTTAACGGACCCTATTTTACAAAAGAGGAGACAAAGGCCCCCGAAGGGAAACGACCAGCATGAATACAGCAAGTAGCAGGAGCCTAAGACTTGAACCTACCTCGGCCCCAGATTCTGCTGTTGCCTAGGAGCGGAGGAGGGAGGAGGTGCTAGAGTGGAGGGAGGAGGGAAAAGAGAGAGGGCGAGCTCCCAGCAGCGCACGCTGACGACAGCAGGTGATTTTTCCCCCCCTGCAGAGCGCTTTCTCTCAGTCTTTCCTGGGCTTTTTTTTTTTTTTTTTTTTTTTTCCTGCTGAGTGGCACAAAAGGGTGGGGCCGCTTCCCTGCAGCAGAGACGGCGGCGGCAGCAGCTGCAGCATCATTGGGAGCAGCGACAGAGGCAGCAATGCTTGGCCTCCGCTGGAGGTGATCTCCTCCGAGCACTGTTAGGTAGCCGGCTGCTACAGGACGCCGGCGGGAAGGAGAATAGAGGCTCATCCGAGGACCCTGCTGCCACAGTCTGCCCTTCCTCTACGCCATGGCTTAAGACCGCGGCCACTTCGCTTCGCGTCGCCTGGCTTGGCCGGGGTCTGAGCGCCGCCGCAGCCTCAGGGAGGGGCGCGCCCCAGACGCCTTCGCCTGGGGACTCGGGGACGCCTTGTCTCTCACCTCCGGTACCTGCAACAGACTGCATTCCCAAGACCTTTGCAGTCGGTAATCGAGGGACTTTATCTCCGTGACAGCTTTGCTGCCCTGACCTTCCAGGGTGCTCTCTGGGGGAGGAGGGCGAGGCACTCAGGCCACCAAAGAAAAAACGGTGGGAATCAGACTGGCTGATCAGGCACCAAGGGACTGAGGAAGATTAGAGACTTGCTTTAGAAACACAAAAAGAAGGGAAGGCCAGCTTTGCGGCTAACATCATGGCGTGGCCGTGCATCACGCGGGCTTGCTGCATCGCCCGCTTCTGGAACCAGCTGGACAAGGCGGACATCGCCGTGCCGCTTGTATTCACCAAGTACTCGGAGGCCACCGAGCACCCAGGCGCCCCGCCGCAGCCGCCGCCGCAGCAGCAGCAGGCGCAGCCGGCGTACGCGCCCCCCTCAGCTCGGGCGGTCGCCATAGAGACTCAGCCAGCCCAGGGCGAGTTGGATGCAGTTGCCCGGGCAACAGGGCCGCAGCCTGGGCCTAGTGGCGAACGCGAGGCTGCTGCCGCCTCTGGCCGGAGCGCACCGGGCTCCGGCCCGGGCTCCGGCTCCGCCTCGGGCGCGGGCCCTGTGGACTCGGTGATGCGTCAAGACTACCGCGCCTGGAAAGTGCAACGGCCCGAGCCGAGCTGCCGGCCGCGCAGCGAGTACCAGCCTTCCGACGCGCCCTTCGAGCGCGAGACCCAGTACCAGAAGGACTTTCGGGCCTGGCCGCTGCCCCGCCGCGGGGACCACCCATGGATCCCCAAACCCGTACAGATTCCCACGTCCTCCCAGGCTTCAGCGCCTATTCTTGGGGCGCCCAGGCGCCGGCCTCAGAGCCAGGAGCGCTGGCCGGTGCAGGCCGCCGCTGAGGCTCCGGAGCAGGCAGCGGGCCCTGGTGGAGCTGGTGCGTTAGCAGCAGGAAAGGCGTCGGGTGCGGACGAGCGTGACTCACGCAGGAAGGCCGGGCCCGCCTGGATGGTGCGTCGCTCTGAGGGCCTAGGGCACGAGCAGACGCAGCTGCCCGCAGCCCAGGCCCAGGTCGCGGGCCCGGAGGGTGGCAAGGGGCGTGCAGCAGCTGATGCCCTCAATAGGCAAATCCGCGAGGAGGTGGCGAGTGCAGTGAGCAGCTCCTACAGGTGAGATGCGGGACACAGCTCCTGCAACTGGACCGGTCACCCTTTCCTTCTACCGAAGAGTGCCCAGAACTCAGTCTGCACATCGCGGACCTCACATCAGCCTTCTTTCCCATCCCAGACCACACCCTCTCCCCAGCCCCATCCCAGGCACCCTGCCATGGCTGATTTCTTTCTGTTCTATGTCCCCTTTCTGGGGCCTGCTCTGGTCTTTCACTCTACCACCTGAACGACTTGTTTTCGCATCCCGCCCTACTACAAATCCCCACGCTCCCAACAAAGACCCTTTGCATTTTTCCCAGTCTGTGCTTCCATTCCGCCCCACTCAACTCCAGCTAACCAGCCGCATTAGTCTAGATGCCGCCTTTGCTGGCTCGGTTGCCACACACCAGCCTTGGTGCCTTCCCTCAGGGCCCCATCATTCCAGAAGAAAAGTTCTTTCCCAGCGATCAATAGCCCTCCCCCAGCCGAGTTCACTTGGCCTTTCATTCTTCCCTCCACTCTTTCAGTCCCTGGGAGATTCCCGAGCACCACACCCTTTTCTGGATTCCCGGAGGGAGGATCAGTAGAGATCACCCTCCTTCTAGCTGAGGCTTTGAAGTCAAACTCCTTAGGTTTCTTACTGGCTGTGTTACATCGGGCAAGTTTTTTAACCTTTCTGGGCCTCAGGTTCTTACCAGATGTGATTGATAATAGACTGTTCTCTTAAAGTGCTTGCTCATTTATTAATTTAATATGAATATTCAACATATTTTTGAAAACCTACTCTATACCAGGCACTATGCTAGACATTGTGAGGATCAAATCAGATGGATCTGGGAGAATTCTGTTTCGCACATTGAGGATGACTAGTGCATTTTGGTCCCGTTCCAACCTTCTACATGATGGCTCATTATTCTGATTCTCACTTCCTAGGAATGTCCAGCCTTCTGTCCTACTGATGTGTCTTTTCTCCTGTCCCTCCATGTTCTACAGATGTGTCTCCCATTCTCTTACCACCAAGAACCCCCTTTTTAGCACATTTGAGTTCCCTGTAAATGAATGTCTTCAAACAAGGGCATAACGCCTCTCTCTGTCTCCATTCTTCTAGAATTCTCCCTCTGCTGTAGTCTCAGCCCTTCCAGCCTGCTTTCTCATCCTTATATCCAATATATATTTTTGAATGCTTAGCTTTCAGTCCTGCCCTTATGTTTCAACCCAAATCAACCAGCTAACGGATCACAGTTGACTCTGAACACATAACATTTGGGCTTGGAGGTCTCTGGGGAAGCAGATTGTATGATGGATAATTGGGTGAAAGGTGTCCAAAGTGCGGCTCATGGGGTCCTACATCCATGCCACAACTGGTTGCGTCCTATAGCCTGGAGGGTGTGGCCTGGAGGATTGCAGGATTAGAGTCTTTTACCAAGATCCTAGGTGCAGCCCCCTGGCAGACTGATGTCCTTCTCCAGAGAACATAACAACCACTTTATTATATACTGAGGGGAGAATAGCATAGATAGACATCCTCTTTTGCTAAGGCAAAATCCCCTCTCCTCCCAGGTTTTAACTCTGGAAAGCATTTCCCAGTGAGAAGCAGCAGCTAATCTGTTGGGCACGACTCCATCTTCCTGAATTCCGCCTCCCACTTGGCATTTTTCTCTTGGTTTATTGTTACCATGACCACACTGGTTCCCCAGGAGTATACCACTTCCCTTTGAAACTGGGACATGCAAGAACACAATCCTTTTTCTTGATTCTTAGCCCTCAGGAGGTAAAATTTTCACAAATCTTTATGCTGCTACCAAGGGAGCATCAAAAAGAAAAGAAAGGAAGCAAATAAGCAAGGGGCATAAAAAAGCAAAGCCAAGAGGTGGTTTTGTGATTCTGCTGTGGCTTTCTTATTTACATGGCCTTACTTCACTCCCTGAGCACCCTAAGGTCACAGATCCTTGGCCTGGCCTCTTTATCTTCCTACTCCCCTTCTACGACCCTGTAGCAGGTGGAACCTTAACACCCACCAGGCAGGAACTGCCTGCCTCTTCTCACCCCTATAGAGTCAATGCCAATCAAGAGAGAGTCCAGATTCTCACCCCTGCTTCAGTGATCCCACTCAGTTTATGTTTCCCAGTGGGTGGTACTAGCTTTGTCCATGGATGACTGGCTGTACAGTCAGGGAATGACCCACCCTTCGGATACAACTCACTCCAAATATCTGGGCTTCTACATGTGTTCTGTACAGCCTCTTCCCCCCAAACAACACCTTAACTCTGCAGGAAGCATGTCATGCTTTACGGTTAGAATCATACACATACTGTAAGTGATTGCATTGAGTGGCAGAAGGCTACATTCTCGTAGCCTATCCAAAAAAAACAAACAAACCTCTGAACAACTAAAAAATATTTTTTCTAATTTGGATCTTCTGTAAAATTTTATTATGCACATGATTTTGGGCAGCAGTTCCATTTTGCTGGATAATCAGAAGGGTTTTGAAATATTAAGAGAATGAGTATAAGAGATCAATTTCTTTAATGGACAATATAAATGCATGACAAATTTGATTTGAAATTTAACATTTTTTGTTTGTTTTAGAAGAAAAATAAACCAGTAATAGGGAAATGCATTTTGGGTGAAAGTAAATATGAAAAAAATAAGGTAATGAATTAATTAAATATAAAGAAAAATGCCTGGAAATTGTAGGCTTATCAGGAACATTGATTTTCCTTCCCTATTGTTCTCACATTCTTTTCCTTGCTATGATTCTGAATATCTGGTGAATTTATGCCCTGGGTCTGTGGTCAATGAGCCTTACCTACCCTTAGAAGCCAAGTTGGGTTCCATTTCAATGATAATTTCATTTACGAATCCTTTTCTTCTGCCACCCTTCATAAATCATGGTGGTTTACCCTATGGTGACTGGCTTATCTCATGGGCTTTACAAAGGACATCTGCCACATGACATCAATGCAGGCAGTTTGCTTAAATAAAGGACACATAATCCATCAGCTTAATTTATTGGTATATAATGTAAAATATGCATTCAGCATCCGGAGTCATATACATACTAATTGGTTTTTGCCTACAATATACATTCAGTAAATAATATCAAATGTCTTTTGACACTATGGTTTTGAGAAACCTTCCCTATTTAACAGTTCGTTTAATTCATAACTTACCCACACTACCCTGGGATTTTTTGCATTCAGATGGTATCTAAGGTATCTTTAAAATTATTCACAATCATGAAGCTGATTAATTTTTAATACATTTGTATTACACAGATGATATAAAATTGAGAAGCATGTCTTTGTTATCGTTTTTAATGTCAAGAATGGATTTCACTGGTCGGCCATTTATGACTTTAGACCTGGCATTCTCAATTATAAAATAAAGAGTCGCAAGGAGGGGATTTAAATTCCCCTCTCAGTCAACCCATTGCCCTCGCCTTCAGTTAATAGGGATAGATGGGGTAGCAGGTGCTCCCCATAGAAATGTTAATGAAACTTTTTCCTGGAAGAAATCAGCTGAGGCACTAGGAGGTAGAATTAATAAACCAGAGGCAAAATACTTGAAAAATGAGAGCCATCACAAGGAAATTAGAAAGAAAAGAACCCTTTAATGTCTGCCCTACAGCCTCCGTGAAGGTTAGAGAAAGGCCCATCTGACCTGGCTTGCGCTGTGCGCGGCTGCCCTATGCCTGCAGCGCCTGCGCGTTTTCCTCGTTTCTTCCTGGGTAGGTCGCAGCAATACTTCGGGGCCACTCTTCAACGCTGCCTTCCAGGTTCTGCCGTTCAGAATCGAATTTTCCTTTATTCCCTTTTTATGTGTCGTACACTTCTAAAAATACTTGGATCTGTTTCTGCCTCCCCGACCAGATCATGCGCACTTGAAGAGAAAAGCTGTATTTCGTTCACCTTTAAACCTCTCGTACATAATACTGTACCTAGGTGCCAGATAGGTTGGTTGAATCCAGTGGAATTGTATTTGGTGAAAATTTTGTTCACCTGCATACTGATTCATTTCATTCGGTTTCATTTAGTTGAATTTATTTCAGAAAATGACCACCAAGCTCCTGCCATGTATCAGACCTATTCTGGGGATACCAAATGGATAAGTCATAGCCCTTATGTAAGGAAACTGTCTTCCTTAATCAAAATAAAGTCCACTTCCTACTAGACTAGCACTACCAGTAAATGTTCAAATGTGGAAGGGCAGCAAACCTTACAGACCTGACTCTCGCTTCGCTCTCATCCAGGACGGTGGTCCTCAACCTTGGCTACACATTGGAATCACTGCAGAACTTTTAAAATGCTGTTGCACAGGTGCCTTGCCCAGAAATTCTGATTGACTTGGTCTGACGTGTGGCCTGGGCATCTGAATTTTTAAAAACTGTCCCAGATGATTCTCTTGTGCAGTTCAGGTTATGACCTTCTTCCCTAAGGCAAAGGTTCTCAAACTTTGGCACACGCAGAGAGTCATCTGGAGAGCTTTCTAAAATTCAGATTCCTGGGCCTCATCCTCAGACATGCCAATTCAGTATGTTTAAAATGGAGCCTCAGAACTACAATTTAAAAAGCACTCTAGGTAATTTTGATGCAAGAGAACTTCAGGCTTTACTTGGGAAAACACTGCTTGGAAAGATTTGACATCTTTAAGGGTTTGCGTTTTCCCACGTTGAAACATGGTGTTGCTCGCCGTTTACTTAAGTCTTTTATGTCCTTCACTTACATTTTGTAATTTTCTCCAAAAAAAGTCACGCACAATAGTTTTTAAGTTTTATTTTACTGTAGTTAAGTCTTAATTATCTAACTGGAGTTTTACTTTATGTATGGGATGAGGTAGGGAGCTAATTTCCTTTTTCCCATAGGGAAAAGTCATTTATCCTAACACCCTCTTAAAGAGTGCGACTTTGCCCCCCTACATCTCCTCTTTCACATGAGGATCACATTTGCTTGCATATGTATATTTCCGAGATCTCTGTTCTATTCCATTAGTCTGAGCTAATGCCGAACTATCATCTTGTTTCTGTCTAAGCTATTTTAAAGTATTCTTCCTACTGTGAAGAGTGTATGTTTTTTTTACATTTTCTAATTTGTTCTTGCTCATATGCATTAATTTTTACATGTTAATTTTGTATTCAGCAATCTTACCGCACTACCCAAATTAGTTTTGCTGTAGACTCTTGGATTATCTGTGAAGATAATGTATGTTTTTAGCAAATACTAATTTGTCTTCCTTTCCAATATTTATGTAGCTTTGTGGTGTGTGTGTGTTGCTGCATCGGTGAGGCCATCGGTATAGATTTGATTGCAGGTGCTAACATGCATCTTTTTCTTGTGTCACTGGGATTCTTCTAAAGTCTTATCACTAAGTATGAGATTTGCTTTTTATTTTTATGAGATAGCTTCATTTCAGGTTAAGAAGCTTCCCTTTATCCTCATTTACTAGGGGTTTCTAAAAATGTGGATGGCTACTGAATATTATTGAATGCTTTTTCTGCATCACTGAGATAATCAGATGGGTTTTCTTTTGAAATCTAGTAATAAAGTTTTCTGATATTGAATCATCTTTGCATTGCTAAGATAAACCTTGCTTAGAGAAAACTCTGTTTTATGATGCTGAATTTGGTTTGCTATTTTTTGTTTGAAATGTTTGCATACAGGGAAGGGGGTTGGGAGACTGAGTGAGAAAGGTGAAGGGACTGAGGAGGACAGATTGGCAGTTACAAAGTAGTCACGGGGATGTAAAGTACAGCACAGGGAATACGGTCATTAATAGTGTAATAAATACAGGTGGTGCCAGGTGGGTACTGGAAATATGAGGGGGAACACTTTGTAAAGTATGTGATTGTCTAATCACTGTACTGCACACCTGAAACTAATATAAAATAATAGTGAATGTAAACCATGTAATTGATAAAAAAATTAAAGAAATATTTGCATGTATATTCATAAGTAAAATTAGTTTACAATTTCTATTTTTATATTGGTCTTGTGCAATATTGAAATCAAAGTTGTATTTATAAAGTTAGATAAGAAGATTTCCCTCCTTTTCAGCTGTTTGGAACAATTCATACAATAAGAGCCACTCCTTATTAAATATCTGATCAGATTCTCCTGTGAAGATTTCTGTCCCTGGTGTCTTTTTCATGGATAGATTATTTTTTTACCAATGATTTTCTGTCTTTATTCATTTATTGAGCTTTTGTATTTCTTCTTGAACTAATTTTAGCTATTGATATTTTCTGAAAAATTTTATATTTTTCTCTAATTTTTAAATTTATTGACATAACATTGATCATAGCATTTTCTTGTGGATTTCAAAATAATCTCTATTTGTAGTTGTGTCCCTTTTCAGATCTAATATTAATCTGTGCCTTCTCTCTCTTTTTTCATGATTAGGCTTATTGAGGTTGTTTAGTGTTTCAGTTTTTTCAAAGGATCAAATTTTGGTTTTGTTGATTATCTCTTTTTCCAGTAAAATTTGCTCCTATATTTTACTATTTCTTTTCTTTTTCTGTTCTGAGGTGGGCATGGGCTAGGTTAGGAACAGCCTTATACTCCTGGCTAGGGAGTTTGGATTTTCCTCTAAAGAAATGAGTCACTGAAGGACTCCAAGTAGCTCCCACTGGCTGGTGACCTGGGGAAGGTAGAGAAAAGGAGGCCTGTGAGGAAGCTATTGAAATAATGCACAGAGAATGATAAAGCCAGAACTGTGGCTGTGGGATTGGAGATTTATAATGACTATAGAGGAGGAAAAAACATCAGGAGTGGAAGTTGAGCTTTTTTTTTAGTATCTGGAATTTGAGTTTCCTGTGGGATATCTGACAAGAAGTGTTCTTGGGCGTTGAGTAAATGGATCTGAAGCATGAGAGAGAGCCATGGGCTATAAATGTAGATTTGAAACACCCTGTGGATATTGTTAAAGCCATGAGAGGAGGTGAATCATTCCCAGAGAGGGAAAATTAGCCATCAGAGAATGGAGCTGTGCGTGGTACGAGTATCTGGGGGTACAGACAGCAGAAGGAATGCCATGAAAAAGACAAAGAAGGAGTGAGCAGAGGAGGAGGAAGAAAACCAGGAGCAAGACATCATGGAAACCACATTGAATACTTCAGTAATGTTTTAGGCCCATTTGGAAATGTTTCCTGAGGAATTACTGTGCGCCGGGCATCTGGCTATATCATTGACCTTGTGCAGTTAACTCTCGGAGGTATAACGCTGCCTGAGGCTAACCCACAAGGAAGAGAGGAGACAAGATAAACACAATCAACTCTTGGTTGCTTTCCTAGGAAAAACTGCCATCTAATGCATACATGAACTTTAAAAAAAGTCAAGCCACAGGGTAGTTCTAAATCTACAATCACTAAAAATTAGTCAATGTTGAAGACACAAAACTAAAATGATTTAACAATGTTCATGAGGCTTAAGGAGCCATCTCCCTAACCCATGCAGTTTTGGCTTTACAAATTATGCCAGGTGTATAAATGTTGACAGGTGAGCTTAAAATTCTTTACTAAATGAAGAAAATTGCAAGATAGGTCTCAACCAGCAAGCTAAAAATCCTCTTCATGCTCACTGAAGATCTGGTTTTCACCATTAGAAATAATAATAGTAGCTGATTGAATGCCTATTATGTGCCTGGCAGGCTGCTAGAAACCTCAGATGCATTTTCTCCTGCACTCTCTATAGTAGCCCTGCAGAGATGATGCTATCGCCAATACTTCCCTGCACGGCACTTCCTCCGTGTTGCATTAACATGTATTGTCAACTTGGTTTCATTCCAGTAAATGTTGATTAGTGTCTCCCATGTAGCAGGCTAATTCCTAGGATGACAAAGTAGTCCTTCCTCTTAAAAGGTTTATGTTTATTAGGCAAAGATAAATGAAAAGTTATAGGTACTCCAATAAAAAGTTTGTGCAGGGTGTGGTGGGGCGCAGAGGAGAGCAAGGGTCTACTTGGTCTGAGCATTATCAGACAGAGGGGTCAGTGGAGAAGGGACTAATAGGCTGAATTGTCAAAGATGAGTAGACATTAAGTGGGGGAAGCGACAACCTGAGCAAACCATAAGCAGTTCTGTGCAGGTAGAACTGAGAGGCCTTACTGAATGAGGGTAGGATGGCTGGAGACAGATGGGGTAAGGAGGCTGGGGCCAGCTCCTTCACTCTGTAAGCAAAGGGAAGAAGCAGGATTAGGTTTCGGATTTTAGAAAAGGTGACTGTCACCGCAGTGGGAAGGTCGGGTTGGAAGGGGTTAGATGGGGGGAGCATGGAGTCCAGGAAGGACGAGGTGAGAAGATGAAGACCTCCAGCAAGGAAAGACTGTCAACAAGCGCCGATGCTACAGAACAAAATAATGGAGAGGCTAATTGCAAGTGGGCAGAAAGGGAGGCGTCTAGGTGCTGCCCAGATTTCATGCTTTGGATATCTGGGGAAGCAGTCGTTCCCCGAGCTAGACAGCACAGTTTGGAGAAGTTGAATTTGAGGTGTCTCTGGGAGGTCTGCAATCATGGACATGTTCAGTGGAAAGTGAAAGAGAAACCCACCCTGCTGGTGAGGGTGTAAATTGGTGCAATCACTTTATAAAAAACTTTAGCCTTATCTACTGAAGTTAAACATACGTTTTACTCTATGACCCAGCAACTGCACACTTGAGTATATACTTAACAGAAATATGTGCAGAAGACTTGTACAAGAATGCATATAGCAGCTTTATTAATAATAGCTAAAAAGTAAAAACAGACCAAGTGTCCACCAACAATAATAGCATAGATAAATTGTGGTATATTCATACAGTGGGATATCATTGGAATATCATATGGCAGGGTGCGGTAAACAATGATGTTCCCTTTGCCCACCCACATCCTAATTCCTGGAACCTGTGACTATATTATGTTACAAAGCAAAAGGGACTTTGCATATATGATTAAGTTAAGGATCTTGAGGTGGGGTGAATATCCTGGATTATCCAGATGAGTCCACTGTAATCACAGATATCCTTATAAGTGAAAGGATTAATGCCACATTGATGCAGTGTGATGAAGGCTTGGCCAGCCCTTATTAGCTTGGGGACACAAGCCAAGGAATGTCAGCAGCCCCTAAGAAGCTGGGGAAGACAAGGAGATGGATTCTCCCCTAGGGCCTTCAAAAGGAACACCTTCATTTTAGCCAGTGAGACCCATTTCTGACTTCTTAACTACAGAACTGTCATACATTTAAGATAATACATTTATGTTGTTTGAAGTCATTTAGCTTGTGGCAATTTGTTACAGGAACTGTAGGAAACCAGTATTCAAGGTTTCTCAATCCTGGCACCTTTGGCATTTTGGATCATTGTTGCAAGGGGTGGTCCTGTGCAATGTGAGATGTTTGGCAGTGTCCCTGGCCTCTGTCCACTCCATGCCACCAGCACTCCCCACCACACTCACCCTGAGATGTGATGATCAAAAATATTTCCAGCCGTGGCCTGTGTGGCTCAGTTGGTTGGAGCATCATCTGGTAACCGAAAGGTCATGGGTTTGATTCCCAATCCGGGCACATACCTATCTTGTGGGTTCAATTCGCAGTCTAGGTGCATACAGGAGGCAACTGATCAATGTTCCTCTCTCATATCGATTTTTCTCCCTCTCCCTTCCTCTTTCCTTTCCCTTCTCTCTAAAAGCAATGAAAAAATGTCCTCAGGTGAGGTTAAATTTTTTTTTAAATATTTCCAAATATTGCAAAAAGCCACCCACCCTCAGGGGGGTGTAGCAAAAGTGCCTCAGGTTGAGAACCACTGCTCTATAGCAATAAAAAGGAAACCACTGCAACATCAGTAATAGGGATAGATCTCCATGGTGATGAGTGAAAGAAACCAGATACAAGCTCACTTACATTTATATGAATTTGAAAAACAGGCAAAAATAATTGATGGCAATGGAAGTCAAAATCGTGGTGATCCCCAGGGGTGGGTGGGCAGCTGGCTGGGAAGGAGCACGAGGGGACCTTCTGAGATGCTGGAAATGTTCTGTATCTTGACCCGGGTGGTGGTTATGTGGGTCTACACACATGAACATTTAAGATTTACAGACTTTATTCTACACAAGTTCTCCCTCAACAAAAAATAAAAAAACAAATCACAAACTAAGTGAATGGAGACCCAGGATGCTCAGGAGAAAGGGCAGAGCAGAAAAAAGATCTGGACGCTCAGCTGTCACTGAGGGTTGAACCCACAGGCATTGGGAGTGGGTGGAGAACAAAGAGGGTGAGAAGAAGAAGAAGGCCAGATCCCAGCAAGTGCCAACATACCAGGGATGGACAGAAAAAGAATTGGTCAAGAATGGACCTTTGGTGTCTGTGTCATCACCCTCTGAGAGCGAGAGCATAGGCCTCACATTGTCCCAGCCTCCCACCTCCCCTGCCTCCAGTCCTGGGGATACCTGCCGGAACGACCCCATGTGCATGCCAAGAGAACGCCTCTCTATTCTCCCTATGCTAGCATAGTTCATTGCCATTATGTGTTTTCCAACTGAATGAAGAGGGTTTTGCTGGACCAAGCTGGTGTAACCTTTTATGGTGGGAAAATTGAGCCCAGGCTCCAAGCCACAAAACCCACCATAAGTGCCTCTCTGAAGCACTGCCTCCTCCACTGCGCTGTGCCCTGTGGTCACTGTCTTTTCATGCAGTGATTCTAAAACATTGGCCCATGTTGCGGCATATCCTAGAGTGCATTTTTACAATCTTCTCAGCCCCTAAGAACTGTTTTCTATTAAACTATAGTGACAGGCATAAGGCAGACAATGGCAGAATGCAAAAGAACAGAATGTTAGAACAGAGACGTAATTGAGTTTCAACCTCATTTGCTGAGTGCTTACCCTGTGCCAATTGCTTTAACATATTTTTTAAACTTTAGACTTCATAATGACCTTTTAAGGTAAACATCTTTCTCTTTAAAGATGAGTCAGGGAGGTCTGGGGACGCAGGTCACACAACCAGTCAGTGGCTGAGCCGGCTCAGGAACCTGGGTGTCCTCATTCCAGTTTACAGCTGTGTGTTAGCTGTGTGCTCACGTGGACCCCTGCATCGTCCCCCAGTTCGCTGTGTCATTGCTGTGCACCCCCCACCACACCCTTCATGCTGTCTTTGTGGTTCCAGCTCTCCCAAGCCCAGGCCATTCGCCTTCACCAGCCTGTCTCTGCAGTGGAGAGGGGTAGGTGGTCACACTACTGCTGACCCTGAACTCTCCATGGATCCCCTTCATCTCCAGGACAAGGCCCAGGCACATTGGCCTCAAGGCTTTCTGAGATCTGACCTCTCTGGTGCTTCCAGCATTTTTTGCCCACTGCTTCTCACAACACACTTGATTCTCTTTCCTGGAGGATCTTGATCCTGGTTTTACATTAAAATCACGGGGTCCTGAGTAGGGGATCTAGCCAAGTGACAGCCTGAGCTGGGCCTTGACAAGCTGCACATTAAACTACAGCTATATTTTGCCCACAGTTTTCCCTCCTCCCCTCCTCCTATGTTCTTTCTAAATCCTTGCCATCCTTCAGGGCTTTTAGTCCATTGTGAAAGAGGCTTATACTATAAAAGCAGGGAATTAGGTTGGATTTATTTGATTATAATATCATAATAATAGTGCAGTGGGCTTAATATTATTTTTATTCCAAGTACAATGCAGCGTCTTAAGAGCATGCGACGGCTGGAGGTATGAGCTCTGAGGATTCAAGGTGCAGAGCCTGTGACCCCTGCGCACAGGTGTTGCTGTCTCATGAAGGAGGTAACATGGATGCCAGTGTCTAAGTACCAGCAGGGCCTGGAGAGGGTTAAAATCAAGGGCCAGAGCTCTCTAGGGCCACAGCAAAGGTTGGTTAATTGTTGGTAGATTCATGGAAAAGATGGCTGAATGAGTCCTGGGAGGTGTCCCGTGACGGATTTGGTGGCCATTAAAATGGCTTGGATCGTCTCCCTTGTAACTTAAAATCTGAGTGACCTTGAAATAATTACACGGTGGGGACTTCGCAGCACCATGATGAAGATGGAGGGAGATGATGCATTTACCCAGTGCATACCTATCACAGTAAGTGCTGGCTACTTTTATCATCACCAGAGTAGGTTACCAATGAAGTTCTTTCATTAATTCGCTTAGGAAACCTCTATCTCGTCTGTATCAGGCACTATGCTAGGACCCAAAGAGAGCCATTTAAGAGTACAATACTTACTAGTAGTTCCAGCTTCCCTTAGATGTCTAGCTTTGTTTGGGGCCTTGCATCCAAATCCTGCTCACCTCTTACTACCCATATCTTCGGGCAAGTTATTTACCCTGTCTTCTCTGATTTTTGTTTCCTCGTTGGTAAAATAGAACCAATAATACCTACCTTGCAAGGTAAAGTCTTGCAAAGACTTAACATTCCATTAAGTCTTTGACTCTCTTACCTTTCTTATTTGCCATTGCACCCCCAGCACCAAACTTAGTGTGTGGTATTTAGGAGGTGCTTAATAGATCTTCATTGAACAAATGAATGAATGATGTATGTACAGTGCTTAGCATACTGCCTAGTCCATAGTAAGCAATCAATAAAGAGCAACTATCCTCTTTATCATTATCCCCAGTGGGTTTGTGTTACCACTTGGCTAATATAAGGAAGTAATTTTGCATTCCTGTGTGCAGATGTTCTGAATTTCTTCAAAGAGAGCCATGAAGTGTGCAGATAAAAGATTTTCTATGAGTATTTTTTAGTCTGGCTTGGAGGATCAGGGAAGACATCAGAAAGGAGGATCGATTCTGAGCTAGGCCTTGGGAGATCAGTCTGATTTCAGTAGGCAGAGCAATCAGGAGTGCAGGGAAGTGGCGCATTCCAGGCAGAAGGGGCAGCTGGAGCATGGAGGGCTGGATGTGCATCTGGACAAACACAGATACTCAGATATGACGAGTGTTCCAAGTGCAAGGAACAACATGGCAGGAGACAAGTGTGGAAAGGTCTAGATTGACAAAAAGCAAACCTGTAAAGGGATGGATAGCAAATATTTTAGGCTTTGCCCTTAAGTATTATATAAATACAAGAGAACAAATTTCCCAAACATTTTATTGATTAAATTAAAAATAAAATAATAATTGAATGCGAATCTTTTGTAATACAGGTCTACTCATGAGAAGAGTAGATTTTTTAGGGGAATAATATTTGCTGAAAGAGGATTCAAAATTAGCATTCCCTTTCATCATATTGATTGCAAATATTTACCTATAAAAAACCCTTTTTTTTAACTCATGGCCAAATAAAAACAGGTTGAGGGCCAGATTTGACTCATGGACCATAGATTGCCCATCTCTGCTTTGTGTTACTGAGGGCAGAATGCTGTGCTACCAAGTGTTGGACTCTGCATTTTAGTAGCAAATAACCTCTTGAACAAAGTGCCTGAGAATACGTGGTTTGACTGTGCCTTATCAAGCACATCATTTATTCTCCCCAAGTGACATAGTCCCTCTCTTGTTTCCTTACAACTGAAACAACTGGGCACTGATGTATGTGTGAGAATTTCTTTGTCTTCATATATAATGGATAACCAACCCGTCTCTCACAGCAACCAAAGATACAAGCTACAGGAGTTGTCATTGTGAAATAATGTTAGTTTCTGGCTGCTGTGACCATTTTGTGTGGGGTTTCCCCAGCAGCTGGAACAAGGCTTTAAAAAAATCCACAAGGAATAAGTGGTACTAAAAGGTGCATGGGGCCATAATTCACTTGCCTAGGATTCAACACCTAAGGAAACAGAGAAGAGAGCTCTACCATGATAGGGTTGTTATGAGTTCTCAGAGAAGCCCTGACACAGCATTTTTCAAGTCTGCCAAAGGCTGGCTGTGAATTGGAGAGAGGCTTGGTGTTTCTAGCTGCTAAGAATCTAATCTAACACCACCATTTTCTGGGGAGCCCTTTAGCATATAGTCCTAATCCAAACCCCATTTGTGAGAAGGCAGTGTTTTATAATGCTTCTTTTTTAAAAAATCCTCACTCAAGGATATGTTTATTGATTTGAGAGAGAGATAGCAAAGGAGAGAGAGGAGGGGGAGAGAAGGAAGGAAGGAAGGAAGGGAGGGAGGGAGGAAAGAGAGAGAGGGAGAGAGAGAGGGAGGAAGGAAGGAAAAAGAAAGCAAGAAACAAAAGCAAGAAAGCAAGCAAGAAAGAAAAGAAAGAAAGAAAGAAAGAGAAAGAAAGAAAGAAAGAAAGAAAGAAAGAAAGAAAGAAAGAAAGAGGAAAGGAAAAGAAGAAAAGAGAAAAGAAGAGAAAAGAAAAAAGAAAAGAAAGAAAAGGAAAAGAAAAGAAAAAAGATTTGGTTGCCTCCTGTACACACCCTGACTGGGGATCTAACACAAAATTTAGGGTGTTCCCTGACCAGGGATTGAACTTGCAACCTAGGTATAGGTCCTGACTGGGAATCAAACCAGCAACTTTGGTGCATGGGACAATGCTAAACCAATTGAGCCACATGGCCAGGGCTAAGTGCTTCTTTAAGCTCTATCTAAATGGAGTGAATTTGGTACAGACTATTACTTTGTGAATGAATGAATTCTATTTAATTAAATTCATTCAATTCAATTCAATTCAGTTTGTATTTGTTGAGTATTTTATGCAAGTAAGACACTGAGCTAGACTCTGGGGATATGACTATGAGGTCCACAGTTTAGGGCATCCTGATTTACTCTGTATCCGTTCCTACTTCAATAGTAGGGAGAAACATGATGATGGAAACAATGGTGGTGGTGGTGATGATGATGATGATGATGATGATGATGATGATGGAGAAAAAGGAGGAGGTGGGAGAAGATGATGTAACAGCAGAAACAGGAACACTTTTAACCAAGAAAGTCTTTTAGGTCTGGGAGTGAGAGAAGAGGGAAGATTTCTGAAGAAAAAGTGAAAGACACCAGGGAAATTAGTAGTCACAGCTACTGATTTGGTAGCCACGGCGAAGTAGTGGGTCAACCAAACATCTTGCATCAGACAAACCTCAGTTCAAATCCCAGCCTTTCCATTTATACAACTTTGGTGCAGTTATTTCAAGTCTTTGAGCCTCAATTTTCTCCTTAAGAAAATGGGGCAGTATTATGTATGCCATAGGTTGCATGGATGTGAAAATGTTTTGTAAGCATGGAGGTCTTTGCAGTTGTAATTATTAATATTAATACTTGTAAACGAGCATGGAATCCAAATGAATACCAGTTTAGACTCTAAGAGAGCAGCCACTAAGAAGACACTCTGAGCTAAGTTCTTGGACTGCAGCTGTGACCGCGGCAGACACAGTCCACCATGGAGCGAGCAGTGTAATGACGGATATGGTGTTGCATGCATTCCAATGGCTAATTATTAAATACAGCTCTGATGAATTTTACTCAGGGAAAGTAAAGGTGCTAGCAGAGCATTGAATGGGAACTGGCAGGCCTAACCTAGACTAGGAGTTGGAGCTGTCCTCTGAAGAAGTGGCATTTGAGCTAAGCCCTGAAGGATGAAGATGAGCCTTGATGTCTGACAAGCCTCTCCTTCCGGCTTCATTTTCCTCACCTGCCACTAGGGCTTTGGCCCAATTGCCTCTCACTCAACCACACTCCAAGATGCCCTTAAAGACCCTAGTGCATGATGCCAAAGTGCCCGTGTCATGCGGGTTGCCACAGATAACACAGGGTAGACAGAGGAGGGTCCATGGGCATTGAAGAAGGAACTCATGGACAAGGATTCTGTTTCATCGATCTAATACTGCTCTCACTCCCATCTAAATATCTGGTGGTATTTTGTCCGAGAAACCTTCAAAACATTTTCTGGGGGTCTTTTTAGAACTTTAAAAACCACACTACAAAGAATAGTATAACATCCATATTCTCACTAGTCGGAATCTTAAAAATTATCATGTTATTACATTTACATCTAGCCTTTTTTGTGCTAAAACATTTTTTCATAGTAAAGTTCTCTTTGCCCACCTGGCCTCCACCCATGCTGCTCCTCGATCCGCCCTGCAGGAGGGCACCACCGCCCCAGTGTCAGCGTGCACGCCTCTTCGTCACAGACCGTGTGAGGCATCCCTGCCCGTGCGTGTGCTCGCTTACATGACATCCAGTGTATGTGTCGTTCTGTGACTTTATTTTTGTCACTAACATTATATATCTTGAAAAAATACAAGCCTACATACACACCTACTCATACACATTTCCTTCTTTTTAATGGCTGTATAATCTGCCTGCATATGAATATATCACACATTCATCTTCTCTATTTATATTTAGGTTTTTCCTAACTTTTAACTACCACAAGTAATGCTGCAGTGAACATCCTTATACATGTCTTATACAGAAATGGATTTGAGTTAATAGGAAGATTGTTGGGTCTTGGGTTGTTCACATTTCACTGGACATTGGAAAATTGTTCCTTTTACTGATTGGGCTCATTTATACTTCACCTAATAGTGAATAAAAGTGTACCTTTCACTTATAATGTCAGTTAAAATTTTGCCAGTTTCATCGTGTGGAAATGGTATCTTTTTAAATTCATATTTCCCTGACTTTTAGTGAAATTCAAGAGCTTTTCATGTGTTTATTGACAATTTGCATTCCTCTTATGTGGGTGGCATGTTCAGACTCTATGCCTATTGTCTTATTAGGGTGTTATCTTTCTTTATTGATCTACCTTAATCCTGATTACTAATCTTTTTTTCCTATGGCTTGTCTTTTACCTTTGTTTATAGTGCCTTTCACCACAAAGAAATTTTTTAATTTAATGTATTCAGTTTGTTTAGTCCTTGCCATTATGGCTTATTTTTTTTATTCCTAATTTCAGAAATACTTTTCTGTCTGAAGTTGTAGACAGTTTTTAAAAATATTTTCTTCTGATGGTTATGAGGTTTATTTTTCACATTTAGGTTTGTAATACATTTGGAATTCATTTTTGTGCGTAGTGTAAGATAAAGGTATATTTTCATGTTCTGTGTAGAAAGCCAGTGGTCCCAAATCCGTTTGTTTGACAGCTCACTTCCTCCCCAACCGCCCCTACCCCTGCTGATTTAAAAAGTTTCTTCTGTCTTATAACAAGTTCCCTCTTCTGTGTGGATCTGTTTCTGGGCTCTGTATTTTGTTGCACTGACCAACTGTCTATTCCTAACAAACATCATGTTTACCGAATTATTATAGTTTTGTAATATATTTTGATTTTTAACAGGGCAGGTCTCCCTTTTGGTTGTTCTTTTTCAGATTTCCCTTGGTCTTTCTTAGACATTTACCCTTCCATATTTATTTTGGACTGAGCCACAAAAATTATTATTGAGATTTTGATCGGGCTTGGGTTACAGTTATAAATTAATCCGAAAGTGGGTATTTGTATAATATTGCATCTTTCAATGAATAAACAAGATATGTCATTCCATTTACTCAGGTATTCTTTTATATCTTTCAAAAAGGTCTTTTTTTCCTTTTTCCCCCCAGATTTTTTCTAGGTTTTGTTGCTATTATGAATGAGATTTTTTGTTGTGCCTTCTGACTGGCTGCTGGTGAGATATAGGTAGTGTACATACGGGGCATGCCGTGATGCTGTGGTACAGTGAGCAAGGTTCCAGGTAACACGGGTCAAGAAGTGAAGCTTGTGCATTCCAGATGCCCCAAACAGCATGTGCAAAGGCAAGAGGCCTGGGTATAGACTTCCTGCTGGGGAACAGCAGGGATATGACTAGAAACGTGGGCACTGTTGGCACAGTGTCAAGGATTAGTCCTGCTCATGTAGTGCACTGGCAGGAAGTGGGGTCACTGTTCTGAACTCTCTGAACCAAACAATTGGATAATTGCCAAGTCTTTTGGCTTTCCTAACTGGGCTTTTGGCAGGTAAGTGCTATATAAACCAGCCTCTGGGAGGCTGACCATCTAGGTTTCTGTTTCTCAAAGTGTGGCCGGTGGACCTGTAGCATCAGCCTTTCCCCAGAGCTAATCAGAAACACAGAACCTCAGGTACCAGCCTGGACACACTAGGTCAGACTGCATTTTAATAAGACCCGTGGGCAGTGCAAAGTCTGAGAATACCTGAGCTAGGGAAGGTTTTCTCTCAAGTGGTGCAGACCACCTGCATTGGAATCCCATGGAGTACTTATTTACAGTGCAGATTCCTGGGGTCCATTGAGACTCCTGAGTCTTACCCCAGACTTTCTGAATCTGAATTTGTAAAGTCTACGCAGGAACCTGACATTTCAGTATGCTTCTGAGATTATTCGAATGCACATCAACAGTCCATACTAATCCCCCCTAAAACTTGGCCCAAACAATCTTAAACTGTGCTAGTAAATTATTTCTTTCCCTTTGTGTACAAAATGCTTCCTAGGCCATTGTCTAATAGGTGTTCAGAAAAGATAAGCAATTGTTGTTTTAATTTTTATGATATTTAAAATGTCCTGAGTCCCTTGTCAAGGTCAAACTAAGCAGAGCCTAGGAAAAGATGTGTTTGTGTGTGTGCGCGTTTGTGCATTGTGTTGGGGAAGGGGTGAACAGAAGGATGCAGGGTGATGGATAACTCAGAGGTCCCCTCAGCCTGTTCCCTGCCCAGTGCTGGCGACCATCTGTTAGAGCAGCCGCCCGTCTGGGAGTCGAGGGTATCCATGGGAACCAGTCTGGAGATTGCCAAGAGGACCTATGGCTGCCAGCCAGAAGGGAGAGTGGAAATCAAGTGGAAACAAAAGCGACAGACTGGTGTGTGTTTAACAGTGTGAGAGGCAGTCGGCTGAGAGAGCAAGGGCGGGCACGAGCACAGCCAACCCAGCATCCAGGCACTCAGAGGAAACCCCCAGAAAGCACTGTGCCCTGCACAGCTGTGCCCAGAAGGGCCACTCGAGGCCATGGGACCAGCAGCATTTCTCTGTCTTCCTCCCTGCCACTCTCCCTTCCTCCTTCCCTTTCTCCCTCCTTCCTTTAAAGGAAATTTAGGTGTTTTTTTTTTTTAAGGTACAACTATGTAGAAAAGTAGAACACGAAAATTTTAGTCACCTCAAATACCACCCCCATAAGCAGATGCTTTAATTTTGGTGTTAGTTGTCTTTTTCTCTGTGCATATATTTATAAGGTTGAAATCATGCATTTCCAGTTCTGTGTTCCACTTTCTACAGAGTTCTTTTGCGTAAGGCATTTGGCTTTGAGAGAAGCACGGGGCTTGGTGTGAAAAGTCCCCTGCACTTACATCCTGAATCTGCCCGGTTAAAAATGAGTAACGGAGGTCCCTGTGGTGTATTGATCCAAAGTGGATATTCCTAAGTGAGTGCTGCTGTGCCATCTTAGGCAGAGGTGCCCATTTTAGTCATTTTTACCAGTTTCTAATTGGGCATTTCTTATGTATTTAAGCAACTTTGGTAATGCCCACACATAAAGAAAAAAAAAATCTGCCAACAGGGAGAAAGAATGGGGATTGTTTTGCTTAGATATTTCTGAAAACATCTAAATGCTGTGTTGACCCCAGAATGTGACATAATGGGGTAAGAAGTGTACATCTGGATCACTTCTCCTTTTCACTAGTACATCCGGAGACCGTTCCTGTTGCCCCCAGAGCACTTCCGCCCCAAAGGCAGGCGCTGCAACCTTCAGTGACCAGCCATGTTTCAGGGGGGTAGGCTATCACCAGCCGAAATGTGCAAACCTGCTGGAGAAGCCGAGATGCCATTCCCATCATTGTTTCTCAGACAGATTAACTGTTCAGATCAGTTCTTTTTCTACTCAGTTCATCCAGTTCTGCATGGTCTTGAGGAGGACACTGCGCAGGGATGAGACAGCCACCCCGAGAGCTGTAACAAGGGCTGGCAGTGATGTGGGAGGGGAGACTGACAAACAGGAGTCAATCTCCCCTCCCACAAATAAGGGCCAGCTTAGTAGTTTTGAATTGTTCCCAAGGCATTACAAACTCTTATTTATATCAGTTAAATGAGTGTATACTATAGCATTTTTTAATTGTCTCCTATTACTAGACATTTTACTTTTAATTTTTCACCACTGTAAATTCAAAACTCATAATGGTCATTTCCTCCCCACCCCTTTCTCTCTTTCTCTCTCTTCCTTCCTTTTTTCATCTTCCTTCTCTCTCTCTCTCTCTCTTTTTCTTTTTTCCTTCCTTCCTTCCTTCCTTCCTTTCCCCATTTAAGACGGCAGTTTGCTGAGCAGAGGAGTTTTGGAAGTACTTTGTCCTGACCTCCCATTTTACAGATGAGACAGCTGAGGATGACAGCTGGGTTTGTGATTTGCCCAGTGGCACACAGAGGTGGGTGGGCTTCATGGTAGAGAATTGACTCTAAATCTTTTTGGACTCCTGGTCTCGTGCTCTCTTCTCTATCACTAAGCAACCTGCAGCTCCATCTTTTTTTTTTTTTTTTTTTGCATGCTCAAATATTTTACATCTCATCATATACAAATATTTTATTTTATTTAAAAAATTTTTATTTATTAATTTTAGAGAGGAAGAGGGAGGGGAGAGAGAGAAAGAAAAGAAACATTGACTTGCTGTTCTACTTTTTTATGCATTCATTGGATGATTCTTATATGTACCCTGACCAGGGATCGAACCTACAACCTTGGTTTATTGGGATGACACTCTGAACAACTGAGCTGCCTGGTCAGGGCCTCATCATGTAGAAATATTTTAAAGTTAGCCCATTTAAGACACTATAAATAGCTGAATTTATTTTATTGGATGTGTTTTAAATGTGTATTGGTAAGTCACTGCCCTTTTAAACATATATTTGTAAGTCAGCGCTGTCTGTTTTCATGGCAAATTAGAAAGGCGGAACTGTGTCTTCTTCAACTTAAAGTCAGTAAATACTTTCCTTGCATGATTGAAGGGAGCCCATGATAACCCAGCCATTCCGTAGTGTCTGCCATTCACGTTTACACTTCTGCTTGAGAAAAACAACGTTAAGTTTGGAAGCAGCTTAAAAATGAACTTAAAATTCTAACCCCCCCAAAGTGAACAAAATCACCAATAGAAGGCTTTATTTAAGTTTCTTGACTAATTTTTAAAATCAGTTCAACAAATATTTTTTGAACACCCATAGTGAACAAGACACTGAGTTAATATAATAACTGTTCAGAGAGAGAAAGAGCTTATCTTCAATTTGCTTCCAGTTTAGCATGGGAGGCTGCTTTAAAATGTAGGCTTTATTATTACCAGGTACGGTAGACCGATAGATCAGGCGGTGGCTGCCACTGAAAAGACATTTATTCTCAAGAGGAAGGGGCAGGCCACATACCATTCCATGCAGGGCCACATGCGGGAGCACCAGGATTGGTTGGAAGGCAGAAGTAGGGACAGAAAACGAATCAAAAGCCTTTACTGTGTTTTTTCCAGGAAGAAATGGTGAGGCAGGCTAAGCAGGTTTATGATTGGCTAGTTTGAATAAATTTGGTGGGCTCTGGGGCACAGGGCTGTCTGGTCCCTGGCCCTGGGATGATTAGGGCAGGAGGATAGTGGCCAAAGCGTGAGAGTCCCAGAAAGGATGTATGGGGTATGGTCTTTGGGTTGGTTGGTTTGCATTTGAAAGGAACATTTACTCTTTCTAGGAATGGCCAGCCCTGGGGTAAGGGTGGGGTTGGTTGCCCCAGGGTCAGTAAGGCCACAGATGTTAAAACACCAGAATATAAAGACATGCTTAATACACAGGCCAGGCACTTAATTCCAGTATAAGGAAGAAAAAAGAAGCACACTTTGGGTGTTAAGAGAAAGAGATTATTTTAAGAATACTTGTTCTGACAAAGGCTTTTCAGCAGGGTTGGGTACGGGGACAGAGTCCCAGCTCCCATGGCTCGCAGGCAAGTGGCCCACTTTGGGCAAATTACTTAAACCCTCTGAATAATTTTTATTCTGTTTATATCCCACAGTTGTGCAGATCTGGGAAACGCCTCAGCGTTTCTCCCTCTGTGCACCGTTCAGGGACCTGCATCAGAACCGCCTGGAGCGTTGGTTTAAAATGCAGCTTCCTGGGACCCAGACGCAGACCGCGAGGGTGGGGCCCGCGAGCCCGCATTTTAACCAGCCCTTTGTGCCCACCCTAGGTGGTTCTTGGGAACACCGAAGTTGGAGACCAGCCTCAAACAACAATGCTAGGCACATTCTAGGCTCTCAAGGGTCAAATACTATACATATGTAAAGAGATCTTTATGTAGTTATTACAACTGTAGCCTTGACCCTGTTTCACAATCTTATACATGCCTGCTCCTTACACGAACATTGTGTTTGGGTTGCCCACCTCACGTAGCATCTGCTGAGCTAGGTATTAAACACATGGACAACAAAGAGACACCACCCCCAGGCCCTGCCTCCTGCTGCTCCGGCTGGGTGTGGCCAGCCGCTGGGGAGGCTACAGCTGCAGACGGTTGGATGGGCCGCAGGAAGGAATGCACCAAGGAGCCAAGTCCGCAGACTGCCTCGGGCTCGACTTACTGCTGCCGCTGGGCCTCCAAAGCAGCTGTGTGATTTCAAATTCCATGTTTATCCCCATGGGTTTCTATTTTTACCTCAAATTTTTAAAAATAGAAACTGACAGACTAGCTGAAAGTCATGTTGGCACTTTCAAGGGAAAACATATGGGTAAGAATTATTGAATAATTGCTAAGTCCTCTGGCCTTGCCTAATTAGGTTTTTGGCGTACAGATGCTTTGTGAACTGGAGGTGATTTAAAGGGGTCAGGGGGAGTAATTCATAGTAAGCACCACTCTTTGATCTTGGTGTTGATGTGTTTAATCTTCAGAGAAGACCTAGGAGGTACGTTTTCCGCATTTTGCTCTAATAAAGGCTCAGGTGTATTTATCCCTGGTCCAAGGTCTCACAGGAAGGAAAGTGTGAATGAGATTTCAGGCAGGCTTTGTTCCACTGCAGAAGCCCCTTGCTTTGCCTCCAAACTGCCTCCAAGAAGATGCTGGATTCCCAGGAGGAGGTTAAAAGCCATGGTTCCAACTAATTACTTTTATAAACCCCTAGTGATGCATCTCTCTCGTTTTATGAATTGAAAAACATTCAATTTACTGCCTTTCACAGAGATAATTCTTATCAGATCTCTGACATAACCCCAATCCTGGCTGCTTATTTTGCTCTGTATTTTCTTTCCCACTCTCCTAGTAATTATACAGTAATTATTATGTTGGTAATTACCTCATTAGTAATTTGGTAGGAGAAAGCTCAGTGAAAGAATAATAAAAGAGCCTCTCTTTATAGCTACAAGATTACAAATGACAAATAGAGGGTTTTTTAATAGCCCTTAAGCCCTCATTAAATAGCCCTTAAACTCTCATTAAAAGAAAAAGAGGAATTTTTCCTGCACAAAATGTTTAAAATTTTTTACAATATTTATCTAGTTATTTTTAGAGAGAGGGAAAGGGAGGGAGAAAGAGAAAGAAGAGAGACATCAATGTGTGACTGCCTCTCACACGCCACCAATGGGGGAATTGACCTGCAACCCAGGCATTTGCTCTGACTGGAAATCGAACCCATGACCCTTTGGTTCACAGGCCAGCACTCAATCCACTGGGCCATACCAGCCAGTAATTTTTTATTTAAAAATATATTTATTGATTCCAAAGAGAGGAGGGGGAAAGGGAGACACAGACAGACACACACACACACACACATCAATATGAGAGAAACATCAATCAGTTGCCTCCTGCACTTGCCCCAACCAGGGACCCAACCTGCAACCTAGGTTTGTGCCCTGACCAGGAATTGAACCCGTGAGATGTCTCTCCAACCAACTGAGCCACACTGGCTGGGCTCCCGCACTGTATGTTGCAGTGTCAGCGTACGTCAGCATATCTCTTAATCAATATACGTTTCTCTAAAAAGCCTAAGTTTTCCCCGTGGTCTGAAGAGCCCATTTCTAAGTGATATGAAGGCGTTCTGAAAGGTGTAGTACAGAAGAGCAGTGGCAACAACCATGACCAGCCTCATACACCCCACCGCTCCCCTTCCCAGCGTGGGGAGAGGGGATGTGAGGGAAGGCTTTGTAAAAACTGGAAAAGACGCCCGCTTTGAAAACAGAACCAGTATCCCAGTTGTTGGTCCCCAGCACCAGTACCTCAAAGTCTCTCCTACTGAAACCGAATTGGAAGCCCCTGAGGCAGAAACTTTGCCCCGCTCAGCCTACCTGGCCTAGCTCTTGGCAGGAGGAATGGAGAAGCACCATCAGGGCTCCTCAGAAGACAGCCCTGGACCCTACATCTGGTTCACGGACTGCCGCGCATCCCCGTGTTCCCTGCCCTCCAGGAGCCTGACCACAGCCACGTGCTGGGGGTCTTGGTGGAATTCACCTCCTCCATTTTGGCCATGGAAAGCTCTATGTGTCCCATCTTTGGTGAATTCTCACTCATCAAAAGTCAGCTCATGTCCTTGTCTACATTTCTGTCCTCTCATAAGGTAGAGTAAATCCTCTTATTTATTTGTTCTTACAGCTTTTCGCAGACTTCCTGTGTAATAGTATTCATTCATTCAGCAAATATCTTTACCCAGAGTCCCCTCTGCCTGTCCTGGTGATAGGACACAGCTACTGTGGCCCCTCCACTGTCACCTCTCATACTGAAGTAGCTTCCTGTCTACACCAGCAGTATCTGTTCTTTACGCCCCAAAAGGCAAAACATGCTGCTCAGAGTTGCATGGGGCCAGCTCAGACCCTCCAGTGGCTCCCCATCTCACGCAGAGTAAAATCACATCCTTCACCGGGCTGTGCAAGGCTGACCCCACCTGACTTTCCTGCTCTGGGATCTCCCACTTCTCCCCCTCCCCCTCATTAGCTCCAATCCCCCGGCACTGACCTTGGTGCTTCACACACGCCCCTTGCCTCAGGGTCTTAGCAGGCCGCCTGGAGCACTCTTCCCAGTTGTCCACACGGCTCACTTCCTTCAGGTCTCTGTCCAAATGTCACTTCACCAGAGAGGCTGCCCTTGACCCTAGGTAACACAGCGCGCATATATATGCACAGGCACAGCACATGGGACTCTCTGTCGCCCTATTAGCCTTGTTAGAACTTCATACCATCTGACATGTTATAGAACTGCTCACTGGTTTATTGTCCGTCTCTCCACTGGAATGTAAGCCACTGCTCTCCAAGACAGCAGGGGCTTTGTCTTTTCTGTCCTCTAGTGTATTTCAGGCCCCTACCATAGCGCCCGGCAGAATGTACGTGGAATAAGTGAATGGGAGAATTATTGGGCATCAGCCAGACACCCCTCAACAAATACTTCCTGATGAAAAATCATAAATTTGTTCCCTCTTGCTAAAGGAGGGAGATTTAATTTCAAGTTAAATGCAGTTTAACATAAAGGACAGCAGGCAGGTGGACCTGTTGGAAAGATCAGCTGCCTTCACAAGTCCCATGGAATGGGGATTGATGAGCAAACACCAAGAAACTTGTAGAACACGATGGAATAATTTCTAATGCCCTGTAAACGGTAACACAAATGAAATACTTATAGAAAAGCACTTCACAAGCTGTTAGGTTTTGTGTAGATATTATATATTGTTGTTTTAAATAGCAACATCTGTTAGCAACTTTAAAATAATCAGTCTAACCCGGCTGGTGTGGCTCAGTGGATTGAGTGCCAGCCTGCAAACCAAAGGGTCGCTGGTTCACACGCCTGGGTTGCGGGTCGGGTCCCCAGTTGGGGTATGTGAGAGGCAGCTGTTCAATATTTCTCTCACACATCAATGTTTCTCTCCCTCTCTTCCTCTCTCTCTAAAAATAAATAAAATCTAAAATAAAATAAAATTGTTAAAAAAAAATAATTAAAATAAAATAAAATAACCAGTCTGTTCTGGTGGGGAAAAAAGCAAACTAGGAAACGAGAGGCCTGAGTGCAGTTCCACCTCTGCCACAAGTTTGCTGTGCGGCTTCATGCAGTTACTTTCCCTCTGCCCACTGCATTTTCCTGGTCTGTAAAATTAGCACACTGCATCAAATTACCTCTGAACGTCCACCAGCTCTTAAGTCGAGGCTCTAGAAGCTGCTGGCTGGCCTGCTGTTTGGAGGGTTGGATGGAGGACTCTAATTTCCATGCCATTTTCCCAGTCTTAACTCTCCGGGTTGTTTTTAGTTTCTTCTTCCCGCTCTCTTTCCACTCTTACCTAGTCCAAAAGAGCCCTACTCTTTGTCTGAAAATTTGTTATGTATACCCCTGAGGTCCCTATATTTTCTTTGAGTGGTAGACAGATAGAAAATAGAACGTTTTAGAACCATAAAAACCAAAAATGACGGTAACTGAGAATATGTATTCTGTGAGAAAGGAAGAAGAGAGATATTTCCTTACATCTAAGAACAGGAAGAACATATAAAGTCCATGGAGCCTGCTGTACTTATGGCTATCTATTTTTGAGAGGCATTTCTTTACACACTTGTGCTCAAGTATTACACGTTGAATCTTCCCTCTGGCAGATTATCATGTCAAATGGTTGGACATGGAAAGAACCAGAAGGGCATCTGAAAGCGAGGTCTTGCCTACCTAACTTGGTGTCCTTGGATAAGTCCCCAGAGTTGGGATAAATGAGAACATGGAGAGAGTCTGTTGGGGTTCAGGTCTGCCACTCACTAGCTAAGTGACCTTGGAAGTGGCCTTGGGTAAGACACTGCCTACACCTCAGTTTTCAGGAAACAGAATGTAGTTAATAGGGTTGAAGTGAGAATTAAATAAGAAAGCTCAGTGAGGTAAACTAACTTGCCACCAAGGTCACAGAACTAATCACTCGAAACCCAAAGCCCTAGTAGGAAATGGATATAAAAGGTGTCAAAAGAAACTGTCTTATCATTTTAAACTGTTGATTAAATTAATGAATTTAAAGTAAGAGATGTCTAGATGGTGCCCAAAGAGGAAATTTCACCATTGGTGGAGATTTCCTCATTCATGCACTTGGTGTCCCTTGCAGCAAAATATAGCAGAGATGCTTTTGCAAGTGGCATTTGCTGGGTGGAGGTGTATTATTCCATCTAAGTAACATAATTGGATACCCAGTGCCTATCTCCTGGGACAGCAGAAATGATCGCTTTTCATTGATCTCCTTTTAGACCTGACCTTGATATTCCTTCCTGTCTCCTCGTAAATAGATCAAAGCACCCGAGGATATAAGCATGTTCTCCTTCAACTGAATTTCGCCTGCCTCCTGCTGCGCTTTGTGTTCAGGGCACACAATGAAAGAAGCTGGGTGCAGATGTGATCTTCTAGTCGCCGTGACCTTCTGGTCACCAGCCTTAGAATTTGCCTCTTTTTCCCCTGTTCATTTTGAGTTTTGTTAGCTAAGGCGGCCACCTGACAGCTATCCATCATCACAGTTGTGAAAGTGCATTTGTGCCGTGTTCTTCTGACCCTCTGTTAAATGGTTCCGTCTGAAGGAGGAAGCATGGGAAGGGGAAGAGGCAAAGGGCAAAGGTCTGTGAAGAAGCACAGTTCTACTGTATTTCACTAAACATTCCCATTGCCCCACAAGGTGGGTGACATGATTCCTGTTTTACAGATAAGGAGACTGAGGTTTAGAAAGGTCAGGCAACTTTCCTGAAGTTATATGCTGATGGAGGCCTGTTTGGGGCTCCAAACCCAAGTTCTTTCTGATATGCCAGGCTTATTATTGTCAAGCGCTAATGAGGACTGGGGAAGAGGTGTGGCCTGCCATCCTACCAGTGATTAATTTTCACAAAGTGTAACCCTCTTCCAGGTGATTCGGATTGTATGTAACCAAGTCCTCCTGGTACCCGAAGCACGCTGCCTGGAGCCGGGTGCTGTGCCGACCCTTTCAGACACTGTTTCTGTTATTCGTCACCTCTCACCCGCATGGCCACGGGACCTCCAAAGTGCTCTTTCTCAAAGCATGTTCCTCTGACCTACTATATCAGAGCCACCAAGGAACCTGTTAAAATGCAGATTCCAGGGCCCTGCCCCTCCCGCCCGAGGGTGGGAAGGGGTTCTCTGGTCATGTTCTGCACTCAAGGTTTGAGAACAGTTGTTCTTAAAAGGTGACAGATCCTCATTATTGATAAAACACTTGAAATCACTCGATACCTGTTTTGAAACCTTTCTCAGTTAAGCGTTTTGTATTTAATATGTGGTTATGAATTCCTTTAGTAAAGAATGAGTTTAAGGGGGATACAGGAAGGAAGCTGGAACTCAGAGTGGGACTTGGTTGAGTGACTTTTAGTGGGCACCCAGAGGAATTTGAGGGACTTTATTTTTAGGGCTGATTAGTAGGTCACAACTGTAAAGTTCAAGTCCTGGTATAAATAGTCTGAAATGTGGCCTCCAGTCTAGACTTCTGTGATATTTTATCATATAGCAAGTAGACTCTTCAACATTTAAGTAAAATATTCATAATAAATTGTATCAGATAAGATACAAAATGATAGAAACAATTTATTTCAACTCAATATCCTTTATAAATGTCAGCTACTCATTAGTTACAGTGGGTTACAGCAACATTAAGCTGGTGAAATCTACCAAACATTCAGGGAAGAATTAACACGCATCCTTCACAAACTCTTCCAAAAGCAGAGGAGAAGGGAACACTGCCCCCGCTCATCCTGTAAGGTCAGCACTCCGAGAGCAAAGCCAGATGAAGGCCCGAGGTTTACCCACGGAGGCGGAAAGTGTTTCTGCCCAAGTCCCCTGCTGGTTCTCTGACCCCGGCACGCACATTCCAAGGACAGCGTTGAGACAGAAAGGTCAGTCACGAGCACGAGGACAGCGATGATGACGGTGGTGGAGAGGACAGAAGGGGCGACTATAATTCCGGCAGCGCATGCGCACACTCACAGAGACGCCGGTTGGGAGTCCGACAGTGCATTTTTGTCTGTCAAACACGCTTCTCCAGTGTAGGCCCGGGTCTTCTCCTTGCTCTGGGTACCTCATTGCTGTGGGTATTTACAGCGCATTAGTAGACGGTATTAAAATCAACATATATCTTGCAAACAAGGATTGGGGCTTTGGCTCCCGTGTCAGTGAAATTTACACGCACTGACACGTTTCCTCTTCTCCGTCCGCCCCGCTCAGCCGGCACCCCTTGCTGTCCTCTAAGAGTTCCTTCCACGAGCCCGCCCGCTGCCACACGCCACACACCCAGCGTGTCTCCAGCCTTGCTTTACAAACTCGAATTCAGATCTGGATCCAGCTGCTTTGATCGTTTTGTTTGGTTACGACTGTAGCAGTTTGTATTAACCCTTTGACAAACAGTCAAGTGATGGGAGCTATGGAATCAACTGTTTTCTTTCCGATCCCTTTGGTGTCAAAATTTTTAAAAATACATTTTGCATCACTCAGTATTTAGAGCAAAGCCTTTTATCCTGTGTAGTGAAGTCTTTATCGAATGCATGAGAATTAATCCAGAATAAATGCAGTAGTGATTTCAAGTTGCCAAAAGAGCCCCCCTCCTGGGCAGCACGTTTTCTGGCGCAGGCGGACCTGTAGCGACCCAAGCAAAGACGAGAGAATGACTCAGGCTTGGAGTCTTTGTGAGTCTGGGTCCTGGCGCTGCCACTTGCCAGCCCTGTGACTTAGGGCACTTTACCTCTCCGAGCCCCCACGTTCTCACCTGTAAGATAGGTATAATAACTTCTTCTATCTTGAGGCGTTGGTTTGAGGTTAAAATAGATGAAGTATGTAAATCAGTTATGAAAGCTTCTGGTATACAGTACATTTTCACTAACTGTAAATGTGATTTTTACATTCAACAAATGCAATTCAGGACATAATTGTACAGTGACTTTACTATGTTCTTAAAACTTTTATTTATTTTTAGAGAGAGGGAAAGAAAGGGAGGGAGAAAGAGAGGGAAAGAAACTTCAATGTGAGAGAGAAACATCAATTGGTTGCCTCTCACATGTGCCTGGATCCGGGCTGAACCTGCAGCCCAGGCCTGTGCTTTGACCACCTTACGCTTCATAGGACACCCAACCAACTGAGCCACACCGGTCAGGGCATAAAGTGACTTTATTTTTGTTTCCCACTATCCTTTTAGATTTATTCTTTCCCAACCCTTGCATGAAATTTGGGGCAAGTTCTATCATTTATACAACAAATTTCAATAAATAAAAGCCCTCCAATCATGAAAATGTTTAGCCCTGTGTTACAGTCAACATGTCAGTCAATTTAAAGCCCAAACCTTCTCCCTCCTGCAGCTCTGGCCTGTTCCCGGGGAGAAGCCTGCAGTGGAGTTTCTACCCCACCTGTGCCACTCCGCTTCCCCAGTATCTAGCCTGCCCAGGGCTGGGGTGAGGGGAGTGAGAGCGGGGAGTGAGGGGAGCAGGAGGGTTCTTGCGTGAACTGGTGTGGTCCCAGAGGTCCGTGTTCTCTGGACCAGCGATGTTTAGGGAGGACTCTGTCTTGTGGATGCTTTGCTGGGTTCTCTGGACGCCCCACTCATCACTGCAACCTCTCCCTGCAGGTACCTTTCTAAAGGTAAATTCCTCTGGCTGGACTCATACTCCTTGCTCCACACTGGGCATCCTGTAGTCCCTCCAGCTTCTTTCTGCTGAGACCTGTTTGCTCCTTGAGGTGGCCCTCTTGACACCACATGGCCATGGAAACCTCACCACGCATTCTTTGACTTAACTCACAGACAGCCAAGTCACCCCCAACACAGCCATTTCTCCTCCTCTCTGCTCCTGGACAGAGTAGACAGTTGCCTCTGACCCTTCAGACTTCTCAGAAGAGTCACTATTGGTCCTTATTCCCCCAGATCCACCATCCCTAAGATCCAGGTGCCCTTGAGCTTCTCTCTCTCTATTTCAGTTGAAGGCAAAGCAGCCCCTTCACAGCACGAAGACTTCTCACCTCTAACTGGGCCTGCATCACTCCCAGCCCTTCTTTGAAAATCCCACATTGTGATCTCATGCTTTACTTTAGAATATAGTATTATCCCAGCACCTCAGCTGAATTTTCCATTCATTCCTGGGACGTGGCTATTATTGTATTATTGTTGTTTAATTTCAGCATCTCTACTTACTGCTGACCAAGGTCATAGCACTTGACCATTGTCAGCTCCGGTTCCTCATCCATAAAATAAGAATAGTAATAATAGTGCCAGCCTCATAAGGCCTCTACGAGGATTAAATGAGATAATGCATAAAATGTACTTCACACAGTTCCTGGCACAGGGAAGTTTCTCTGTAATGTAAGCTGTTTTGAGTGTCATCACCATTATAATGATTAATCTCAAAGCAAATCAATCCCTAACTGGGAAGGACCCCTTATTTACATTACCACTCTCCCTTCTCTCACTGCCTGGTGGGAGCGCACACAGAGACAACACACACACAGGGGACGTGCATACGAGCACAGCGACATGTGCAGGGTAGTGGCTATCTGGGGGTGTCAGTCCCTGACCCGCTTTGAGGCTGGCTTTCTTACAACCAGCATCCTTGGTGCCCTGTCCTCCCCTCCCCCCACCATTTCATTTATCTCTTTATACTGTCCCTCACAGCAACCTAATTAAGTAGTGGGCCTGTGCAGGGCCATCTGCTGCTGGATTGTTTGTCATCTCTCCCCCAGGTTCCCTGGGAGTCCCCTAATGACTCCGGAGTTTCCTGAGGCAGAAAAATGGGGCTAATCCCATTGTTGGGAAATTGCATGCAGGAGCTTCTGTGTTAAATGATTATAAGCGTGAAGATGATTTTTAAATCTCATGCAGTGATGCTCTGCATATTTTCTCTTCTGCTTTCAGTCATTTCTTCTTAGGTTTTGCGTAGTCTAGTTTGGCTCCAAAATGAGAAGAGATAAGTAATAGGATGGTAAGGCAGTTTCCAACTTGTGATACTTTTTTTGTCACCTATCACAGTAAGACTTCATCCATCAGCCACTAGGGGTGATCAGAGGCCCTGGCCAGGGCTTCTTCAGTCCCCTAAGTTTCTCTCTGCTACAGCACCTCTCATAGCACATGGCTCAAGTCCAGTTATTTTTCTCCTCTGCCCCTCACTAGACAGTGAGCTTCCTTTCCCTTAGCCCAGGTGCTAACACTGTTTCTTGTTCATGGTCTTTCTTATTTTTTAAGTATATTTTATTGATTATGCTATTAGAGTTGTCCCAATTTTTTCCCCTTCTTTGCCCTCCTCTGCCCAGTACCCTCCTTCCTTCCAGCAATCCCTCCCTTAGTTCATGTCCATGCGTCATGCATATAAATTCTTTGGCTTCTCCATTTCCTATACTATTCTTAACATCCCCTTGTCTATTCTGTACCTACCATTTACAATTCTCATTCCCTGTACCTTTTCCCCTGTTCTCCCTCTTCCCACTCCCTGCTGATAAAGCTCCATGTGATCTCCATTTCTGTGAGTGTGTTTCTGTTCTGCTTGTTTGCTTTTCAGATTTAGTTGTAGATAGTTGTGCATCTGTTGCCATTCCAACATTCATAGTTTTGATCTTCTTTTTCTTACATAGTTCCCTTTAACATTTCATATAATAAGGGCTTGGTGATGATGAACTCCTTTAGCTTTACCTTATCTGGGAAGCAGTTTATCTTCCCTTCCATTCTAAATGATACCTTTGCTGGATAGAGTAATCTAGGTTGTAGGTCCTTACTTTTTAACACTTTGAATACTCCTTTCCAGTCCCTTTTTGCCTGCAAAGTTTCTTTTGAGAAATCAGCTCACAGTCTTATGGGAACTGCTTTGTAGGT